>RJWH01000699.1:202275-619332 GCA_004363575.1 Solenodon paradoxus
CACACACACACACACACACACACACACACACACACACACACACAAACAGGAACACCACGCAGCTCTTTAAAAAAGATGAAATCCTGTAATTTATGACAATATGGATAAAACTACAGGGAAATATGCTAAGTGAAATACGTCAGAAAAAGAGACTAATACCAGATGATCTCATTCAGATGTGGAATATAAAGAAACAAAGCAAAGGAACAGACTAAACAAAAACTAACCCTGGCACACTGACAATAAAACAGATTACCAATTGGGAAGGGTTTGGGAGCAAGTGATGGTGGGTGTCCAGTGAACAGTAGTAGTAATAGAGGACTTTTGGTCAGTTGGTAGTGGCCATGGTATGTTGTCATATATTTGATGGTGAAAGTTTAGCACATATGGGTTTATATTATGTTGTAAATCAAAATTACCTCAATAAATATTAAACAACACATCAAAAAGAAGTTTGGTATCACAACCAAAACAGACATAAAGATCAGTGGAATAATGTCAAAAGCTCAGAAATAAAGCCACATGTGGACAGTTAATCTATGACAAAGGAACCAAGAGCATACAATGGAAGAAGGAAAGTCTATTCAACAAATGGTTCTGGGAAAAGCAGACAACTACAAAAAAAAATGATACTTAGATTACTTTTGTGTATGGTAGTAATAAGTTAACTCAAAATAGATCAAAGGCTTGGACAACAGACCTGGAACCATAAAATACAGAGAGGAAAAACACATCATGATATCAAACTCAAAAATGTTTTTGAGGAAGGACAACTATGGCAAAAAAATAAACCTAAAATAAAACTATACAGTTGGTACTACATCAAACTAAAAAGACACCACCATTAAACAAAAAGGCAACCCAAGAATGGGAGAAAATATTTGCACAACATACATCAGACAGGACTTAATCTCCAAAACAAAGAGCTCATATATCTCAATAACAAAAAAGCAAACTATGCACTCAAATAATGGGCTGAATGGACACCTATCTAATGAAGATACACAGATGGCTTACAGACACATGAACAAATGCTCTAAATCATTCATCAGAAAAATGCAAAATAAAACCACAATGAGTTATCACCTCACACCAGTGAGTATGGCCTGTATCAAAAAGACTAGAAACAACAAGTGTTGGAGAGGGTGTGTAAAAACAAACCCTACTACACTGTTAGTGGGAATATAAATTAGTACAACCTCTTTGCAAAACAGTATGGAGATTCCTCAAAAACATAAAAATGTATCTACTATTCTATACAGCAATCCATGCATTAAGGACATACCCAGAGAATACTAAACTCCAATCAGAAAAAATATCTGCACCCCTATATTCAGAGCAGCATAATTCACAATAGCCAAGACATGGGAACAGCCTAAATACCCATCAACAGATGACTAGAAAAAGAAGCTGTGGTACAGATACTCAGTGGAATTCCGTACAGCTGACTAAAAGGATCATATTATGCCCTTTGCACCAACCTGGATGAAACCAGACTGTATCATGTTAAGCAAAATAAGTCAGAAAGAAAAAAATATGGAATTATTTTACTCATACATGGAATACAAAGAAAGAAAAAAATCTAAACTGACCTTCCCCCACTCCAAATTCACCAAAACTGTGGTTACTGGGGATTGGGAGAGGAGAAAGAAGTAGGGAAGAAGTTGGAGGTAAAGGGCTACAGAACTCTGGTGGTGAATGTGGTGTGAAATACTCAGGACTGAGGTGTAGCTTCAATATCTTAAAATGCATATAGCAATGTAAACAAAAGAAAACAAAATTATCAAAAAACTTAAATGTACACTTAACACTGATCGTTTATAATCAGATGATTTACCTAGGAGAAAGGCAAGCATATGTACAGACAGCAATTTGTATGCTAATGTTCTTAGCATTATTTGTAATAGACTTTTGGGTTAATTTCCACTTGAGCCTATCAACCTGAATGAAATGAGTGGAATGGATAAACAAAGCCTGGTATGTCCTGTTAAGTTGGCTACTACTCAATAATAAAGTATGGAAACAACAAATGTTGGAGGGAATCGTAGAGAAAAAGGACCATTCCTTTACCATTGGTGGGAATGTAAAGTATTGCAATCTCTCTAGAACACAGTATGAAGATTGCACAAACATGGAACTACCATTTGATTCAGCAATCCTACTCTTAGGTATAGCTAGAGAATACAAAATCTCTAATTAGGAAAAATACCTACCTGCAACCCTGTGCTCACGGCAGCACAGTTCGCTATACCCAAGCCATGAAAAAAAAATCGAAATAACTATCAACAAAAACTTGGATAAAGAAGCTGTGGTGCATATACTCAATGGAATTCTATGCAGCTACTAAAAAATAAATAAAATTGCACTCTTTGCAACAATCTGGATTGAACTGAAGGGGATCATGCTAAGCAAAATAAATCAGAAAGAAAAAGAAATACAGCATAGTTTCATTCTCATGTAAATATATAGAAATGAAATACATAAAACAAACCCCAGCAAAAATTCACAGGACACAAGATGATGGCTGCCAGAGGGGTGGGAATGGGGAAGGAAGGGTATAGAAAAAATATAGGGGATATCATACATTATCACAAATAAATATATATACTCACACATAAATGAAAGCATTACATGAGTCAACATCATGTAGATAATAGAGGGGTTTTGCCAACTTCATTGAGATATAATTAACATATAACATTATACAAGTTTAAGGTGTACCATGTATTGATTTAACAGACTTAGATGTTGGCAAAATCATTACCACTATGATGTTAGCAAACACCTACCTCACGCCCCCTAATTACTACCTTTTCTTTGTGGTAAGAGCATTTAAGATCTGCTCTCAGAGGAGCCATTACACCGAGATGCTTACATAGGTTGTTACTAACTTCACTTATCCTCACAAGAAGATCAACTAACAACTATTTATGAACAGAACACTGAAAAAATTCTAGAACATGGGGGTGGGGGTGAGGCTGAATCACCTCTCTGACCCACAGAGACCACAATGGACCACATTAGAAGAGAGAGAAGTGACTCTGCTGACGGTATTACCCTTCCCCCAAGGCCAGTGCAGCACCACACCAAGAAGTATTACCTGTGCTAGTTCCTCCAGTGGGAAGAGAGCCTGGGGTTGACATCCAGATCCCCCAGTTTTGTGAGACCCTACTCTTGTCTCACTTTATGTGGATCATGGTGTAATCGATAGGGTTAGACCACTAGGGATCTGTTTTTGGCAGAGTAGGTAGAGATGACTGTGGAACAAGTGCTTGGATCTTGGCTGACTGAGTGTCTACCTGCAACTGCCAAGTAGGCTCCATCAGCAGCTTTGCTCATCTGTGAAGCCAAGAGAGACAGTCTGACCAGGGAATTTGCCAGGGTACAGGTCTATTGGATTTGGGACCTTAGACAAAGGACCTTGTTAGTCCTGAAGTCCAATCTGCCTCCCACCTGGCTTGCCTAGTTATGGCGGCTGAGTCATAGCGCTCCACACACTGCTGACTATATCTCCTAGCCTTGCCTGACCTACCAGAGGCCTGACCATGAACACCTGCAAAGCTTCTTGGTGGCTCTCCTGCTCCTGGGCAAGGGATCTAGTTCACAGCCCTGCCCACTGTTGAAAATAGCCTCTAACCCCGCCAACCAGAAAACTGAACCATAGCTCTCACTGCATTCCTGAACATTGTGGCATGTGAACAGAGGACCTGACCAGTGGCCCTGCAACTACAGGGCCAAGATAAAGAATGGTCCTGTCTGCCCAAGGAGCTGAGCATATAGGTCTGTCTGATTTTATTCCCAGAAGCCTTGCTGGCCCTGGGGCACAGTCTATAACCTGATGGAGCAGGGAAGGTGATGATGTCTTGTCCAAAGCAGAATACAGCCTCCAGCATAGTAAAACCAGGAACCCTAACCAGTGCTCCTGGGAATGTGTGCAGTCATCTTAGAGTGGTATTTGAGAGGAGAACCTGGTCAGCTGTCCTATCCATCTGCAGAGCTAGGTGGTGGTCTTCCAGGCCAGAGAACTTGGTGCATGTTCTGTCTAATTCAATCCCAAGCAAGAATCTGGACAGCTTTGGAGTCCATAAAAGACTCCATTCGGGCAGGGATACTATCATAGCCTCCCCTACTGCTGAATACAGCCTGCAACCCACCCAGTCAGGGAACCTAACTGGAGTACGCAGGAAGCTAAATAAGCCATCCTTCAGCTCTGTTTACATCAGCCCTTGAAAAGAAAATAGCTTGGGGATTTCTCCATCTGCGGAGAAAAACTGGTGGCCCCATGTGACCAGGAAAATCAATGCAAAGTCAAGCCTGATTTGGGTTTCCAAACAATTAGCAGTGTAGGTCTTCAGGGTCCATTTTTATGCCCCACTTGGACAAAGAAGTTACTCTACAACTCTGCCTATTGCTGAGTACAGTACCCAGTGTCAACCATCTAGGAAGTCTATCCAGTGAACCCAGGCACCACAGAGCCCAATCTGCAGCCATGCTTGGGCAGGAACACAAGCTAATAGTCCTATCCAGCTATTTTCAACCAGCAGCATCCTCCCGGCTGACTTCAAAACGAGGGCCGTGACCTTGCTCCCAAATAGGCCCTAATATCCAGCTCTACCTGCACAAGGACATTGCCCGCTGACATGTCCAGAACACCAAGCCAAGCAGCCTGGTGAAGTACTCTCTCTGCCAAAGTGAACAGTGAAGTCTAGAAAAGGAAACCCCTTCCTCGAATGTGCAAATATCAACAGAAGGAACCAACAATCATGAAAAATCAGTACACATGACACAATCAAAGGCAACTAATAAAGTTCCAGTATCTGACCCTAAGAAAATAGAGAACTGTAAACAGACAAAAATTCAGAATGATCCTCTTAAAGAACTTTAGTGAACCACAGAAACACAAATAAAATTAGGAAAACAATTTTGAACAAAATGAGAAGTTCAACAAAGAAATAGAAGCCATCAAAAAAAAAAAAAAATCTTAACAAACAGCCCTAATGATTAACTTGAAGATAATAGAGAACTTCAGAATCAAACTCAACCATACAAAGGAAGGAATCAGTGACCTGAAAGACAGGACATTTCATGTGATCCAGTCAGATGAGCCAAAAAAGAAAAAAAAAAAAGTACAGAAAGCCCACAGGACTCATGGGAAAGAATCAAAAGAAATAACATATGAATTATGTGAATTCCAGAGGAGAAAAAGAAAGAAACAGAAAGTATATTTAAAACAATAATGACCAAAAGTTTCTCAAACTTGGAGATATGAATATCCAGAACCAAGAGATGTCAAACAGATCAAACCCAAATAGTGCTACACTGAGACTCATTATAATTAAATTGTCAAAATTCAAAGACAAAGAATAAATTTTGAAAGCTGTAATTGAAAGAGAAGTGACATACAAGGGAACTTGTAAGAATTTTGGGCAGATTTCTCAACAGAAACTTTTCAGGCCAGGAAATAATAGGAGGATATAGTCAAATATCAAGAAAAATAATTTTAATAAAAAGAATTCTATACCTGGCAAAGCTATATTTCAGAAACGAAGGCAAGAGAGACTTTCTCAAACATAAGCCAATGAAGCTAGCATAAAACTCAGTGGTTATGATAAATATGTAGTCGAGTTAGATTTAGTTATATAATGGTAATGCACAATTCACTCACAACTCTAGTTTAAAAGTTAAAAAAATAAATGTACTAGAAATAAACATAACAATAGTAGCCTGTTATTGGATATACAATATAAGAAGTATATAAACTATAATAGTAATAATAACCTCAAGTGTGAGAGGTAAAAGTGTGTAGTTTAAGAATACTATGGGAGTCATGCTACTATCAGTTTAAAATGAGTGCCATCCTTTTTCTTTTTTTTTTTTACTTAACCAGTTTCCACAGTTCCGTAGGTTGGGAATTAGAAGCTGAGATCAGAATTCAACAAGGTCAACTTGCCTCTTCCTGGTGTCATCACATAGCAGAAAAAGTTTGGGTCTCTTCATTTTTTGTAAGGACACTGATTTTTAAAACTGTCATAATTTTAAGGTAATTTATGTAAGCCTCATAGTAACCACAAGGGGACAAAACTGTAGAAATGACATAAGAGTTATAATTAAAAAATCAAAGTGTACTGATATCAAAATGCAACAACGCACAAAAATAAGAAAAACAAATCTATAAAACAGCCATGAATCAAAAACAAATTGGCAGCAGGAAGTCCTTATCTATCAATAATTACTTTAAATGTAAACAGATTAAACACAGCCTGGTGGAGCAGTGGTTCAATCAAGTGCCCCTGAAGGAAACAGACCACATACCTGTGGGTTTCAGTCCTGGGTCCGGGAGGAACCAACCAGTGTGAACTAAATAAAAATAAAATAAATTGCTTCTTCCTCCTCTTTTTGCCTGCCTGCCTACTCACCTTCATTCCAGTCTGCACCCTTCCTTTAATATATATAGGTATATGTATATAGGTATATATATATACCTATACACACACACACACACACACACACACTAAATTTTCTTTAAATGTAAACAAATTAAATTCTTCAACCAAAAGACACAGAAGAGCTGAATGGGTAAAAAATAAATCCACAATATGCTGCTTCCAGGAGACTTACTTTGACCTTAAAGATAAACACAGACTGAGAGTGAAGGGAAAAAAAATATTTAAAGCAAATGGTAACCCCAAAAGAGCAAGGGTACATATATTTTTATCAGGAAAAATATATTTTAAGCAGAAAAATGGTAAAAAGAGACAAAGAAGGTCATTGTATAGTGATGAAGAACTCAATTAAGAAAATGTAACAAAAAACACTTATGTGCCCAACACTGGAGCACCTAAGTTACTATTAAGGAGACTGAATGAATAACAAAAATCTTCCAGTGAAGAAAAGTCCAGAAACAGTAAACTTCACAGATTTTACCAAACATTTTATTAAACATTTAATAAGAATGCTAGTCCTCAAACTCTTCCATAAAACTGAAGAGAATGCTCCCACTCATTTTATGAGATCAACATTATTACCCTGACACAAAAGCCAGAAAACATCACTATGAGAAAACTACAGACCAATATCCCAGATGCAAATATTCTCAATAAAACACTACTGAACTAAATTCAGCTGCATATTAAAAGGATCATATTTAACATGACCAAATGGGATTTATCCCTGATTCAAAGGTGGTTCAACATATTCAACCAATGTGATCTATCACATAACAAAATAAAAAACAATTATATGATCATCTTAATAGATACAGAAAAAGCACTTTATAAAATTCAAAAACTCATTCATAATTAAAGTTCTTAAACAAATTACATATAGAAGGAATACACATCAACATAATAAAGGTCATATATGACAAGACCATAACAAATACTCAATGGTAAACAGTTGAAAACTTTTCCTCCAAGATCTGAAGACAAGTGAAAGAAATCAAAGATAACACAAACGAATGAAAACATATCTATGTTCAAGAATACTGTTAAAACACCTGTGCTATCCAAAGTCATCCCAAGAAAGAAAAACAAATCAGCAGGCATCACACTAATTTCACACTCTAGTAGTTATATATCCCAATTACAAAATACTACATCAGATACCTAATTGGTTATCACAATCTTTTTTTCAGTTTAAAACATTTATGGTGATGATCATGAAACAAAGTATCTATGACAGATCTTATAGTCTATTGCACATATATTTTTGTAGTTTCAAATTCAAATGCTGACTGTTATGAAGGAAAATTCTACCCTTTGTTGGCTCAACTGTAGAAAATCTTCAACAGTGGTGTGTGACTGACACCCACCAGGGACTTTGGTAAATTCTGATATTTATCTTGTGAGCAATATTTACAGGCAATTAAAAAGGAAAACAGATTCAGAAATACTGTATCTGATAAAATCTGTTTTCTGAAAAGGAAATAATTTGGTTATCTTTATGAAAACAAAGTCTGTTATTTTTTTCCTCCATCAAACTGCTTAGCCTTATGCTTAGGCTTCAAAAGCTTTGTTTGCTTTCAAAGGTTTTGAATTAATACCAATAAAAATTCCTTTGACACCAAATTGAATTTTCCCAGAAGAATTCTCCCTTGGAAAGCTCACTATTTTTTTAAAAAAATAAAGTTTACTGACATTATACACATATTTAGACTACTAGAATCAGTTAATGTGATTTGTCAGCACTGGAATCTAATTATTGTTCTTTTATTTCTTGTGTGATCAGAGCCTGAAACCACCAATTAACTGGCCCCATCTTGAAAACTCTACTACAGCCCAGGGATTCAAATTGGCAGAGTTATTGATAGGTAAGCATCTTTTCAATCAGAACTTTCCTAACAGTAAAGATAGACTTTTCTTTGTAAACTCCAACCCAAAACTCAACTAAAAAGTTATGGCAGCAGCTCACAACAATAGCTAATGCCATGACTCAAACTGCTCTGTAGGACTCAACTGTGTTGCTGAATTCCCAGTTAAATTCAGTATAAATTAAACTCAACTCTTTAACAGAGTCTTTTTTTCAGTAAATTTGACTTTATTCAAATGTAAAAGCATCCAAAATATGTTCTGTAAATCTGAGAAATGGGCTCTAGAAAGAGTCCCTGGATTAGTAGCACTACACCATTATATTTAGGGTTAGACTAATTTTATTTCCTTGAGACAAAAACAGGACATTGGGATAACAAAAACAGGACAGCATTAGGCTAAGGGGAGAGGAGGAGGCGGAGCAATCTGAGCAGGAGCAGAACAGCCAGGCCAGAAACAAGTAAGTCCTATGTAATGCCCATCAACAATCACGTAGTAATGACATGTGGTCCAGCAGGATTTCATACAAATGGCCAGGGCTAGTGCAAGGAATTTTGGCATCTTAGGTGAAAACCAAATTTGGAGCTCAACAAATCCCCACTCTAAATGTCCTGTCCAAAATATATGCTGCTTTAACAATTGCAGTGCCAAAAATGCTCAAAAACCCCTACAGTGCCAGAGATGACCCCCACAGTACTTACCTGAGGCTTGACCATGCTGTGTTCTGCTTCCTTTGAAGAAACCGGTGTATGTGTAACATCAGTGGGAATCCTCTTCCCACCCAGCTGTTTCCTCACAGGGGTCGTGATAGTAGTAGCAGCTGCTGCCTGCCCCATGCATGTCAGCAAGGGCAGCGTTTAACACGGGGCAAAAGGGGCAGCTGCTTTTGGGCCCCCTCAACAGACTGGACCTGGGGCACCTCAACTGCCCCTTTTGCCCCGTGTTAAAGATGGCCTTGGTTTACTAAAAACAGGACAAAGTTGACATTTATATTAAAATGACAGGACAGACAGGAAATATGAAAAGATGGTGTTGTTTCATTTAAAATGTGACATATGATCAGCCTATTTATGGAGCACATTTAACTATGTATTAACATGCTAGACGTCCCTGGGAAACATATGCAGAAGAGGGTGGGGGTAGACAGGAAGAGAATCATCTTAGTCTTTAATTGTGGCACTTTGAAAATATGCCCACAAATTCTCTAACAACTTTGAGTCGTGGTCTCTCTACTTTCCCCTCGGAGAATGTGTGCACTAGCCCAGTAAAGCTCAGTGGAAGCCAGGCAGTAAAAGCCAGCACAATTCATGAATGCTCCTCTGGTGACTCTGCTCTTTGGTGTTCTGATCTGTCACATAAAAAGTCTGAAACTGCAACATGATGAAGTGCCATAATCCACCTGAAGACGTCCTGTGAGGGTGCGTGACCTCACGCCTCCACAGGTGACCCAGCAAACAGC
Organism: Solenodon paradoxus; assembly: GCA_004363575.1. Lineage (NCBI taxonomy): Eukaryota > Metazoa > Chordata > Mammalia > Eulipotyphla > Solenodontidae > Solenodon > Solenodon paradoxus. The sequence goes on from RJWH01000699.1 coordinate 212,041, forward strand.
CAGCACCAACTGTCTGATATGTGAATGACGAAGCCTCCAGCCAATATCTGCTCCCAGGCATCATTACTCCCAGCTTTTGAATCATCTTAGTACAACCCCATATATTGTGAGTAGAGATGAACTATACCTGTTGTATTCTTTGTGAATTCTTGACCCATAGAATCCGGAAGGGTGATACAATAGTTATTTAATATGTGAAATTAATGGTAAAGGAATAAATTTCTAAATGGAAGATAATCAAATGGATAAGATCTATACTGAGTCACCAGCAGTCACTCTGTCTTGGTCTTTCATACTTACTTTTCATTTTTACCTTCAATACCTATTTTTTCACATTTCTATTTATAGTAAGTTTTGTACTGAAAATTAGTTATATGAAATTGGGATTGTGGGAATAATGCAATCTTGTTTTTTTCAGTGATGTAAGGTATTAAAGAGGACATTGTCAAAAACACTCAGAATGACCTAGAGAGCTTCCAGTGATTATGGAGAGGTGCTGCTTAATACAAGAAATCAAGATCCCACAAGAAAACATGATCAGGAGCTCAGGAGGCGAGAGGAGTTGCGATGGCCAGGCAGCAGAACTTTGAGAAGGCTTTGGACAGCTGCCACTAGGAAATCTGAGGACAGTCAGCTCAGCAGAGCTGTTGGCGAAGGAGGAGCCTAAGAGGATGTCAACAAGGCTGTCTTCTAAAACTGATCCTGCAAAAGTGGAATTCAAGCCCCCAAAAGGTGGCATCGTCTAAGGATTTTAGGGTAACGTTTTATACATATAGGCTCATTTGCCCATGTTTCTTAAAATTTAATTATCCAGACAATGGTGAAGAACACTTGGTGATTAGGCAGAGGACAGGGTATGTTGACATATATTCAAGAATGGGGAACCTATACAAAGGAGGTTACTTTAATGTGTAGAATAATTACAATAATATATATATTAAAAAATGTAATTAGCAGAGACCACCAATCACAAATCTGACAAGATCAAATGTATTGATTTGCAGTGAATAGTATATCACAGAAGAACTGAAGTAGTGCAGATTCTTCAAAGAAACCAAACAGGATTTATAGATACAAGAGATTTACTATAAGGAACTGGCTCACATAATTGTGGAGGCTGAGAAATCCCACAATCTGCTATAAACTGGAGAACCAGAGAAGCTAGTGGTATGTCTGAATCTGAAGGTCCAAGGACAGGAGAAATGGAGGTCTCAGCTCCAGAAAAGGTAATTTTCCCTTCTTCCATCTTTGTTGTTATTCAGGCTTCCATGGAGTAGACGACTCCTGCGCACATTGGTGAAGGCAGATTTCCCTTACTGAGTCTACTGAGTCAAATGCTAATCTTTCCTGGAAATACCCTCACAGATACATTCAAATATGTTACCAGCTTTTTGGCATCTCTTAGCCAATGATGCTGACAAAATTGAACCATCATAGTAATCATGACAAGCCAGTCAATAAGAAAGGGAAGGAAACATCTTGTGGAAGAGCTGGGGGCCACTGAAGGATTCTGAGGTGGGTCTAGGAAGTGGCCATCGGTTTTGAATTGACTGCTGTTTCTGAGGTAGGAGAGGAGAAACAGGCACTAACTTGGCCTGGATGCTGACCTGAGGTGTCCCTGGTAATATACAGGTAGAGAAAAGCAGATCCAGGGGATGACTGTTAAGAAGCAGCGATCACAAAGAGAGTAGGTCACTGTACTGTTGGAAAGAGACACTGTTTTCTGGGATTGCTCATTTTAAGTACTTCAGCCTGGAGTTGTCAAGGGTTATCATTTCACTATGTGGAGAGAACTTGCCTGAGAATGAAACCAACATGGACCACATCAGAGCTGAGACAGACTGGAATCCCTAAATCCAGCTCTGCCTGAAAATCCATCTTTTGACTTTCCTATCACAGAGGCAAATACATTCTTTTTATTTTCATTACTCCTTGGAGCTTCTCCTGATTAATACAAGCCTGATAACATTTACTGAGCTTTTTAAGTCAGACTGGTCTCTAGACACTCTCACCTGAACGTCAGAGCAGGAAAACTTAGATAAGAGCCCAGAGAGAATGCAGTAGGTCAGGTCAACCTAATTACTCCATCCATCTCCAGAATAAAACCATCAAGATATTAGGGCATGGAGCCTCTCATAGGAGGATTGGAGGGATAATAAATACCTGAGATCTGGTAGGATTGGGGTCTCAGAGATTTGATTGATAAGACATTTAGAAGCTCATTTGAAGGGGCTGAAGCCCAGCAGAGGCTCTGGGAACTGCTTAGTTTGAAGCATCGCTTTTCCTTCTACCATGTCCAGCTTCATTCACCAGAGTCAGAAATTAAAACTTTAAGTTGGAGGCTTTGGTTTGGGAATAAGGACCATGTCTAGATCATCATGAACTGTATGTTCCAAGAAACAACAAAGGAGACAAAGTGAGGACAGAGGTGATCCACTAACAGGCAGACTGCTGGGCTTTTGATTCCCCAGAGTAAGAGGGGTAGTGATATTGACAGAAACCAGGAAGCCTCCAGTAGGGAAGACAGAAGCAAAGAACAGAATGAAACAGATTTGAAAACATCGTCCTGAGAGCCTTGGGGAGGGGGTCCTCCTGCTCACCTTTTAACTAAGGAGTCAGCTACTACTAAGTATCTTCCGCACCACCACCAGTAGGAGTAATTTTAGTTTATCTTCTTGTGGTTCTGTTTCCAGATAAAGCTCTCATTTCTTTGCACAAAGATTTCTAACTTTAGAAAAGCCTATTTGAGAACTGCTGCTTTGAGGCAGCATGCCAGTTGGATTTTTGTTCCTGGTTTCTAGGTGTCCTTTAAAAGAAAACAAAAACACTGCATCAGGGATTTGACTTACTTCACCTGCAGCAGGCCCGGAAGCAGGAAAGTCTGCCACTAAGAACCAGCTGAGGCGCTTTCTACACAGAGACATGGCCGGGTCCATCCTCAGAGATTCCGATCCAGTAGAAGAGATGGTGCCTACAAATCAAAGTTCCTCAGAGGATTCTAATGAAGAGGAAGGCTTAAAAACCATTCTTGTACTAGTGACATATGTTCTGAATTGAAACAATAGCATAAATCAGTTCACTTCTTTGAGTTGTACCTTTAAAAATATTAAAACATTTTTAAAAATTATATTCTAAAAGTGGGGAATGGGAAGATGCATTCAATGAAGTACCTTGCGTTCGGCTCCGAACTTCCAGTGCTCCTTGAAATGTTCAAGTGTATATTCTCTCAATAACTTGTCATCGTATATAACTTTTATGGCTTCTCACACTCACTCTTCCACTAAGCCACCGGTGACAGTGTAGTTTGGTGTTCATTTAGCACCTCACCTCTTCAGGCTTTGTCCCATCTGAACTACAGCTCCAGTGGCCAAGCCGCCACCGAGTTACTGCGTGGTTATCTCAGCCTGTGACTCCCGGGGCGTCTGGTTTTTATGTTATTGACTACTCAAGTGATTAGATAATTAGTTTCACTTGGGAACTGGAGCCCAAATGCAGTTTTCAGCAGCCGGTCTTAGTGCTTCTGAGTCATGTCGGCATGTCTTTCAGGTGAATGAAACTGAAGGAGATAAAACTTATTCTTTTGGAAGACTTTAAAACTAATATACAAAGCAAAAATTTCACAGGCTGGAACACATTTCTTCACAAGATATCAATGAAGTTGTGCAAACATCTAAGTGCATTAACTAAAACAATTTCCATATATATATACATATATATGTATATATATATATATATGGATAAGATCTTCTAGGTGGATTTGTGAGTAAAAAGGATTTGAGTTATAGGGTTTCCTACACTGAGTTAGGAATAATGTGGGCTTAATTCAAATTGATGAAAGTGCTATGCTGAAATTTCATTGCATAGTTCTAATCTGTATTTCTAACTGGAAATGTAAAGGTGGCACTTCTCAGCTCTAAGTAAAACAAGCAAAAACAAACAAACAAATAAACAAATGCTATCATGTATATCTTGAAATTCATCCAGGGAGCAGTGACTTCTGAAAACACCTTTTGGGAATAGGAATGTTTCACACCTTTTATAGCAAAATAAAACTTCTAATTGGAAAGACTTCATCAAGGGGATTTTTGTGCTCTTGGAGGCTTAACATGTCTAAACAAACATTTTGAGTTTATAGGACATGGAGGAAAAGATAAATGCTAGCAACAAGTATACAATTTGATTCCCTCAATTGAAATAGCAATCACATTAGGAAGGAAAGAAAGAGTGCAAGGATTTTTTTTTCTAATTTGATGTTAGATAAAAAATATTTTGAGGCATGCCTGGTGGAACAGCACTTTGGTCAGCAGCTTTTGGCTGATGTAGTCCACATATATCCCAAGGACCCGGGTTTGTATCCTGGGGAGGGAGAACAACCAAGATGAACTAAGTAAAATAAAGGGCTTTTTCCTCCTCTCTCTTCCTGCCTGCGTACTGGCCTTCACTCCTGCCTGCACCTTTCCTTTAAAAAAGAAAACAATATTTTGAGTCACTGCTAGTAATGGGAAAAGTCTTACAGAATATAAAGTTATAAAGATATATAATAATCAAATTCTAGAACTAAGACATGGATCAGATTAAAATATAATTGATAATAGGTCAGGATTATTAAGAAAAATAATATATTACTTTATTTTCTTAATTATAATATAACACTGATTGTAAGATGCACTGTAGCAGTTATTATCAGGGTGGGAGATATATACATAGTTTGTAAGAATTTCAGTAGTGGCAATATGTCAAAATAATACATAATAGAAACAAAAACCTTGCTCATATATGATTAATCCTCAAAAATTGACATGTTAACAAAAGACAAAAATAGATAAATTGAATTTAATCAAAGTTAAAAGCTTCTGTTTTAAAGGACACTGGTCAAGAAAGTGAAAAGACAACTCATTATAATGGGAGAAAATATTTGCAAATCATATATCTGATCAGAGACTTGTATCTATATTACTCTTATAACTCAACAATAAAAGACAACCCAATTTTTTAAATGGGCAAATGATCTAAAAAGGCATTTGTTCAAATCCAAAATCAAAAGATGTATAAATGGCCAAGAAACACAAAGATGCTGTACGTTGGTCATTAGGGAAATACAAATCAAAACCACACCCAGTGCACCCCTATGGCTCTGGTGGCTAAAGGAGCAGGTGCAAGCCATGTAAAACCCATGGACCTGGTTCAAGACCTAGGTCGGGTAAAGGAAAGAGATAAGAAGCCAAAAAGTCATACCCACTGAGATGGCTATAATCAAAATGTCAAAATAATAACAGGTGTTGAGGATGTAGAGAAATTGGAACACTCATACCTTACTGGTGGGAATAAGAAATGCTTCAGTCACTAGGAAAAACAGTCTAGAAGTTATTCAAAAAATAGACCCAGTCAATTCCACTCTTATATGTATATCCAAGACAAATTAAAACACACATCCACACAAATACTCATATGTGAATGTTCATAATAGTCAAAAAATAGAAACAATTTAAATGTACATCAACTGATGAATAGATAAACAAAATCTGGTATATCCATACAAATGGAATATTATTTGATCATAAAAAAGGAATGATACATACAAAACATAGATGAGCCTTAAAAACAGGTGAAGTAAAAGCATTCAGGCATAAAAGATCATATATTATACAATTCTACTTAAATGAAATGCCCAGAACAGGTAAATTTATAAAGACAAAAAATGAATTAGTGGTTGCTAAAGCTGGTAAGATATGGAGGATTTGTGAGTGATAGCTAAAGGTTACAGGTGATGAATATATTCTTTCTAAGTTGATGAATATATTCTAACTGATCATAGTGATATCTGCAAAACTCTGTAAATATATTTAAAAAGCACTGAAATGTACTTAAAATGAGTAAATTGTATGGTGTGTGTGCTCTATATCTCAATACAACGGTTAAAGTCTTTCCCCCAAATAATAAGACATGAATTTCAACGGTTCAAAGCAAAAACAGAACTAAAAATTAGTAGCCTCTATCCCCTAATAAAAGAACCACAATTCATTCAATAGCCCATGTGGGCTCACCTTTCAAATGCAATCTGCTGCAACACGGTTTCTGGGTGTATCATAGTAAAAGGAACACAGACCAGAAACCAAAACATAATTTCAGAGTTACTTACTGAATTTCTCAAACACTTTGGAGAGGATACATAATTCTCAGCAACACTCTTAGAAATTCCCCTCACAGCTTCTTCAGCATTCACTTTCCTCCAATTCCTCTAAGTTTCTCTTCATGCTCTTAACTCTGTATGACTTTGTTTACTCTTTATTCCTAAGGCTAAATTTTAAAAAAATTTAAAAGAACTCACCTGTTTGGTCAACCCTTTCCAAAGGGCTGACATGGGTGAGAAACAGTCATCAAGACCAGCCCTTTCTTGACATGGCAGAGGTCAAAGAAGACTGATTGGGATGGAACTCTGATGTTAGCCTGGTTTGTGAGGGGAATCTACTTAACAGGGCCACACCTTATAGCTGCCCAGGGTGTGCACTGCATAATCCACACAACCATGCTGGTTCCCTGGTCTCATATTTCCATCAAGAGGAACTTCCATTTGTATCTGGGCTGGGCTCTTACCAATGCTTTGCAGAAGCATTGAATTATTTGACCAAAGAGATTATAGAAGGACATTGGTGTGCCAGAGTCAGTCACTTCTTTGTCTTTTTGGTTTTGCTTGTCTAAAAGGAAAAGGACAATCTACTTATTCTTTGCCACGTAGTAATAAGCCTGCCTTTGTGAGAGACGCCTTCCATGTCTAGCTGTGGCAAGGTCTGCATGCATAGGTTTAATTCATGGGTGATGTATTAATGATTTCATTTAGCCACAGATTTAAAGCCACATTGTTCATTTACCCATTGGGGTAATAAACATGATTTTTAAATTTTCATATCTATCAATATATGCCTCTCACCTGCTCCCAAACTCTGAAGAGTTAAGAAATACCGACCCTAGAAACTCCAGCATAGTATTTCAGCTTTTCCTCCAATTCTATTTGTCATCCTCGATTTAACAATAATTTATTTTTAGCTTAAGTTCATTTCTGTTGCTTGCAATCAACCAAAATGAAAAATGAAAATTTTCCTTTTTAACAGCTGTATAAAATTCCATTGAGTATATATATCCCAGCTTCTTTATCGTTGGTGGGCATTTAGGTTATAAAGGGCACTAGAACTCTGGTTGTGGCATGGTGTGAAATATACACAAACTGAAGTGTGAATACAATAGTCTAAAAAGCATGTAAAAGGATAAAAAACAAACAAACAATTTTTAAAAAAGAACAGAAAGGAAATGACTTTTGAACAAAATTTTGAACATGTTCATAGCAAGGACTGGATATAGTCAAATTCTGGTGAAATTATCTTTAAAAAGAAGATAAATATTCCTCAATAAATATTTAACTAAAACTGAAATTGGTAATAAATCAATATCAAGCTTAGAAATATATGTTATGGAGAAATATTTAGATGCATTTAAAAGGAAAGAACACTTTAATCAAGAGTTCTTTAAGTGCTGCCTCTAACTTCAAAGTATCCTGGAGTCCAAGTCCTATGAAAATCATACTGTTGACAAGGACTCATTTTTTTTCTCCTAGTCTCATAAATTATATCATTATTAACATGGCATACCAGGTTTTCCCCAAATTATAGACAGTTCTATTCATTATCATCATGTGGTTTATTTCAAATTGATTGCAAGGTAAATTTAATGATCATTAAACTAGAAGGGAGCACAATTAAGAATTCTGAAAGTAGGTTAATTTTCACCTGGAGTCCGTATGTTATATTTTTAAAATACACCCTTTTCCGCAACAAAGAAACAGCTTCAAATTATTCCTTGATCTAACAAATCATTATTTAAAGCTATCTTTTAAGAACCAAGTAATTTTCATGTCTTTCTAAAGTACATACTAAAAAAATTATTATGTTAGATAAGATTTAGCACTGTTGGAAGTGAAGCCATCCCTCAAAACAGAATTAGTATTTTTACACTTGAAATGAGCAAAAGCAAAAATGTGTTCCTTTATTCCATTCTTTTTGTACAATTTGTAACATGTTTTTAATGACTATGTTTTGTTCAAATGCTCAGATAGATGTTGGCCTCTTAGAGTGATGAGGTTATATGTCATTGTTGCTGCAAACTGGAAGTCAGAAATAAAATGGAGAAACATTCAAAGAACAGTTGGATATGGATTACAGATTTTGGGGAAAATATATGAGTCTTGTATCATAGAACCTACCAAGCTCTGGTGTTCTCATTGCAAAATGCTATTTTTCAGGTTTCCCATGTAGACTTGCAAAGCATAAGGCAGACTTCACTATTCCAGCCACCCCCAGACCCCCCATCACCCACACCTACTTGCTGGCTTCTGAAATTCCACCAGCCATCTTTGACTTGTTAAAACACATGGATTCCTAATGGTTAGGAACTTGGCATGGTAGAAAGGACCCCTATTTAATGCTAGCACATACCAGGCTATAAAAACATCTGCTTCAGAGACAGGCTGTGGTGAGAGACAACACAGTACTGAGTATTTTATAAGAGCACTTTGTAAGTGGACAGCTCTCAGCCTTCTACTCCACAGGAAAAGCTTCAGTTTCTCACAGACCTCGTCAGCCCTTTCAGATCATAACTTGGTGACTCCTAGAAGAACTGGGATATCTGAAAAACCCAGAATATCTGAAAAATCTTGACCGATGCTAGACTAGTCCTAATCCCATTGCCTTGCCAGTTTCAGGCAATTTTATCTCAAAGGGCCCTCAGCTGGGGTTCATCTCAGCATGACTCACTAACTTTGATGCTTCCAGGGTCTAGGGGTTAGTATATCAGTTCTTAATATGCCAGGAGACCCAGGTCTTCTTATACCAATTGGTCCACTCCAGGGACTTTGCTTTCTGGTTCAGACTACTTTCCAGTTTTAGAAGAGCAACAGCAAATGATGGTATACAGACAAAGGACAGGGCTATATCAGAGGGTACAGGGAGTACTATGTGTGACCTAGTGGTGGAGTTTACTGAATTACAGGTGGTATTGCTAATCCCAGTCATTCCAGTCCTGCTTGGCAAGGTAGCAGGAAGCGTCGAGCAAAACATCAAGTTGATGTCAGAGCAAGACATGGGGAATACAGAGGGTTTGGAGGGTGTCATGTCAACCCAGGGATTGGACATCTTGTTTAGGAAAAGCAAGGCCTGGCAATGATGTGAGATTCAGATGACAGAACAGAAAAGGAAATGGGTATCGAGTGAGTAGCAGAAGAATGCCAGAGCTGTAGGAGCATGCATGAGATTCTAGGAGAGTAAGGACACAATTTCCTCAGTGGAGAAGGGGCAGGAGCTACTTGTAATTTTTTTAACTTAAAAAAAAATTTTTTTGGAAAGGAAAGGTACAAGCAGGAATGAAGGCAGGCAGGCAGGCAGGCAGGCAGGCAGGCAGGCAGGCAGGCAGGCAGGCAGAGAGAGAAGCAGAAAACATTTTATTTATCCTATTTAGTGTCGATCTTGGTTATTCTCCCCGGCCTTATGTCATCATCTCAGAACCTTGGGATGTATGTGGACTCAGGGGCAGTGAACTAACCTACTAGGCCAGTAGGGCACACCAGGAGTAATTAATTAGGGACAGTGATCTATAAACCTTTGTTGAAAGTTATATTTTAATAAATCTTACCAAACTATAAAAATAGATCTTTCTTTTTTTAAAAAAAAGCTAAGATGAATGTCTCATAAAACCAGAATATTTAAAAATTTAGAGTAAGAATCATTGACTCCTATAACAGAGTCAACAGGGAATTAGAGTCAGCTAGTTCATTCACTCCTTTTGTGGGACTTTTCTTTTCACCAACCCTAACAGAGGCTCCCAAAATCCTTCCTTGGATATCACTTCCTCAAATGGCAGCACATTTTGACGGTTGTATCAAGTAGATGGTAGCCTCTCTATAAGAAATAGTGCATTTTCCCTATGAAACTAGAGTACAGAATGGTTGTCATATGAGCATGAGTTTCTATTCATTATTTCAGTCAATCAGTGCATGTTAAGCACATGCTTATGCAAGACTCTATGCTCAGAACCAAAGATAAAGAGACAAAGGGAGTTCAGCACTCAGTGAGCAAGTTTTCAATTCAACAGAAATTTCTAGGGCCCCAGGGCTTCTAAGATAGGTCCCTATGGTTTCAAGAGGTAAAAAGAATTGCTTATTCTCTTGCAGCATAATTATTTTGAGGCACTGGTGGAGAGGTGTCAGAGAGAGCTACTTTTCCAGGAGTGGATCACTGGAGGGGCTGTGTCCTGAACACGCACCCTTGATGTCTGTATGCCTGACCTCACCTATGTTCTCTTGGGCAGGACGTGGAAAGGATTCATCTGAAGAGAGCAGGCATCTAACAATAAAGGGAGATGGAGAATTCGAATGGCCTGCTGTTTCCACGCTTCAAAGACCATTTTTATTGAAAGCCAAGCAACATGGAACAAAAAATACTGAATATAATTGATTTCAAAGAGCTGCAGAACTTGCTGTGATTGAAACACACTGAAGACACCAGCTGGGCAGGCAGCACTCCTCAATCAAGTAAGGAAAAAGCTCTAGCAGCAAAATCACCAGAGCCACTAGGGGGCCCTCAGCTCCAGGGAGCAGAGGGAGACTCGGGGAAGTCACCGGGATCTGCCAGTCACATTCATTTTGTTCTTTAAAATTCTAAACCATGGCTTTCAGCTCCTTCCTCTGAATATCCACTAAGAGGAGAATACGCAGGGCTGCATTAATGCATTAAGACAATCATTAAAAGTAAAAAGAGACTACTGAAACAAGTTATTTGCAGTCTCATTTAAGGTCTCATCTCAATCTGTCCTTGTAAATTCTGTTGTAATCTCATCTTGAACAAAAATGAGGCTTACACTAGTGGATGAATGCACCCAGGCAGGATAATAGGATCAGAATGGAGTGGAAGGCCAGATCTAAAGCTTTAAACACAGAAAAATGCCTGCTCCAGGCTGGAGAGGGGACTGCATGAGATGAGAGGCGGCTAGGTTAGTGGCAGCTCCCGCAGCTGAACAAGGGCTTGCTTAGCTGAGAACAGCCAGTACACACTAAGCCCAACTTTCATAAAGTTCAAAATGCAGGGTCAGATGGAACGTATGAAACAAAAAAATACAGGTCCTCTAGTAACATTACAAAAACACTATCACTTTTTAAAAGAAAGCATTTGGCGAGACTTCATTTGAAAGCTTTCCTCGTGCTTTTAAAATAAGTGAAATGGTCAAAATTTTAAATACGTGAGATTACCAAAATTTTAGAGATATACTTTTTCAGCAATGTATTTATAGCCTACTGAACTATACTAATTACAGAGAAAAGAGCAATTTTTATAAGAAATCAGTACCATTGCCATTTTTATTCGAAGGTTCGTTGTGCCAAGCAATTATTTCTCATAATGGTGTTGTTAAAACCTTGAGTGAGACAAAATTTCAATTTGAATTTGAGGAACTGTCAACCATTTAAAAATATAATTGTCTCATAAGGGTGATGTTAAAACATTAGATGGGACATTACAATTTAAATTTAGGGAGGAAAGTGCCAATCAACTGTTTAAAAAATGATGATGGACTCATCAAAGTCACACTTTAAAAACAATGGGAGCAAATTGCATACTTAAATTTTTTTCTCCTTTTTCTAAATATTTAACACCACAACAATTTGACCACTTAAATGCAAAATTTTAATTGTATGGATGAACTGGAAATTACTGAAGTCTTCAAAAATATCATTTAAGATAGAAAAAAAAAAGAACGTACTTGAATCCTACACTAAGTTATGGATATCCATTTGCAGGGAATGTTTGCAATCACAGGCTATTAACCTATGCTTTAGATTGGGGCATACATGAGCTCTAAGAAAAGGTGGAATATGTGGCAGCTGAAGGGCCCATCGACCCCAAAATAGCATGTGTCTTTTCCTCCAGGACAGCAGAGTGAGAATGCTTCGGAGGTGAATCTGCAGAGCAGAAGCCTCACTCAGGAGATACCCAGAGTCACTCTGCCCACAGTCCTACGGAGGGCTGTGTCCAGCAGGTGGGCCTGTGGGTCTGCTGCGGGCAGCAAGGGTCAAGATGAACAGCTAGGCCTCCACGTCTCTGCCGCCAACCCCAAGTCCAACCCAAGCAGCTTCATGGGTTTATATGATGGATTTCTGAGTATGATTTTAATTGAAGGAAATTTTTTTGCTGCTAAAAAAAAAACATGAACTAGGGGATTTAAAAGTGCTGAAAGGTTATCTGTGCGTTTTTTTGGGTTTTTTTAATCATTGGCAGTTATTTTCCTATTTTTGCTTTCTGTATTTTTTCACATTTCCAACAATGAAAAAGTATTACTTTTGTAATTGACACATAGTTATATTAAATAAAGAATAAGCCTTGCCTACTTCTGCAAAAAACAAAGTGCTGAAAACAGGCTTTCTGCTGGAATGGAAAGTAGCATTTTGAATGTGAGTTGCAGTTTTCAAACATAAAGCACAGCTGTTTTGTCTCTTACCCCAAAGCTGTGAAAAAAGGGGAAAGATTTTGAAAGCAGGAACAGGAAAAGATTATTGAGAAAAGTGGCTGCTATTTCTAGGCTGAAATCTCCCTGGCAACACTGTTCTCAGAAGCTCTGCCTTCCTAAGTGGATTCATGAGGGATGAATCCAGAGGATTTGTGGGACCCCCAAGTCAGTGAAGAGCAGGAGAGATCTGAAGAAGAGCAGTCCAAGCGGCCTTGAGGGACATGGCAGATTGACTGTAATGGGTGCTGTCGTGACTGGGGTGACAATGGTCCCAGAGATTCCAAGATGATAGGAACGAGATCTCTTACCCATGCAGGTAGGGATGAAGCTCCTGAGATGTAAGAGGGGCGACTCCTCAAGGTCTGAGACTGAAGAAAAAGTGCAGCTTCAAGGAAAAATCACAAAGACCAGGTGAATGAAGCCAGCAATTAGCTAATAAAGGGAAACTGCAGAATTACAAAATATAGGTACTGGAAATTTGGGATAAAGAATCATGTAGAGGTGAGAAACTAAAGCTACCACCATCCAAAAAAAAAAAAAAAAAAAAACGGTTAAACCCAATGCTATTTTAGAACAAAGTAACAGAGAAAAAGAATAGTCAGTTTTCCTGACTACATCATAGAGTCCCCACCCTGTTAAAGCAATTCATGAAGGCATGAATGCAATGAAACAGAAAATTAGAGATTAAAAAAAGAAACATAAAACCAAGAAACCTGCATCAGAAAAGGCAGAAAAACACATATAATGGAAACAGGACATTCCAGAGAAATCCCGAGCACGTCTCACTAAGCACACAGTACATCTGAATGAAGCAATGGTTCTCAGAGTGTGGTCCCAGCCCAGCAATGCCAGGCTGCCTCCGGGAGCTTGCTAGAATTGCCAAGTCCAGGGCTCTGCGTCAGACCTATTGAATCACAAACTCTAGGAGTTAGACCCAGAATCTGTGCTTTCGCAAGCCCACCAGGGGATGCACACCAAATGTTGAGCCTCACTGATGTACAGGCATGAAAACCACCAGGAGAAGCTGTCTATCCAGCACAGTAAGGCAAAACAAGGACGATCAAAGCAGGATGTCAAATGTAGCAGGTCAAGAACTGACACTCAGCCGGAAGCCTCCCATGGCTCTCATGCTTACCAGTCTGCCTTACGCTCATTCAAGTCACCATTATTTGTTGCCTTGACTACTGAAATGGCTCAGTGACCATGTGACCTGGTTTGCCCCCAGCAGTCCTTGCTTGGACCTGTGATCCAGGTGTAATAAAAAGAAGTCTCAAAATTGTCCAGGTTTGAAAGTAATCATAGCTCTGGTAATAGCTTCCTCAACATCTTTTCCCTGCTTCCACTCTTGTTCATCCCCAATATGTTCTTTTCCTAGACGCTAACATGTAAATCATTCATGTTACCCCTCCTATACAAAACCCTCCAATGACTTTTCATTGCTTTGTGATAGAACTCAAATGCTCGTGCACCCTGGTGGGTCAGGTGTTAAGTCCCTGCCCAGGGTGAGGGCTGGGAGGGGGTGGGAACAACTAAAATGAGCAATTATATAAATAAAAGTGCTGCTTCCTCTTCTCCCTTCTTGACTGCTGCCTGCCTGCATTCATTCCTACCTGCCTTCCTTTCTCCTAAAAGAAAACATTAAAAAAAGAAAATAACATTTAGATGCCTCACAATGACTCACAGCACGCACATGGTCATCCTCACCTCATTCTATATTTCTACTTACTTTTATTATCCTAAGTACATAAGCCTTGTCTCAGTGCCTTCACATACTAAATTCATCAGACCTCAAGACCTCTGCACACGCTCATCCTTCTTGCTGGATTGCACCCAATCTCTATCCCTCTTCCAAAGTTAGGTGGTCTCTTTTTTTCCTTGACTAATATTCCAAATTATTTTTCAAGTATTCTTGGAAGATATCATTTTAATAACTAAATAACTTCCAATCATGTGAATGTACCATACTTTATTTAGCCATTCCCTAATGCTATAGATTAAGATTGATCCCTATTTTTTGCTGTTATTCATAATGCTGTTATATGAATTAGTCTGGTTCTAGATTGTGACCAATTCAAACTACCTCAATAAAAATGGGAAATTTATTGGAGTGATCTGGGATTTCGCCATAAATGAAATAAGGGTAAAATAATAAAATTGCAGAAAAGGCAGTGATAGAGGAATAGTTGGGACCTAAAGCATAAATGTCACCAGGACTCTTGAGATAGATGATAAATACACGTATATGTGCATATGCATATGTGTGTACACACATTTGTACACATGTGCCTCTGTAAATATGTATATGCACATATGTTTATGTATACATACATTAAATCTCTCATTCATCTCTTCTTCCCTCCGAGGGCAGCATTACCCTTTTTCACCATAAAAAGCCATTTCCCTTGGTGGGTAACATGGTGGCTAATGTTCTCAAACCATGGCTCTTACCACCAGAGACAGATACTGATTCATACTCTTTAGTCTCCAGTTCCATGTTCTCCAAGGAAGTTGCTCTAATTGGTTCAGATTGTTGTAAGGTTTTTCTGGGCTCCGCGAGGAGGAAAGCTCAATCAGACAAAAAATGTCGAATAGCCAGGGCTTTATTGGGGTTTGCACACCCGGGCGAAACTCCCAAGTCTGCAGAGGGCCGGGAAGTCGCGGGCTTGGAAGTCGTGCCCAGAACAAAGGGGGACCGGCTCTTTAAGCAGAGGAATTTCGCGGGCTTCCCATGTGGCGATTGGGGATTGGCCCTGTGAATCCAGGTGTGGGGGTCGCATCCCTTATTCTGACATCATCCACCTTTTTCCCGGGCTTGGCTGCCGTTTTCCCGGGCATGGCCGCTGCTGCTTTTGTCCCTGGGCCAGCCTAACAATTGTGTCAAGTGGGTCAATCAGCTGTCACAGCATTATACCAAAGATGAGTGACCAATGGCAGGTATCACACTGTTCCCTGTCCTGACCCCTATCCCATCTCAAACAAAAGCAGCCCATGTCTATTTTTGTTTATACCATTCTGTGTATACCTGCTGAGCTCAGATGTGGTCTCAAAATCTAACAGAACAAGCAAGTATCACTCCCAATGAATTCTAGTCGACATACAAGCTAAAACTATATACAATTTCTTTGTTACACTCTGATTCTTGCATTTTCCCATATTGGTAAATATATTTTTTAAATGTTGAAAAAACATCACTTTTAAGGCAGAATGTCTTTTCCATTTCCTAAAGATACTCATTTAAGCCATTTACAATATTTTATTTGATAAACACTCTTATGGCCTGGATAGCATCCGTCTATGTGGAACCACATATGACAATGTTCCTATACGTAACTGATGGGTGTAGCAGAGTATACCATACAGTTTGTGCAATTATACTCTATGTAATTTGTACTAGGACTATTTCATATCCCTGTTGTTAAGTGATACAAGATTACAGTACAGAGCTGGGGTTTTTTTTTGAAGGAAAGGTGCAGGCAGGAATGAAGGCAAACAGGTAGATAGGAAGAGAGAGGAGGAAGAAGCATTTTACTTTATTAAGTTTAGTTGTTCATCTTGGTTGTTCCCTGTGGTCCCAGGACACAAACCTGGGTCCTTGGGATATATGTGCACTGTGCCAGATGGTTTTGTCCACTAAGCCACCAGGGCAAGCCCGTGCAGAGCTATTTTTAAATGCAGGCTTCCCTTGCTATCGAAAAGTAGAGCCTTCCTGTGAAGCCTTTCATAATGGCATAAAGCAAAGACATAATTACCACTAATTTATAGGGAAATTTTTTAGCATTAATAAACCAAAATAACCTGCCAAATCATACCAAATTGCACAGAAAACCTAAAAGAACACTAACTGCAGGGAAAGCAGGAATGGCACAACAAATACACAGCCTGTACAAAATAGTCCCAGGGGCAGGAGCCTGGTGGTGTCGCTGTAACTGCTTGGGGTACCAGCTGCATCTAGAGTGGCTGCTGTAAAACCAGTGCTGAACGTTAGTTTCATTTCTTGCCTTTTATTATAAAAAGGAAAAATCCTATTTGGATTTCTTGAAATTAAAAAAATAGGGAGATCTTTCTTAAAAGTGAGGTGGCATATCACAAACTTGAAAAGCAAGGGGATACCCATAACAGATAATGATGTCACGAATAAGGTAAATTTTCTGTTACGATCCACCTTTTTCCTTAGTAGAGGTTCTAATAGGGAGTATACATGTCAGACCTTTTACATCACAACTTCCTCATTGTTCAGTTTTTCATTTTCATTTATTTCTCGGGTAGTGGCATGGGGAGGTGGACAGGGAGGGAGATATGGGTTGATGCCAGGGAAGAAGGCAGATGCTACTGCCTTACTCTTACTGTCAACAGTGGAACGGTCCTGGCTCCTTTTTAATGGCTCCTCCGTTATTTTTCTGGGTAGGAATGGGAGTAGAACTGTGAATGATGAGCAAGTTTGGGTGAAAGCCAGACACGTTAAGTTGCCCCATCCTTACAGAACCAAATCTGTCTTCAGGAAGCAGACTGTCCAGCTCATCCCCTCTATGCTGAATGTTTACCAGGACTGACACCCACACTGGGAAAACTTTGGCGGGTACAGTTGTCTAGTCTTAGGGTTCGTTAGATAGAAATCGCACTCTCCACTAGGAACTTTATCAGCAATATGAAGGGAATATTTTAACCCATCTGCCCAACTTCTGAATATTTGTAGATCAATTCAAAACTGGGAAGAAGATAGATGTTATTTACTTCAAACCCTCAATAAGTTGGAAGAGTTACAGTGATTTTCATGATATTTTTCCAAACTCAAACATGTTTTAAACTATTTTTGCATTTTTATACACAATTATGCTGTGTATAAACTTACTTGTTTATAGCCATTTAGCCTCAACACTTTGGCAATTTACTACATTATAATTTGGTATTTTGTTTTACAAATGGAAGGTCTGTGGCCAGCCTGGGTGCTAGGTCTTTGTAGGTTATTTTTCCCCCCTATGAATTTTTTAAAGTCATAGTAAAAATTCATTGCTAATTTTTATAAATTCAGGTTGTGGCTTAAGATCCTTATCTTTTCATTGATTTTGCCAGGAATATGGTAAACTAGCTCCATTTACGTAACACATTTATTTTTACATTTTAAGTTTAGGACAATTTCTTCATTTCTGATCATGATTTGCACTAAATATCCTGATCATCAGACATGTCTAGTACTGCTGGGTTAGACATCCAATTCCTGTCCTCCTGATCATCATTCTTCGCTCATTTCATCTCTTTATCCTTCTCCCTGAAGTTCTGGGAATTTCGAGAAGATAGAACTCATTTGTCTTCCACATCTCCGATTCAATTTTTACTATGTCCGCTCTGCTCCTGACTGTCTCTATTTCTGTGCTTGGTACAGATGTGTTCATGCATTAACTATTTCCTGAATAAATAACTATTTCCTGAATAAATAACAAGCTTACTGTGGAATTGTTCCTTTCTCTGTTTGTTCTCTTGTTTCTCTTATATACCTCTTTTCCTCGTATACATCCTCTCATATGCATCTAATGCCATTAAAAAAAAAAAAATCTCAACTACACTCACTTGCTTTTTCATAGCTCCTTCAGAGTCATGTCTTTCTCAGAGCACAGCCAACAATTTCCCCTTGGTTCTTATGATAAACTGCTTTTCAGAGTCTGTCCTTTCTGAGTCTTGAGATCAATGCTGTCTTCGTTTTACCTGACAATATTTCCTCCACAAGACCCTCCTTTCGCTCTGTCTTCTCCTCCTAGAATGAAGTGAGCTCTGTTCAGCTCTTGGGTTGGCTCATACATGCATAGGATGCCTGCTTTTCACTCGGCCCCACTCCAGCTCTTTTTGGATGGACTGAGTCACCTCAGATCTGTGCCTGATGTCTATGTATGATAAGTTGATGCACATGGTTTTTAGCTAGCTCCCAGTTAGCCACCTTCCAGAAGGATTTCATCTTACAGGGATATACTGGAATGAAGCAGAATCTCGCTCTGCCCTGCTACAAGACTCTTGGCTGCTCTGCACACATGGAGTTCATAACGCATGACAGTCCCCATGTGCCGCCCAGGCTTCCCGAATGCTCCCACCGCAGCCGCTGCTTGTGGGAATCAAACCTCCCAGGATGAAATTAAGTCCTCCTTTGCTTCCTGCCCAGTTGTTTCCTGAAAGTGTTTGATTCTGCTGAATACAGGAAAAAAAGAGGTACAGATGGGAAACGGACAATTCTGCTTCAAGAGAAAGCGAGATGGGCAGAATAAAAGCCAAGAGCAGGAGAACCCCTCTCTTTTGGTCTCTTCCATTAACTCTAACTAAATTGTTTTTCTTAAAATAACTGACTTAAATGATTGACTATCTATTGTAATGAGAACCTCCTTGCTAAGTTCCTCCTCCTAGTAATGACTACTAATGCCTCTATTTTCATCACCTCTCTGAAATCATTCACTTTCCATGATTATTAATGGCACCTTTATGTGATTGTGTGTGTGGCCAACTGCTCCCATTCCCTAGGTTCCTAGAAGGGACAGCAAGGCAGGGGAGGCTGGGGCCACTGTGGGGGCGTGCACACCGAGGGATAAGAAAAACAATGAGGGCACCTTCTTCTGACCAAAGGAAATCAGTAACTGAGAAGTTTCCATTTCAGCTGGGCGAGCTAATCTATCCCTGACATCACCAAGTCTGTCACAACCCCATAGTACACCCCTGAGCGCTTCCCTTCTAGTGTTCCACTGTGATGACAAACTCCTAATCTGCTGACCACCAGGCTGGCAAGAGGGGAAGGGGATATTGTGTAACCTATGTCTTCAGTATTTTGTCTCAGGCCCTTTGGGAACAACTACAGCCCTGGACATTCCAGTCAGTGATCACAGTCAATCACTGACCAGACTGCAGCACAAAGTTGCCCCATAGGCCTTTGACTGGCTGAATTGCTGCTTCAAAGATCCAACCTGGTGACACTCAAATGAGCAGCTCAGAATACTAGCCCCTGGCTGCCTTCCCGCACAGATCCTCAATAAATGTCTTCTTTAAAGCTCTGCTTGAACTCTGGCTAATTTCTAAAAGTCCGGTTACAAAAGTGCCAACATAGAGAGAAAAGCCTGCATATTTTTTTCATTTGGTACAGTTTGAATGACAAACAAAAAGGTAAGTCATTTCATCTTTGTTCTGGTTGGCATGGCACAGAATAGAACACTTGCTTTCTAAATTAGCTCCCTGGGCTTTATAATTGTTGCAAAATTCTCCCAGACTCTGGCTGATCCAAATCCCATGTAATACCAGATCCCGATTAATGAGCAGTCAACCAGTGTCAGGTAATGGCTTTCAAAACATAGACTTCTAGAGTCAGAAAGACTTCAATTTGCATTCTGATTCCTCCACTTACCAGCTTTTTGATCCTGGGAAAATCACTTTCTATCTCCAAGACTGATTTTCTCCCCTTTGTAAAACAGGAATGAGAATGATATCTGCTCCATCAGTATGTTATCAGAAACCACTGGGTTAAGTATCTGCCACAGAGTAACTACAGTACTACTGGAATATTTTTAATGCTACTCTAAGTTTTCATCTTTATCTTCAGTTAATTTTTATGTTTTATACAATTAATGAACAATCATTTCATAAAATGTGGAAATATTGTCAAGCAAGAAGAACCCCTTTGGCATGAAGATATTTATGTTATCTTCTGGAAACGTATTTGTTTTTTCACTGTTAGACTTCCATTTAGACTTTATTTTTGTGTATGGTATGACACAGGAGTCAAGATAATTTTTTGATGGATAGCCAACTAATCCAGCACCATTCGCTTCCATACTGCTCTGCAATGCTACTTTCGTCCTAAATCCAGTATGTGTTCTTGCTTCTCTGTTGTCTGTGTTTGGGACTCTCTGCTCAATTTCTTTGGTCTTTTCATCTATCCTGTATCAAAACCACGTTGTCTTGATTGCAGTAGCTTTATAATACATCCTGATATACAGCAGTATCGGTCCTCTAACTTTATCCTTCTTCCTTGAGATTCTCTTGACTATCTTTAGCCCTTGAATATCCATGTACAGCTTAGAATTTGCTTATCATTTTCCATTCCTACAAATCTGATGGGATTTTGCTACATTTGGTGATAATTAACATCTTTACAAATTGAGTCTTCTGATAGACATATCTCTTCAGTTACTTAGGTCTGCCTTAATTTCTCTCATAAAGGACTTCAGGCTTTCTGATGATAGCTATTGCGTATATTTCTCTAAAATTATCCTGTAGTATTTGCTACTATAAAAAATATCGTTTTCTAAATGTAATACTTTGGGGTCCTGAGCATTTTAAATGTAATATTTTACATGCTTTACTATTCTTTTCATCTTGATTTGTATCCAAAGATATGGATAATTTACTTTTTTTTTTTCTTTTCAGGAAACATACAGGTTGGAATGAAGGTGAGCAAGCAGGAAGGGAGGAGGAAGAAGAATTTTTCTTTTCTTTTTATTTAGTTGTTCACACTGGTTGTTCCATCCGGACCTGGGATTTGAACCCAGGGGTATGTGGCCTCCATTCCTTCAAAGGTGATAAACCTAACTGTTGCTCTGCCAGGGCATACTGATAATTCACTTATTATACCCATTTTTTCAATTATTTTGGGTTTCATGTGCATGACTATATTAACAGTGCACAGAAGTTAGATACAGCAGTGACAGTTTGTTTCCAAGTCTCTTTTTTAATCTCAGAAGGAAAACATTCCACATTTCATAACTAAGGATATTTCTGTAGGCATTATTTATCAGACTGAGAAAGGTCCTTTCTAATGATCACTTACTAAGTTTATCATGAAGGATGCTAAATTCTATCGGCTTTTTCTGCATCCATTGGGATGATCACATCATTTTCTCCTTTATTCTGTTAATGTGCTGAATCACATTTATTGATTTTTTAATAATAGCAACTCATGCATTTCTGAAATAAGCTCCACATTGTGATGTTTTGTCCTTTTACTAACAGAATATTGATTTATGATTTTTCATTTTTATATGAGAAAAACTGGCCAATAGTTATCCTTTTTGTAATGTCCTTGTCAGGTTTTAATATCAAGATCATGCTGGCATCATAAAATAAATGCCCTCTTTTTAAAAAGGCTTGGTTTCTTGTAAAGATGTTTTTTCCTTCTTTCTTTGAGGAAGTTTCTTTATTAAATGTGTGGGATAATTTACCGGTGATGCTGTACTGCCCTGTTGTTTTCTTTATGAAAGTTTTAAATTACAGATTGAGTTTTTCTTCAACGATAAAAAAACTTTTCAGATTTTCAAATTCTTTTTGAATCACTTTGGGTAAATTTATGTTTCTCATCTAAAAATTCCAATTTATTTGCCTAAAAATATGTATATTCTCTTTTTGCCTTTTTAATTTTAATTTTAATTTATAAAACATGCACTGATATTTCTTTATCCATCCCTATTGTTAGTAATTTGTGATATTGCTCTTTCTTCCCTTGATTAATCTTGTTGAGGGACTATTCTTATTCCCTTAGTTTTCACATGTGCTTGTATTGCTGATACGTTGACTTACAAAAGTTTTATATTTTCAATGAACAGCTTCTTTCTTTGTGGTTACTTTCTTTCCATGGTTTCCCTTCTCACGCTCAAATAAATATCTGTATTTTAGTAGTTTTTATTTCTTCAGTAGTTGCGATTAAAATAAATTTTAGAATTTTGAATCCTAAGGACCTGAGTTTATCTCCAGAGGCAGCAGGAATAACCAAGAACGATAAAATAAAATAAATAAATAAAATGCTTCTTTCTCCTCCTCCTCCTTCCTATCTGCAAAAGAATTTAGAATTTTAAAATAAAATTAACATATACACATATTTAGAGAAAATATACCATTTAGCTCAGAAAGGTGTAACACGAAAAGCAAAACTTTCTTTCTTCATCCCCACTCCCAGTTTCACTTCTCAGAACTCTTGCAATAAGTTCTTATATATGTTTCCAGAATATATTTATGCACAGACCAGCAAGTTGTGTTTTTCTTCTTCTAAATGAGTGATTCTCAAATTTTAATATGCCTCAGAATCCCCTGTGAAGCTACGGATTGCTGAACCTCACGCCCCAGTGTTGCTAATTTAGCAGGTCTAGGAGGGACCTGTGAATTTTTTATTTTTAACAGTTCTTTAGAGTTATTGATTCCAGTGGTCCAAGAACACTCTTTGAGAGCCACAGCTCTGTAAGTAATTATTTCAAAGTCCCAGTCATGTGTATTTAATAAAGGAAGAGAGAGACCTGCATGAGAGCAGTCACTGATACAGCACAACTGACCCAGGAATTCCCCTTTCCTACAGATGCCATATTTCACCATTGACTTCCAAGCAGGGAACTGCCTTCATGAATTTCTTGATAACGTTATTCTGTTGTATTGTCAGGGGCTGATAGGCTATCAGAGAGACATGATTTTAGGCCATTGTTTTCTGTGACCACATGTGGGTGGGTCACAGGATAGATCATCTCTGATGTTTGCTAGAGGGTCTCAAGGACAGTTGTTTGGCATACAGTCCTCAGATCTGCACCCACATCAGAACACTCATATGAAATACAGCTTCCCACTCCAGTCCTAAGAATCTGGAGTTCCTGGCTATGGGACCCAGGGATTTGCATTTCCAGAAATCACCCAGGACAATTTCAATACACTCTTCCTTTCTATCACTCTGGTTTGGGGGTTAGAGCAAGATGGCAATAACACAAAGGCAAAGGTAATAGGTTGTTAAGGAAGCCTCTGGAAGCAGGAATAGAACAACAAAGAAGAGAAAATAAGCTGAAACAAGGGACTGCCTGCCACTACCAGCTACCATTTAGTAAGTACCCAGTACTCTTTTAAGCACTTCATCTACACCACCTCTTTGGATCCTCACGACATGATGATAAAAAGATAAGACTGTAGAGATGAAGGAAGAATTAGTAAGGAGCTGAGATTTAACCTATGTTCATTCCAATGCCTATGTTATTCTTCCGGCCCCAGCTGCCCCCTCATCATGATGCCTGAGTGAAGCAGGAGGTGGTGAGTGTGTTCCCACACGTGTGCTGTCCTCTGAGTGGGAGGTGATCGTGCTCATGATGTGGATGTCCAAGTGATAAAGAGGCTGAGAATGGCTGTCACTGGTGAATCTAGTGAAATGGGGAAACACCTAAATGATGAGCACTCAAATAGAATTTTCAGTCTGAATTACTCACTTTGGCGACTGGCAAGGCCTTGCTGCTGAGACAACTATTCAGTTAACCATCCCGTGAGTCACCATCACAGAAACCCCAGTCTGATTATGGAAACCCACCAGGCACCAGAAGCACAAAGCATTTGGAGTCTGGGAAAGCCCTAAACTAACACTGCCAAAAAACACTGATTGTTAAATCCATGTGTGCTTCTTAGAAAATATAATCCACATGTTTGGGGTGGTGGGGGGTGGTCATTTACATTTCACCCACCAAAATGCAGTTTTACATTAGTCATCTGACATCTAAGAGCCTGATATGCCTTCTCTTTCTTTTTTTAAACATAAACCTCTAAAAGCATAACCTTTCCTACCCCACCCCCAATTGCTGAAGGTTTGCGTTATACCTTGTCAATAAAAACTAAACCCAGAAAACAGACAACTTCAGGCGTAACCAAACCAATGAAAAGTAACAAGTTTGAAGTCTGGACAAATACATTCTCTCATTTCCCAGAAAAGTTCACTAGCAGATGTGGGAAGAAAGCCCACCGTGCTACAGATTCAGCCTCCTCCACACAAGGCCTCTGCCTGGCAGGGGAACCTAAGATGTGTTCCAGACCCTTGCATTCAATTCAAAGAGAGCTCTGCCCATTTTTCTCAGGGCAGCATTCTGGAAGCCTGACTTAATAATTTGTTCTAGTAAAATCTACAGGATACCAAACCAAGATGAATAGACTCCAAAATGCTCCTGTGTCACTTCCATAGAATGTTTCTCTGGGAAGAATCTCTCAGTTTCTGTCAAGTTCTAAACACAGATCCCCTTCAGGAACACCTGAACTATAAGGGGAATGTGGGCATTATCTATAGCACAGTTCCAGGAAGGCAAAGAGTATATACCTAAATCCAACATTCAGTGTTTATTTACTATGATCTACTCACTTTTGCTTTGCTAGGTTGCCATTTAATTTCTCTTACTTGGGGCTACCATTAACTTACTACCTTCTAGACTCTATTCTCAGCAGTCCCTAAAAGGAAAACCCACATTTTGAATTTGGTGAATTCATGCTATGAGCATGTGATTCAATTTTAAATTAAAAGGAATAAATTGATAGAAAACAAGATGGTGATTCCTCAAGACATTAAAAATACCATATCATCTGGAAAGTCCATTTCTGGGCATGTATCCAAAAAACTGAAAAAAAAGATTTTCGAAGAGATATTTGTATGCCAATGTTCACAGCAGCATTATTCGCAAAAGTCCAAAGATGGAAGCCACTGAAGTGTCCACTGGTAAATAAACAGAAAAACAAAACTTGGCCTATATGTATCTGTATGTATATACTCATGTTTGCGTGTGTATACACTCATAAACACATATACAATGAGATATTATTTGGTCTTAAATATGAAGTCAAGATGCATATACAAGATACATAAACCTTGAGGATGTTTTGCTAAGTGAAATAACTCAGTCACAAAAAAAGCATATGTCATATGATTTCACTTACATGAAGTTCCTAGAGTAATCAAATTCATAGAGACAGAAAGTACAATGGTAGTTTCTGGGGACAGGGAGAAGAATGGGCAGTATTTTTTAACAGGTACAGAGTTTTAGTTTGGGATGATATCAAGAGTTCTAGAGACAGATAGCAGTGGTGATGGTTATATAACAGTGTGAATATACTTAATGCCACTGAACTGTACACTTTAAGATGATTAGGATGGAAAACTTCATGTTATATGAAAAGAAAAAAGGAATAGGTTAAAATAGATAAAAATCCTGTTGTTTAAATCAGCATGAATGGATCTAGAGGGGATTATGCTGAGTGAAATAAGTCAAAAGAAGAAAGATAGGTACCAGATGATCTCACTCATAGGAGGAATGTGAATAGACAAAACAAAGGAACAGATAAAACAAAACCAACCCTTAGACACTTGCAACGAAACTGAGGTCACCAACAGGGAATGGGAAGATTGGGGGCAATTGGGGGCAAATAGTGGCAGAGCCCACTGGACAATGGTGGAGAACACTTGGTGATTTGGTGGCGGGCAGGGTGTGTTGACATGCATATGAGGAATGGGGAAACTTTACATGTGAGCTTATTTTAATGTGTGAAAATAAAAGTTAATCAAAAAAATGTTTTTGAACAAAAAGAAAAGGAATGGATGGGGAGTGGATTAAGTGGCGGGTAAGAGCCCACTAAACAATGGTGAAGAATACTTGGAGAAGAGTTTCCCCCCCAGAAGTCAAAGGGATAATAAAGCCTTCCAAATAGGGTGGCAGAGTAAGATCAGATATTGAACTTTGTCAAAATCCAAGAAAACTGATCCAAAAATAACTGAAATGAGTAATATATGAGTAAAAATTCATGCTATAATCTAAGAAGTGATGATGAGAAAAAATGAAAAATTTAGAAACTGACTCAATACTTCTTACCTTACCCCTCTAATATAATCCTCTAAAACAGTAATGGAGTGAAAAAGGAATAGAATAGTTGCTCAAATCACATTGTTTAGGAGTGGCTTGTATTTTTATTTTATGTATGCTATTCTTTAGAATATGGCAATACTCAAGAATTACAGCAAAGAATGATAATTAAACCCTTGATTCCCTTGGAGTTGGACTTGGACCTCCATCCGTGACATATTGAATAAAGCGAGACTTTAAATAGAACCTTGAAGAAATAGAGATATCATATAGATGTAGAAAATCAGGGCAGCCCAGATCAAAACAACTGTAAATGAAGATCCATCGTCCAAAATATCAGAAATGGGAAGAAGTAGACCCAATTTTAGCAATTTTGACAAAAAATAAATAAAAAGCTGGCAGGTGCAGAGAAAGAAGAGGAAAATGTATGAGAATATATGAGGCTGGCCTATTGAATAGGAAAGGAGCAGCTCAAAGAAATGGTAAGTTTTGATCACAGATTAAATTCTATAGGACAAGAATTTGAATTGTTAAACTCATTGTAATTACAAAGTCAAGGTGCAAACCAGAGGGACTTGAAAGTTGATCCAGGGAAAGCTTTTAGAGAAAATGGGAGGATGTGGATGTTTGCCATGGGAGAGAGGTTACAGGGATGACCAATGAGAGGATCTCTGTTGTACAACCTGAGCTCACCCACAGTGAGCTCCATCTTGAATATCAGGAGAAACCACAACCTCCATTTGAATCCTAGCCATTGTCTGACCAAACAGGAAGCTTGTCCTAATGTCTGCAGAATTCAAACTGTTTGTGGAAGGTGAAGTCTTGCCAGCACATAGTGAGTCAGTCACCATTAACCAGAGGAGTGAGTTAGGGCAACCACTCTGGACAATATGTTATTTTGGAAGTGAGGATTTCTTTTACAACATCTGAGTCTGGGAACATGCTGTGCTTTATATAAAAGAGAAAATAAATAAAAGATTTCAAGGAATTCCTTTCCCACATGACCAATTCAAAAACCCAAGCTGACAAACTCAAGTATTAAATAGATTCAATGAACATGCATTTGCTCCAACTTTAAAGCATGAAACTATTTTAGAAGTTTTTTTTCTTCTAAAAAAGGAAGTCACTGAAATAGAGACAACTGGACACAATAATTTGTTTTTTTTAATCAAGTGTGGGCCTTCAAATGACATTAAAAAGGCATCAAAAAGATTTTTTTTTTCCTGTAGGAGGATTAGGATTCATCAGTTTGGTGAGATGTTAGGATGCAAAGTCAGTCCTATTCAAAATATTTGGTAATAGTTTAGTGTTCATGAGTAAACTATTTAAGAATACTTTATAAAAATATAACTAAGTACCACACTGTTTCTTACTTACTATTATAATGTTTATTTGTGTCTGACAGCATTGTTAGTTGTCCTCTAATATTTCTCTAATATCTAATCTAATATCTAATATCTCTCTCCTATAATATTTCTCTTTCTGGAATAAAACCTGTGATTTTTAACAAAGCCCAGGACCAATTGGAATTGGACCGTTTCCAATTTCCCTTGACAGCTAAGTATAATCATGTGACTAATTCTGACTAAGGCAAAGAGGAAATGATGTATGCAACCTGGAAGGGCATCCACTTAGAGAGAGGACATGCTCGTGGCCATGTTCCTCATTTCTGTGGGCTGGAATTTGATAGGACTGAGTAAAGTTTTAGCAATCAGAGCTGTGGGATTCTTGAGAATGGAAGTCAAGCATGGAGGAGCAACAAGAAAAAGGAGTCTGGGCTTCTGACACTGTGCAGTACCCTAACTGTCCTGCAATTACAATCTCTAGATTTCCAGAACACGTGAGGAATAAATATCTGTATCACTTAAACCATTGCATTTTAAGTTTGTCTGTTATACACAGCTGATACACTATCTAAATGTGTTTTTTTTTTTTTTTTTTTTCAGTTGGGAGAGTGACAAAGAAATCTAAAATTCTCTAATAACTATGCATTAAACCTAGTTGGTAGGATGACATGGTCATCATCAGCTATCCAATCCCTGCCTGTTATTTACTCATTTAACTCTGTTGACTCCCAACACCTATTAAAGACCTGGGAGGCCTTTGAAAAAGGAAAGCTAGAACAGTGAGTTTCCCACCAAAAGCAGACAAATGAGCAGGTCAAATTCTGTATTTTCTACATCTGTGACTAGTGATCTTTGTCAGGGGAACTCTGGCTTACAGAAAAATTCCAGGGCTTGTGTTTGATATTCTATCACTATGGATTCAGTTCTTTAAGTTAGGTCAATGCTGTAAGTTTCCTTCTTAGAATACAAACTCGCTGAGAGGCAAAAGAGTAAGTCCCTTACACTTTGCTGTAAAACTATTTCATTTCTGACTTTAGAAAAGTCTTTCAAAGATAAAAGATATGTGTGTTATGAGAAGAAGAGGGGAAGGTATGGAAATTGAAGAGTTGAAAGGAGAGAAAAGAGACTTAAAAGACCATCTTCAGAGATTTTATAATTATTCAAAGGCCTATCAATGTAAATAATGTCCAGGACATTCATTCTCTAGGGTGACTAAATCCATAAATATTAAAATAAGTCTGTGGAACATGAACCACATAATCTAAGTGGAAACAATTCAAAAACATAAAGTAAGAGTCTGAGGAAGAAATATTAAAATAAGTCTGTGGAACATGAACCACATAATCTAAGTGGAAACAATTCAAAAACATAAAGTAAGAGTCTGAGGAAGAAGGTGAACACAGTAACTGTGGGTTGTCTGGCATTATTCAAAACAATCCTTTAGAAGCTTCAATATTCAATTGACAGTAGCAACTGATAAAACGAAACAACTGTATTTTGCAATTTTAATGGAGTAATGGAACTAGGCAGTAATCATCAATGACATGGAAAACCATTAATTAAAAGCTGATAGGAAGGCATTCTGGTGACTGAGGCATTAAGCCAGTGGCTAGTGTGCAGTCCATGTAAAGTCCAAGGACCCAGGTTCCTGACCTGGAATCATGGGAAACAACCAAAATGAACAAATAAATAAAAATTGCTTCTCCCTCCTCTTTCTCCCTTCCGTCCTTCCTGGGAAATCTAGAAAGTAGAGAAACATAGTGAAGCCAACTTGGAGATGTAATCCAGAATGTGGGAAATTCTGCAGACAAATAAATGTCAATATACATAGTCAAATATACTCATTATCATTAGTAATTAGGAAAATGCAAACCAAAACCACAATGAGATATCATCACACACCCACAAGGATGGTAATAATAAAAAAGAGGTAACAGATATTAGCAAGATGTGGAGAAACCAGAACCATACGTATTGCCGACGAGGATGCAAAATGGTGCAACCACTTCGGGGAAATAGTTCAAAGTTCCCTAAAAAATTAAATATAGATTTACCGTATGATCCAGTAATTCCCAAAAGAAGTGAGAACATGAACCCTCAAAAGATATTATACATGAATCCTCATAGAAGGATTAATCACAATGGCCAAAAAGTAGAGGAAATAACCCAAATATCCATCAACTCGTGGACAGTAAAATAGATTATAGCTATACTATGGAATATTATTCAGCCACAAGGATGAAGTACTAATACCTGTTAAAAAACCTTGGACACATTATGCTGAGTGAAACTTTGAATATATATGCTAAGCCAAAGAAGCCAGCTGGTTGCTGCTGAGTCAGAGATGTGATGGACTTTAACAATATTCACAGTCATTGAATACTAAGCATAAAAAGGACACAGATCATCTAATTTAGCCTTTTCTTTTTATATAAATGTGAAAATTGGTATCCAGAGTGAAAAAGGATACCTAAATAATCAGATTAGGCTTAGAACAGAGCTCTAAAAAGGTGAGAGCAATACAATACACATTTTAGATTTTACTTTTTGTAACTATCATTCTATCATTATAAAAGAAAGACGTATAGGTAATATATGAAGAAATCGGCATCCTTGTTCCAATAAAACTTTGTTACTTATACATGATTTATTACTTCAGTATGTATATATGAACAAAATTTGTTTGACTCATGTGCTAAGCTTTCCAACCTCTGGTCTAGAAGAATTGACTTATCCAGATTCTAAATCCTGTTCTCTTTTTTTGGGTTAAGTTACATAAAATAAAATGCAAAACACAAACTTTGGAAGTCTCCACATGAATTGACATGTGCTCATAAAGGGCTCAAAAGGAAGATGATCACTATCTGGAACCAGAGCTTTCCTGTCCCCTCCATTCCTCACATTTGCATACAAATGATAATGTAGCACCTTCAGATTAATTTCTTCTATGACACAGATTCAATTTTAAAAAGCACATCCCAACTATGAATTAGCATGACCTCTAACTCAAGGTGAGGGATTGTGGAGAGGAGAAGTATTTATCAGAACTCTTCTCAGAAATAATGTCACAAAATCATACATGGTTCCGGACAGAATTTAAAGTTGGCCTTCGTTTTAAAACACTTCAGAAAAACTTGTTGTTTCTAATTCATCTTGGCTAATAGATCAAATAACCAAAACAAAAGTTAGTAAAGATGAAATTTAATGTTCAGTGGGTCTTTAGTTTATGTTAGGCATTCTGATATGACATGTACTATTACATTAAATCCTTGCAAAAACCCAGAGTCTCCTAGCAAATGTCCCTGCAAACCCTGGGCAAAGTGTATATAGCAGCTGCTTGAGGATTCTGGAATGTAAATGACAGCAGGTGGACTGAAGAACAAGATAGAATTCAAAGGACCACAAGATGGGCTATGTTTACCTTTTCCCCCGTCTCTGCTATCTCGTGGGTAAATCCAAAACAGCCTGGAACTAAGCAGTGGGCACTGGCATGCACAGAACTCCAGGAAAAGTCTTCCAAACCTGAGTCAAGAACAGAAAATGGCTAAAACTCAGAGAAGATGCAGCGGTCCTCCTCCCTTTCTTTCCCTTCTTTTTATCTTATTGTGTCTCCGAATCTCATGGCAAGGGTTACAAAGGCTTCAATTTAACAGCAGTCAGAACTAAGAGAAGGAAACTTTCTCTCCAGTCAGTGAAACTATGATCCCAAGAAAATGAGGTAAACCCCACACCTGGTTCTTTTCTCTTTTCTACCAATTGACCCCGTGGGAGGCAGAGTTGGATAGCTAGAGGCACATCATTTTGGTCAGAGGACCAAACAGGGGAGATCCAGGGAATCAGCAATTACTGGAAAACCGCAGAGAGGAACAAGCTTGGGAAAGTGAATCCACAGATTTCATGTGAATCACTGTTCCCACCCCTCAGCTGGGCTCACATAGATCTGATCCTAATGGGCTTAACAAAGACTTTAGAAAGGAACTAATGATAGACCACTATCCAGATTGCAGACTGCCATGGAAGGGGACACGTGGGGGAGTGGGCAGATGTGAGATGTGACTATCAAGAAATAGAAGAGGGGATTGTTCTGGGTATGGAACTGTTCTGTGTCTTGATTGTGATGGTGGTAATGAGCATCTATGCAGCTGTTAAAATGCATAATACTGTACACCAAAAAGGAGCTATTCTGTAGGACCACTTTTAATATAGCATTAACTACAACCATAAAATCACTGAGGCAGTATATCATTCAAGGTTGCAAAAGTGACTGCTGCTAACTTACACAAGAAAAGGGTTTTATTCAAAGATTATTGATTGGCTCACAGAACTGACAAAAAGAGCAAAAGAACTAGAACTGGGAAAGTGACACTAGGGAGCCTCAGGCTCTGGCACCTCACTGAGTTTGTTATTCTAGGTGCTCACTTCCATCACAGCTACTCACATTGTAGCTGTCTCTCTGACTTCCACAGAGATTCCAGAACGGAAGGGAGTGGGGTGGGGGTGGGGGTGGGGGGGGCACTGTAAACAGGAGGGTGTCAGATTCAGATGTCAGGATGCAAAAATAAATACATAGAATTCTAGGATGATCCCTTCCTACACATGAGACGGCTGAGGTGTGTGGAGTTCCTATGACTTTCCTGGAAAATTCAAATTCCTGAGTTCAAAAAAACTTTACAAGGACTCAAAACTGAATCTGCTAACCACTGCTCAATGAGGGATAAGTATATTTCTGGCCTCAAGAGAGCCTTGTGGAAACTATGTTGCCTATCTCAAAACAAAGAAGAGAAGTAATTGAAAGCAGAAACTCCAACTTCCCGCCTGGCTCTGCGATTCAAGGGAATGCTAACCCAGCTGTTTGTTTTTCTTTTTAGCAGTTTGACTTTTGTTTTGTCTTTGAAATATAAACATTGAAACTTTTTGGTATACATAAAGGGTCTGATATATTCCCAAGAGCAGCAGCATCCAAACATTTCTAATCACATATCCATCAGCAAATATTTTTAGCATTACCCCTAATACATGCATATTTATTTACAAGTTATATAGCCATACAATGACATACGGTGTGCACAGCAAATAAAAAAGAGGCGTTAACATTTTAAAATAGTACAAAATCATTAAAACAGTATAAAATTACTTTATTTCATTAAGAAATCACCAATGTGTGCAGTGTTACTGAATATACTTCAAATGCCTTATGCTAATTTCACTTTACTTTCATATTGATTTTAATGGAAACTATAATTAAGAAAAAATTCACAAATAAGTGTAAACCCAAATGAAAGAAGTATATTTTTGGTTATTTTTTAAAAACTATAGTTCTTATTTTTAAAATCTCATCAGCCAGTTATGAAAAAGGGGGTTGTGAGTGAGAGAAGAGTCTGATTAGTAAATTTTCATTTCTGAAATTTCATTTCATTTCTGTGAGAGTGGTAGATGTTGCATTTTTATACGGCAACGAATGGCTTCAAGAGTCACCGATTTTTTTTCTAGCTAGAAAAATTTAAATAGGTTAGAAAACCATGATTCCTAGTTTTTAACTGCTGTGCAGATGAAAGATATCTTAAGCACCAAGTTGGTATCATTTGCAACAACAAAATCTTGAAGTGATGGAAATGTTTTTAAACATTCTTTTTCAAAATTCCTTCTCCATAATATGAGTTTCTTATATCATCAGAGTAAACATAAAATTCAACCGACTTATCAATCAAAAAACAAAGACTCTTATTTCACCTTTCACTTTCAATAGAATTCTGCTTCCAGCTTGGCTGATGGAGTTTTAAAGAAATACTCTACCACTGAAAGTAAGCAGAAATATTAAACACAATTAAAAAGAAACAGACAAAATACCAACTGTGCGAAGGTATCAGAGAACTACTAATACGGTGGGGAACTATGAACCAATAACCAAGAGAGTAAGGCAGACCAGAGAGCTCTAGAAGCTGCTTTTCCCCTCTAGACAATGGCCAACATCCAAAGAGTAGTGACTGAAAGATTACACGAGTTTTTACAGATTCACAGGACTAAGGAAATATAAATCAGAGGAGGAACCCTAGTAAATATTTTGGGGGATAAACCATAAAAGTAAAGGTGAACTAGAAATAAATCATCCCTCTCAAGAACTGAAGCCCAGCTTCAAAACATGTCAAACTCTTAACTGAAGTGATCCACAATTGCTAGCTTCTCTGCCTAAACAAAAGTAAAGCTTAGAAAAGGATAACATAATCTAGAGCTTTATAATATTTCTTCAAGGTCAATGCATCAATAAGAAATAGCCAGGCATACAAGAAGACAAGACACAATTGAAAAATCAAAAGATGAAATATGCCATAGATTTAAAAGCACAAAGGGTCTAAATAATGAAGTTATACAATATAATTTTAAATAGAGACACACCTTGAAAATATCAAGGGTTCAGTTCCAGGTCAATGTAAAGATACTATCTCAAAAAAGCAAGTCATACAAATTTTTGTTGTTATATAAAAGTTATATACATATACAGTACATATAAAAGTTATGATAACACTATATTGGAGTCTACTAATTGTACAATAGCATTATATCCTAAAAACATATGTACCTTTATTTTTAAATATTTTATTACTAAAAATACTGATCATCATCTGAACTTTTATAAAGTAGTAATCTTTGCAGGTGGATTATCTTGTTAAAAATGTAATATCTATGAAGTGCAATAAAGTGGAACACAATAAATGAAGGTATATCTGTGTATATGATTAACATGTGCATATAATTAAAAAAGTATCTGAGTCATAGAAGGGGAAAAGAGAGAAATGGGGCAAATGAAAAATTTGAAGAAATAATAATTGAGAATTTATCATAACTGATGGGAGACATTAAGATACAGATTCAAGTACTTTGACACAGGTAACAGGCAGAACTCTGTGAGTTACAAAGTCTTTTTAAACTGTATTAGGTTAACCTCAATAGTGGTAACGTATCACTCTCCATTAAGATATGAGATATCTGACTTCCCATTTTTGGAGCAAAGTTTTGGCTATGAATAGTGTGGAGTACAAATTTCAAATATGGTGCTATATTTGTAACTGCAGAATTCTTTCTTTATTCTAGTCACAACAGTCATTCCATTCAATGGTGACATGTATACAAACTTTCTATAAACACTGGTGTTTGTTAGCTTTAAAATAGCATTTACTTTTAAAATCGTATGTTCTCTGATATAATTTTACATAGAGACAAAAATAGTAGATATTTATATATTTCATTCTTGAAGTATTCCAGAAAATATAATATATCTTGATACATTACTTGTTCAAATGTTTTCTGTGAAGGGTCAGACAGTAAATATTTGGGGGCTTAAAAGACACTTAGAGTCTTTGTCATAACTACTCATATCTGCCACTGAAGGATGAAACTAGTAGCTATGACAATAAAAAAATGAGTGGAGATGTATTCTGTTAACATCTTATTTACAGAAATAAGCAAAGAGCCAGTTTAGTAACTAGGGCATATATTTGTCCATTCCCTGATGAGACTGGATCGCAAATCTCCCATTTTACATATTTTGGTCATATGGCTGTATGTTCATAATATCAGCAATGTTTTCTGGTTTCCAGCATTTGTCTCCTAAAAACAGAACGCAATTTATATCTTGGCTGTGTTAATTTCTATGCATCATTTCATCCATTTTTAAAGCAAGGGTGTTGCAAACTTTCCCAAAGATTTTTTAAAAGTATTCTATTAATAAAAAAGAAACTAGTCTTCCAAACATGATGACTGAGTTTAGAGAAATTTTATATGGTACCGGATTTATAAATTTAAATTCTCCTGTAAAGAGTATAGAGATTTGTCTTCATATTTAGATAATGCAGCTTTAATCTTCCTAATCATGATGATGGCTCCCAACTATCTGCTATTATCTTTTTTCCACTTTTTACTGTGGTAAAATACCACAATAAATTTTACCATCTTAAGATTTTACCACCTTAATCATTTTTAAGTTTACATTTCAGTGATACTAAATATATTCATAATGTGTGATCATCACCACGATTCATCTTCATAACTTTTCATCTAGTAAATCTGAAATTCTATACCTGTTAGAAAAGTCATTCCTCACTCCTCCCTCTCCTTAGCTCCTAAAAACTACCATTCTACTTTCTGTCTCTATGATAGTAAGTACATTATCTCATTAAGCAGAATCACATAACATTTGCCTTTTTGTGATTGATTTATTTCATTTAACATGTTCAAGGTTCATCCATGTTGTAGTATGTGTCAGAATTTCCTTCCTTTTTAAGGCTGAATATTCATGTGTGTGTCTGTGTGTGTGTGTGCTTGTGCATGTATGTGTGTGTTTGTGTATGAGTATTCCATCAATTTGTCAGTGGAAACTTGGGTTGCTTCCACGTTTTAGCTATGGAGAATAATGCTGATATGAACATGGGTATACATAGTATCTTAAATTGGTCATACACAGAGACAGTAATTACTGAGGATCATGGATAGAAATTCACACTTCCAATGGTCTTCTTAACTGTCTCTAATTCTAGAGGTTGGTATTATGTCATTATTGTCTGAATCTCATGGGGCTTTCAAAGTGACTGTACTGGCTGCAACAGTGCCAGATCAATCATTTCCTTAATGCAAACGTGCTGACATTGATAGTGTTATTATAAGTTTCTTTGCAGGAATATTTTAAAGCAATTTGCTCCCTTCATCAGGTTTATTTGTTAAAACCAAATAACATTATCTGTAGGTTCCCTTAACAGAACCAATGTTAATAGCACTTAGTAACATAAAGGACAGGCCTTTGAAAGGTGAGCTCTAATCTGGTTTTAGGACTCCTTGGCTAGCCCCTGTGAAATGTGACTGACTTACATACAGACCTACCTGCTAGAATAAATATTTGTAAGGCTTAATTTATTTTACAATTTCTATTAAAAGTAAAATAACAGGAGTGCTATTATTTTCTTCTCATGCCCCAGTAAGTTGTTACTTATCACTTGGGACAATTATTTACCCTTCACTCTAACCATGACTCTAAAATTAAAGAACATCTGAGACACTGGTACCCTGTTCTTGAAAAATATTTTTCTCATCTGTGAATTCCAAAACACTTAAATATGTTCCTACGAGCTATATATACTTATATAGACACATATAAAGGAAGCACAAAGTTGGGGGGGGGGGTGCGTAATTAGTAAAAGGAGTCAAGTATGAAAACTAGACATTTGGTTGTAAACATAAAATACAGATATTGACTTAAAATGCTGACCAAAAGATAGGACAATTTGAATATTAATAAAGATACTATCCATAATGGATTAAAACATACCAAATATATTTCTTGCAAGAAATTATGAATTTTTTTCTGAAGTAAAGGTATAGGCAAGAATGAAGGTGAGCAGAGGCAGGCAGACAGGAAGAGAGAGGAGGAAGAAGCACTTTATGTATTTATTTAGTTGTTCATTCTGGTTGCTGCCTCTGCCCCTGAGACGCGAACCTGGATCCTTGGGATATGTGTGAACTGCGCACAACTTTTACTCCACCAGGTGTGCCTCGTTCACAGATTTTTTTCAAAAAAATTTCATTGATTTCTTTGGAAGGATTCTTGGGAACCATACTGAAAACTGGCAAGTGAAGGGAAAGATTCAAGTGTGTATCTTGTTTGTTCTATATGATCTAAGTCTCAGGGTAAAGAAATAGTTGATGAAAGAACTTTCCATTTATAGAAATAGCCCCGTTCATAAATGAAGAAGGAATGAAAGAATTAGAAAAGCATCAGTTTTCAGCCCCTCATGAACTAATGGAAGCAGACAGTGAATACTGATGGCTGATGACATTCCAAAAGAAAACTCACCACATCTTATGCATCTCCTGACAGCCACACACTCTACTACCCATGAAGTCATCTCACAGAGAGAAAAAAAGCCTGCCTCTGTCCCAGACTCTAGATCTAATTTCCATTTCCTAGGAAATATCAAGTACACACTGGAAGATGTTAAATCACTGTATCATGCAGTCAGTAAAATCCAGAATGTTCAAAACTGCAGAGGACACTGTTCTTTAACAAAAATTTGCAAGGCAGAAAAAAGAAAAGAACTTAAGAGAAACTTATGAGTCATAGCAAGTTATCATAACATATGGATCTTTTTGGGTACTGATCCAAATAAACTGTTAAAAAAAATTATGAGATAAACCAGAAGACATGAGCATGAAGTTGGCTATTTGTTAATATTAACGAATTAGTGTTAACTGTTTTTTTTTAACTATTTATGATAATATTGCTGTTTATATTTCAACAGGAGTCCTTATCTTTTAGAGAGGTATGCTGAAATATTTTCAAATAAAATGATACAGACTCAATACAATCCACTAAATTTGTCTTTAGAAAATTACTCGAGGGAGGGAGAAAGTTATGGTAAATATCAATAGGATTAGGTGGGAGCTGATAATTGTTGAAGATGGGTGATTTGTACATTGAGTGCTTTATCATATTATTACATAGGCTTACATTTTTTCATAATAAGTATATTTTTAAAAGATGTATCCTGTCTCAAACACAAGTCCACCCCGATAGTGTTTGCAGGGCATCGAACAGGCTAAGAGGGGACAGAAGTCCAGCCCTGGCCTCCCTTGCCAAATTCTTTGCTTCAGTGGGCAGTGGCAGCAGGAAGAGGAAACTTATTGTTTTAAGTATTTCACTTAGATGGATCATCTTTTTGTTATTTATGGGGGAAAGTCATCCTCTGACTTTCCAAAAAGGTGACTTTCAGGGGGCTCTAGAAAGGCAGGCATGTAAGAGCTAGTATCACTGATGGTCTCTTCTCTAATTGGAGAACTGCGATGGAGTCAGCAGCAGAAGGCAGAAGAGACAGACAAGAGAACTACAGCCGGGTATTTTTCCAAGGAGCTGTGGCCAGAGATGAGAGAAGGGGATCTGATTTGTACACGCTGTGGCCACTAGGAGGTGCATTAAACTCACAGTAGCCCTGATGATAGGCGGGGGATAAAAAAGCATTTCTGGTTCCAGTAAGTGGCTTGGATGAGCCTCAAATTGTCCACCTTGCAATTTTACTCAAGCCTATGTCCTTGAGGCGGGGGTAGCCTCAAGAAACACAGGCCCACGTAACACATACACACAGCTACCCTGCCTTCATGGCATTCAGAAATACACACCCGGGATGTGGGCGCAGATCCCACCAGTAGAAGCTCTGCTGATGCAGCCGGCTGGCTGAAACTATGTATTCCCAAGCCAAATCCATGCTATTTGCCAAATAAACATGAGGAGCTGCGTTTGCCCTAGGTGCATTTCCAAATGGTGAGTGATTTTGCCTCAGGTCACTATTAACTCAGAATGGCTACGAATATATTTACAGGTGGTGGGCTGATGAGGAGTCAGCCTTGTCACTCTGCAGCACAGGCCCAGCTTCCACTCAGGCACAGACACACCGCCTCCCACAGGTTCCCACGCAGCCTGTGCACAGACAGAAGAAAATGCCTGTTCTCAGACCGGCTACATGGGGAGCCTCAGTAACTGACTCCTCAGTTTCCTCCCTGGTGATTTCCCGACTTGGCTTCTGCAGGAAGCAGATTTGCTTTTCTCCCAGAGGAGGCCAAATGTCATAAGAGAGAAAAAAAAGCTGCTAGCAACAAACTTCTCCCTCCACCCTTCCAATGAGAGAGCAGGGGAAAGGTTGGCCCTAATATCCTGAACAGATCATGGGAATGGAGAGAAGAAAATGAAGGTTTTTCTAAG
Organism: Solenodon paradoxus; assembly: GCA_004363575.1. NCBI lineage: Eukaryota > Metazoa > Chordata > Mammalia > Eulipotyphla > Solenodontidae > Solenodon > Solenodon paradoxus. The sequence continues at coordinate 251,268 of RJWH01000699.1, forward strand.
CAGATTCATTACTCCAGACACTTCTTGCCCCATGTTGTTCCTTCCTGGACTCTGCCGCCTGCCCCCACAGAGCCCCTTCATTCCTAGTTCTGGAAATCAGTGAGCGATACCTTAGATGAGACTCATTCCTGGTGTCACCTAGCAACATGATGTTCATAAATAGCCACAATCATCTTTCTCCAAAAACAGCTAAAACTTCTTTTAAAGACATCAGGAAAAATGCTTAGCTTTTTCAAAGCTAATGTGAAATATTCCCTTGTCTCAGCCCTGCTATTCCCAGCCTTCCTCTTTCCTCTTCTCAATTTGACCTCCCAGCATGTTGATTGTTTACACTCTGCTTTTTTAAAAAATGCACATTTCCTTCTACAGGGTCACATAACAGCTGTTCATGTAAAAGTCTCCTAGTAGTTCTGTGAACTTCACTCAGCTAAAAACAACTCAAAAGTCAAAAATATCCCTCGTCAATCCTCATTCCTTGAACTTTAGAATAAAGCAACTTAAAAGCCATAGAATCCAAATGCTGAAAATAATTACTTCTAAGCAAGTTAATTCTGTTCTAACCAGATAATAGCTTTATACTTTCTTGAAAGCTCACATATAGAAAAACAAAAAGGATTCCTTTAACTAGACCAATATCTAGCAAACCATAATTAACTCATAAATCCAACATACATATTTAGAACATCTATTATATTTCAAATACTGTGTTAGGTAAGGATGCAATGAGAAATGAGGTTAATATCACTGAGGTGTTTGTTCACATGGCATAAGAAATCTTTGGAAATTCTCCTTGCCAATGGACTTAACAGCATTCAGGACAAGTCACAATTTTCTTCTATTTCTGTCACTGTTATAAAGAGTCACACATAAACAACCTTCATATAAAACCGATGAGGACTCAGTAAAATGCTGACATTTTAAAGTAAGATGAAGTCTGGGGCTTTTGACTTGAGCAAGAGGGTGCATGCTGGTGTCATGTGTTGTAAGTAGAAGACTGGGAGGTTTAAGAGAACAGGGGTCCTATTTGGGTCACATTGAAATTGAGATGCCTGCAAGATGCTCCTAGCAATCAGGTTCAGCCAAAAACCAGATACATACTCAAACTACAGTGCTGAAGAGAGGTGAAAGAAGGGACTGTTATGAGCGCTGGTCAAGGAGACATTCAGGGGTGGTGAAGCTCCCTGGGACAAGAAACAAAACAGAGCAGTGACTAGCTCTAGGCCTGAAAGCAATAGAGGAGGAAGGGCAGACTTATCAGAAACCAGAGAATAGACTTCACTCTCCTCTTGCCTTCCCATCTATCGCCATTGCCTCCCACTGGACAAACCCAAATGGAGGCCAGAAGAGAAGACCGCTTAATGCTCCTAAGCATAAAGGCCAGCCTTGCAGGGTATAGAACAGAGAGAAGATGGAGAGTAGATCTGTAGGGAAAACAACCAGCACTCCATCCCTGTGCTGAATGAAATGGAGAGGTTGGGTAGAAGTACCTTTCACATCGAGATAGAAGAAATATGATGCATAAATATAAGCATTCCATTGAATAAGCAGGACTGAAAGGTACAACAAAAACAACTTGAATCCCTTTCTCACAACTGCCTTAATGATCCCATGGAGTGGGTTAATTTTGCCTCACCCACGTGCATGAAATTTAAGCCAGACCCATGATTGTTCTAGTCACTCTCAGACATAATTATTCATGAATACCTGAATTGCCTTCCTTTCGGTTTTCTGAACTGAAAGAGTGCTTAGAGCTCAATGCCCAGTGGGTGGTTGCCCTCTGTCCATGCAGGATCTCCAAATGGACAGACAATACAGAACCCATCCTAAGTGCTAGAAGAAGCAGGTGTGTCTTACCTAATCTTTAACACTTCTCATTTCCCCTCTGTGTTCATTCCACTCTGAGTCACTGGCAAAACCAAGATTTCCATGGTCCTCTAAGTGGTACCGTCTCCAAGGAAAAGAGATCTGGTAAGTTGGAGTGTTTTGACTCTATAGCACTTCTGTCTCTAAGGAGAATCAGAAGAGGAGGACAATGCTTAACACTATTCTTTTTCTTTTCCTTCTTTCTTTTTCTAATGTATCAAGTTTCTACTCTGCTAGGTTCAAGTGATGAACAAAAATGAATATCGTCCCTGGTCCCCAGCTTATGATTTATCAAACAAATGACCATATAAATAAATGTCTAGTACATGCATAAAGTCATGAGAGGCCATGACCAGTAAGGGGTTCCAGGAAAAGCTTTCCTGAGGACATGATCCAGGAGCTTTTCCAAAGGTAACTGAGAGCTGGTCAAGAGAGGAGATGTGGTAGGAGCTGTTGGATCAAGGGATGCCATGATCAAAAAATCTTGAGGCCTGAGAGAGCTTAGGTTGGAAGACTGGAGGAAAGCAAGAATGACTGAAGCTTTGCAGTGAGCTGTAGAGGAGGTGGGATTGAAGGAGACAGTCTGAGTCATAGATGGACTTGGATGAGAACAACTAGAGCAGAAGTCCAGGCAAGAGGTGACAGCAACTTGGACCAACGAGGTGGTGCTAAGCAGTGGTCCCAGGAACAGAAGTGCAGGAAAGGGTGGGTCTAGAAGATGCTGCAGTTGTGGGGTACAAACTGGCCAGATGATGATGACAGTCACGGATCAATGGAGCAGGGAAAGGGCAAAAGGCCATGAGCAGTATTTTGTTCTTTAGATTATCTTTCAATAGACTCTGCTTTTGGCCATTTCTCTCCTTTGTGAGCCACCATTAAAACAAAATAATCACAATTTTATTAATGAGGTCTCAAACTACTGAATACAGTGTTTCAATCTTCAGAATGGGCATGACTTTGCATAAAATGTACAAATATTTTCAAAGCTGTTCACATTATTGTTTTATTTTATCCTCACCAATATTTTACCAGTTGCTCTGCTCATCCTTATTTGAAGATTGGAGCATTCACAGTCTCAATTCAATTGTGGCATGTATTTCTGGGCATATCACCAAAAACCTGCAGCTGCTAAATCCATTATAAAACTTAGAATCTCAGAGGTTTAAGAGAACATTAGCTCTTACTTCCAAACCATTCATTTTGGTGTGGTTCAAAGGGGCAGCACCAGACTTAGAGTCAAATAAAACAAGCATACATCCAATTAATAATCATAATTCCTGATAATTACCATTTTGGGTTTCTGGACCCATTTCTCAAGTGAGTATGTGGAGGCTTTCCCACAGCAACAAGCAATTCTCAGACACCAGCAGAGTGTCCAACTCAATTCTGACATCTGGAGATAGTTTCAGATTCTGCAGGTTAAGGACTCGGTCTCCCAACACTGAGACACTTCAGAGGTCAACCTCAAGTCCTGAACTCATCAGCACTGGATATTGTGCTAGTATGTGGAGATTTCTTATAAACATGGATAAGATGATCTCCCTGCCTTCAAGGGGGTTACAGTCTAGCAGGATGGTAAACAAATAGCACCTTACAAATATATGTGCACATTGGCATGTGAATAAATGCTAGAAAAAATACTGGGAGAGATCTTAGGGGATGTTGGGGAGGCTTCATAAAGAAAATGTCTTTTCAGGGAAGTTTTGAAGAATCTATAATTTGATAAACAGCCTACAGCATTCCAAGCAGAAAGAATAGTATGTGTGTGCGCAAAGGACACAGATACATGGAACTACTGCAAAGAAAAATATGAGAGACAGATCAGGAAGAGTTCTTAGGCCATGCCGAAGAATAGAAAGAAGCAATCCATCTTGGTGTGTTCTGTATACACAAAGAGCCTTGGCATCTAGTAGAAACTCATTTTGGTACAGTCATACTGAGGAATAAACAACATGAAAATCTCAGCGGTTTGTATTAACAAAGGTTATGTGTTTACATGTTACACACATTACACATCGGCAATGGTCCAGCTGAGGTTCATTCTGTGACGCTGAAATTCTACACTACGTTATTCAGGTGAACTGTGTGCCCACTCCACACGGATTCTTCCCATTCTAAAACTTGGACTGACCTAGCAGCCTCTGTATGAACCACAGCATAACTAGGGCAGAGGACATGGAAGAAATTTCCCATATCCCTAAGAGCTTCTCTTACAAATTATATCCACTCACATTTCCATTGACCCAAGCAAGCCATGCAGCCAAAGCAAACAAAGGAATGAGGAAGGATATTCTACCTACAGGAAGACATTCAAGGGTGGTGAGGTAAGATACTCTTTCAGGGGAGGGGAGCAAATGCTTGGAAATGACAATACAATGTATTACAAAGGGGCTGAGAGAGGCTGTTGTGGTAGTGAAAAGTAATGGCAGTGTTCCAGTTACCTGTCCCTACATAACAAATCACCCCAGAATATAGTGGCTTAAAGCAACAACACTCATTTGATTATTGCTCACGGTTTCCGTGGGTCTAGAACTCAGGAAGGACTCTGTGGGTAGTTCTGAGTTGGGAGTTCACAATGCACTTGTGGTAGAGATTTGGGGGGCTAGGGCAGGGGACTAGAGCAGCTCTCTCTCCATATCAGCTGCTTTCTGCATTCTTTCAAGGTGATTCCAGGGCACTCAGGTTGTTTATGTGGTGGCTGAAAGCCTCAAAGTTAAGTATTCCAGTCAGCAGGCCAAAAGCTACAGCATCTTTTATGATCAGCTTGGTGAATTACAAAGCATCACTTTAGTTGTACTCTAGAGCAGGGACTGACAAGCTTTTTCTATAAAGCCCAGAGGATAAATGTTTTGTTACTTACCTGACTTTGCGGGTCATACAGTCTTTGTCACAAGGATTCATAACTACTCAACAAACACCAGGCTATATTTGACTTACACGCTGTACTTTGTACTGCTTTCCTGGAGAGATATCCAGTAGGAGATGTCCACTGGCTATTGGGAACACAATTTTATGCTCACGAGAACTGTCTGGGCCCAAATTCTAGAGTTGGTTGTCCTCTGTATAGCAGTGGCTGCTGAAGTTCCTAACCAGTGAGTCCCCCACCCCACCCCTGTCCCCGAAGTGTGCCTTGAATGGGAAGCAAAGATATCCTGAGATGGAATCTCGGGTCGTCCAGTATCAAAGGGTCATTAGAGATGAGGATCCAATGAAGAAGGGTGAGAGAAAGATCACAGCCCAGCGCCCCGCTTTCACTTGTTTTCTCCGCTCTATATGCTCATCTTCTTGTTTCTACCTCCCTTCCCGTCCCTATGCCCACCAGGCATTCTTTCCAAAGTCTAAGGTAGAGAGCAAGGCTTGAAATTCACGTGCAAATATTTGAAATTTGAAGGAGACATTCTTCACGTTCTTTTCTGTCCCATTCAAGAGCTATAATAACTTTTACTTGTGAAATTGTGTTAATTAAATACTACGAGACATTGCTGTTGAAGATTTTTTTAAAGAGAGTTGGCATAACATTCATAAGCCATAATGATTTACCAAACAGAGAAACCAACCAGCAAGTTTAACTGTATGAATGAATATTTAAAAATATTATTTGTACCTTATTGAGAAGGAAAATAAATTTCTCTAGAGGAGGCATTAAATTGAAGCCTTTTAGAAAGAGGTTGCAAGTTGCTTGATTATATTTTCTCCACTTCTTTAATCCTTCAAAAAACTATTCAGAACTTTAGAGAAGGAACTCTACTATTGGGATAATAATTGAAATAAGGAATATACTTTTTATTCACTGTTGGAGGGTGGGGATGAGAGTTCTCTTGGAACAAAAAAGGTATGTGCAGAATAGGCAGTAACACTTGATGAACAATGTATTAGAAATGAGTGCCAAAAAAAAGTAAGTACAGATGATTTTTGCAAATTAAGGACCTGGCAGAGATGGCAGAAAAGCAGAAGTAGCAGACTTTGATAATGCAGTCAAAAGAAGTAAAGAAAAAGCAGCCTAATTGCCTGATCAATTTGAGAAGGCAGATATCTAACTCTGGTGGAGTGGGAATACAGGACACTTAGGGAAATTCTCCCTTCTGTGATTTCTTTATACAGTTTTTCATGTGGCTTTAAGTAACAACAGATAGTCAACCATTCATTTATTCAGCAAATATTTAGTGAACGTCTAAGCAGAGACTGAAACTAAAAAGAGGAGGACACTGTGGAGCTGACGGATATAAAAAAAAAATTAAATGACATTCAATTCCTATCCAAGAAGGAGTCCCATGCCTGTTAGGGAAGATTCGGTGCAGACACAAAGGGACTGCTCTGGAGCAAGAACATATAGCTTTCTATGGCACTCCTTCCTTTGACTAAAATTAGTGGAATTAGAAGCGCTGCCTAAAGAATAGCCTAACACTTCAATGAGTGTTTTTTGTTTGTTTGTTTTGTTTTCTTGGCTTTTGTTGTAGTTGTTATGCACTTTAGTTCTGGGGTCCAGTTTGGAGAACTTAAGCTTCTTAGTCTAATAATGTAAGTTCTTATTTATTTGTCTGAAGTTTATTTGATCAAATTTTATCAGTTGCATCAAAAATCAAAATTTGGCTAGATTCATCTTTATATTGTATGTTTACTAGTTTATTAAACTGCACACTTATCTTAATTTCTTCCTTTATCAACTTTTATCACCTTTATTATACTATTATTTTTCTAACTGTTCATAACGGCTCTTTATTAGTTCAATAGCTTAAAAGACTTTCTTCTTTTCTAATATTAGAATTTAAAGTTATATTTTTATTCAATTACTGCTTTAGCTGCATTTTACTTGTTTTGATATGCTATTGTTCTCATCTAAAAATCTAAATTTTTGTTTAGTCTGTTTCTGAACCACGAGTTATTGAGGTGTGATTCTAATGTTATAGCTGCACCCCGCCCCATTATCCTTTCAATCTCTAATTTCATCAAGATCAGTCTATGACTGATTTTTTAAATTTATTGAAATTCATTTTATGGCCCAATATATAGTCAATTCTTATCAATTTTCTTAGTGTGTTTGAAAATATGTTCTGCAATCTTAGAATACCATGTATTTATTAGATTAATCGTATTAAATATACAACTAATAATCTTGAGCCCCACAAAATGAAAACTCTAGGCTAAGGCAAAATCATTTACATGCCAGTTTTGTATCTCTTAATCTGATTTCTCCTTAAAACTATAATCATGTATTTAAGTCCCTATTTGACATCTCCACTCAGATATCTTATAATTACCTCAGATGTGCTCTAGTCTTCCCCTCCCTCCTCTCTTACTCCTTCCTTAGGCTTCCCCACATCAACATGTCTTTAGACTTAAGTCCAAGGATGATTCTCTTTCACTAATTGCCTGTTCTCACCTCATTTAACCTCTGGCATCCTTATGATGCTTCCTCCACCCTATGTGGGGTTTAACAATTGTCTAGGGCAACTTCTGCTCATGAGGAGACTCAGTAATTCAGGCTGCTTCAAGACTGAGCTTCCACCATCTCAGTATGTGGCCTCATCAATGATTGCTATAGCAGGAGAACAGAGTAGTAGTCAGTTTTATATTAGCTTTATCCCACAGCCAATTTTCAATCCAGAAAAAGAATACAATCAGTCCATTCCTAAGGGAGACAACCAAAAGTACACTCTTATTGTTACATCTGACTCAATGTCCCGGATCTCCAACTGATCTATGTATTTCTCTTCTTTAAAACATATCTTCTCCATAAACCTAGCAGCTGAGAGTCAATTTATCTGCTCCTCCTTCTAACACAGCCAACATAACAATGAGTAGAATCACTACAATAATGTCTCATTTGAAAAGAAGAGGAATAGCAAATACAAAGTAATCAGTAGCCCATGGTAATTCTTCCAGTGGGGAGGTACCAGGAAGGTCTCCAATCCTAGACAGAATCCTTGTATAGCCCTCACTTCTGCCGAGAAGAATTTCCCTATTCATTTTTCTTTATGGCTCAACACTTGCCTTTGGAGAGGTGTATTAACTTCCTATAGTTGTTGTAGCAAGTCACCACAAACCTGGTGATTGAAAACAACAGAAATGTATTCTCTCCACAGTTTTTGAGGTCAAAAGTTTGAAATTAGAATCACTGGACCGAAATTAATGTATCACCATGGCTGTGCTCCCTTCAGAGGCTATATGTAGGAGAAATCCTTTCCTTCCTCTTCTAGCATCTTGTGGCCATGGGTAGTCCTTAATTCATGACTGCGCTCCTCCCATCTTTATGGTCAACATCTTCAAATCTCTCTCTGTTCCATCCTGACATTGCTTTTCCCTTAGTGTGTGACAACTCCCTTTTTATAAAAACACTTGTGATTGTATTTAGGACCCGCTTGGATAAACCAGGATGGTCTGTATATTAAATTAGTCACATTTGCCAAGACCATTTTTTGATTTACAGGTTCCAGGATTAGGAACTATTTATTATCTTCTGGGACACTATTTAGCCTACTATAGAAAAAAGTACTTCTATTTTTTTATATCTGAAATGGAAGTTTGGAGTCTACATAGCTTTATCTCAGCCTACTTCTTGCTGGTGGAAGTTTACTGTTCCATCAGCTAAACAGTGTTTTAAGTCTTAAATACCTCTTTTCCAAAGTTCTTGATCTTGACTTACTTATTATAATTTTCTGAATCAGATGATTTCTTAGGAAATAAAAGGGAGTTGGACACTAGGTACCACTACTACTACCAAATGCTTATTCCTAGTTAAAAACACTATCAAATGTTATAGATTTAGTTTATATTAAAAACTAAGTGGGGAAATGTGAAAGTCAAAGAAAAGTCATTCCTATAGGAGAAAATATTTTCTTTTAGAAAAATACTAAAAAGAATTTCTCTAACACATTATTCATAGATTAAACCTATATTAGGTCATCAGAAGTGCAGATAATTTTAATCAATTGTAGATCAGACTGCAGGAAGTAATGGATTCGTGCTGGCATTTACTAAGCACAATAGATTTAATGCTGCTCCATTACCAGGAAGCAAATAAAGGCCTCTTTGTCAGAATGTAAGGCATTGCAAAAACATGCTAGAGAGACTCAGCCTGAACTTTGAGCTAGTCATTTTCTTTCTAAGCCTTCAAAGAATATTCAAAACATCTTTAAGTGGCTTTGATATTGACGGCAGTCATGAAGCTAATCCTACAGACTGTTCTTTGAAAAGTCTAATATTACTTGAGTGTCATTTGTGGGTAAAAATAGGTCAGGAGTATAATAGAAAATGTGAGAGAATGAGTAAAAATACCAGTGTAAGAATTTGAAGGAAAAATAAGACAGATTGAGTAAAAGCAATAAAGGAATAAAATCAAAGCAGAAGCGAGACCAAGGGATTAAGGAGAGGACAGTAGAGGAAAATCTCACAGACAGAATAGTAGCCAGGAGAGAGTAACAATCAGAAAGATCAGGGTTTTAATTTCAGTTTCCACACTAAATTATGAATGCAAGTCAATTTCTTACAATTAATCTCTGTAATCTCATTTTCATTAATCTCTGCAACTTCATTTTTCTCATCCATGAAATGGAAGTAATCAGACTTACTTCAGTTACTGAGGAATTAAATAGCATACATGAATATGTTTAACACAGTGCTTGGTACCTATTAAGCATATAATAAATGTTGAGTTCTCTTTCCCCATTACCTGCTCCCAAAGTACAAGTGGGAAGGCAAGGTACAGAGTAATGAAAATAACTGTCTAATGAGGGAAAATATAATTAGTTATGAAAATGAAAATAGAAGACAAATCAGCCAAATTCAAAAAATAAAAGATACAGGAGTGAACGAGTGGACAAGGAAGCTATTACAGAAGTATAGACAAGAGTTAACTGAGATCTAAACTGAGCTGGTAGGAATGTCCATGGTGAGAACTGTTTAGTTTGCAATCTCTTTTCTTTTTGAAAGGAAAGGTACAGGCAGGGATGAAGGCAAGTAGGCAAGAAGGAAGGGAGAGGAGGAAGAAGCATTTTTATTTTATTTCCATTTAGTTGTTTACACAGGTTGTTTCCCCCATCCCAGCACTTGAACCCAGAGTTACGTGGCTCGCATCTTTCAGAGGCAATTGACTTAAGTGCTACTCCACTAGGGCATGCCAAGCAATCTATTTTTGCATCTCTTGATGATGGTTGGTATTTGAAGCATGAAATAAAGACAGTATTTCTTTGAGCAATGGGGTAAATTATGATCACTTTTTTTTTTTTTTTAAGGGAAGTTACAGGCAGAAATGAAGGTAAGCCGAGGCAAACAGAAAGAGGAAGCATTTTAGTGTTTATCTTGTTTTTAGTATTTTTTTTTTTTTTTTTTTATGAACTCATGTGTATCATTGAGTTGCTTTTATCATCATGACTTGCTTTTTATCATCATGTTGGTTTGCACCATGGCCCTGGGTCTCGAACCTGGGTCCTTGGGATATGTGGCCTGCGCTCTTGGCTTGCAAGGCAGCTGACCAAACTGCTACTCCACCAGGGTGTGCCTATAATTATTTCTTAAAATGAGGCACACTGGAGGTGGAACAAATTTGGAGGGGGGAAATCAAGAATTCTGTTAAGTTTTCTTATCAGAAAACTGATAATCAAGAGTTTTAATAAGAAGTCTTGTTAAAATAAATCTAAATGCCTGAGATATCCAAGCAGATCCAAACAGGTGACATCCAAAGGATGTCAAGTAGAAGATCAAAATGTAGATATCACCAGTATTTAATGGGTATTTGTGAGATTGAATGTGGTCCCCTAAAAGGGGCGTATTGCTAGAGAAGACTCTATTACTACCTCCAAGGAAATTCCAAGTTGTAGAAATCGGAAAAAGGAGAAGGATCCATCAAAGAGAGAAGGGGCCCCGAAATAGATGGACACTGGTATGATACTGTATACCTGAAGAAGAATGTGTCAAGAGCTGCTTAGCGAGGTGACATCAATCTAAGAAACATTCACTGAATTTAGAAACATGGAAACTAGTGGGGGACTTTGTTGAGTCTTTCAGTGGAAAGGTCAAGACAAAGTTTGAGGTCATACACAAGAAAATAGTACAGGGTTTTCTTTAAAAAAAAAAAAAAAACAGGCCCGCATAGCAGTCAGAACATAAAATGTCCTTACTCAAAATCTTCCAGATTTATATCACCATCAGAATAAAATCTAATACCTAACTAGAAGTTATCCACAAGACTGCCACCTGCTATCTCTGACTTTACCTCCTTTTGTCAGCTGCCTCTGTATGCCCTGCTCTGGCAATATAACCTTCCTGCTGTTCTTTCAAAAGGACAAGTTCCTTTATATTCAGTCTTTTCATGTTATTCCGGGTTAAAATTTGGATGGTTCTTTTTCCATTTATTTGTATGGCTTTCCTTGACCTACTCCGTATAAAATGGTACCTCCCCAAAATACATCCTTAAGTAGTTGGTTTGACCTGGAGATGTAACGTTTGAAAAGGAAAGAAGCCTGTAACCAGGTAGGTTATTTCTGATGTTGCTTTAGGGAAAAATGAGTTACTAAAAGCCAAGAAAATCTTTTGAATATGGATTTGTCTAATTTTGGAGCTACTGATTTACTTATGATGCTGTCAGCATGAAGACTGCAGATGTTTCCAGTAATGGACTCTCTCATCCAAGCGCTCAGAAAACCACCACCACCACTATCACTAGACAACACACTTAGAAAAGGGAATGAGTTTTAGGAATGGTAGCATACACAGTTAAAAGTCGATCATTTCTGTTGTTTGGATTTTATAGCTCAAATTGTTCTTAATTTCCTAGTTGGTTCAAGGTGCTGAACTAGTCTTCCAAGTCATTCTCATTCAGTTCTTCATCATGACATACCATTTCTTTTTTCTAAACCTGGGAGTATTTCAGTCTGAGGATCTCAACCTTTCAACCACCATTTTGTTGCAATCTAAAGTACTTTGATCTTCCAATCATGTTTAAGATATAGACAATCTCTAGTCGAAAATAAAGACATACAAGTGATTCAATGCCTAATCTCCAACATCAATAGTGTAAGAGGACTTTGTTAGGACAGAAGAAGTGAGGATTGAGGAACACGGATAGATATGAGGGTCATTTAGTAAATAGAATTCCTGAAAATGGAATTGATGGTGAAAAGTCAGGGAAAGGGAGAAAATTAAAGATGATGACCAGGTTTATGGTTTAGATTGCTGGATGAGCAGTGGAGCCACCATCTATCAAGGCAGAGAAGAGGGGAAAAAAAGGTTTGAGGAGTGGGAAAGAACTAGCTTGACACACATACCGAATTTAAGGTGCCTACAAAGTAAGATGTACTTTAGACAGGCAGATGAAAAGGTGAAAGCACAGGCTACATTACTAAATAATAGTAATTGCACTAATATCTTGACCTCCTTGGACTTGTTTCTACATTTGTAAAATAAAGCTGCTGTATGACTCTCTAAGGTGCCCCTGGTCCTAAGATGTCAGTGAACTCAACTTTATCAGTAATCTTAAATAATTTTGTTGAGATTATGATTTCCTTCCTAAAACTTTAGAGTATTATGCTTTCTGTGTTCATTTTACTTTGATAATTAAAAATGAACTTTAATATTTTAGCTGGGAGCTCATGAATTCATAAAATTTTGTTTTATCTTAAATTTTAAGTGAAACCCTGGCTTTCCTTAATAATGAAAAATACACATCAAAGTTTGCTAGCCATTCTTGGAAGTGTAAGAATCTTTCAAATAATGTATTATACTATTGAAATGTCTTTCCCATGAATTTTATCCTCCTGGTTATGGAGGGTACAAAAGCAGTTAATGTTTGGTAAAAACCACAAGATCTGCATCATAATACATTTAAAAAATTACAACCTTGCAATTTTGTATTGAAAAATTAAGAAATAATGGAAGTTTAACAGGCTCATGAAGCTTTGGTTTTTAGAAAGAATGATCTTATTTCTATAATGAAATTCTGGAATTCTTCCTGTCCTTTTTTCCCCTAATTGCACACAACTACTTGATTGTTGTAGATTACATCCAGGTTAAAATTAAGTTTGAGGGAAAAAGGGACACTAACTTCATCATTCTGACATGTGTAGGAAGTAACCCTGACACTAAATACAACTCAGCCTCAAAGACAGGCTTTGTGGAATAAGTGACACATGAATGGCTCACCACTTGAAGAGCACAGAATAGAGGAAAAGACTCATTTGAGACCACTGTTTTCCACTGCTTTAAGAGGAAGTAACAGTGCTTTGGGGAAAAAGAATTTCTCAGACTCAAAATCTTTAGGGAAACGCCAGCAATTGAACAAAATGAACAATACCACATACTGGATAAACACACACAGGGTCTTCAGTGCTCTTACTGGGTCAGCACACAACTGGTATTTACGGATGGTACCTTTTAGCATTATCTCAATTTTATTCTCTCAACTTTAAGGCTCCCCAAATGCCACTGTGTGGAGAGTGCCTCACGACCTAGTGAGATAGATGAAAGTAGGGCATCCGAAACAAAACAAAAGGGATTGGGAATCAGGAAATTATTTCTTTATAGCTACTCCACTTTAAGCAAATTTATAGAATTTCATTTTGACAGAAAGACTGTTCTGTGAGGTACATTTATTGCCCTTATAACAAAAGGTAAAACTGTGACTAAAAACATGGGCTTTGGCTGAAGAAAGACAGAATTTGGTTCAAAGCCTGGTGCTAATTTATTGCTCGTGGCAATATTTTAACCTCTTGAATCCTAAATCTTTAGTAACATGTGGATAACACATTATAAGCCTATTTGAAGACTAAGGTGATCATTTAAAATATATTACATAAAGACCCCTAGACAAAAGAAAACACCGTTTCAACTACATATATTTTCTCTTTTATTATGAATATACTTTGAACCATCAAGAATCTCTAAAATTGCGAATCTTAGAGTAGTTAATTTTATGGGAATTGAGCCCAGTTTTCTTATTATCAATACCAATGTTTTTTCTTTAAGGACCACTGTGTGCAATGATAGTATATTGACAGTCAAACGAAAAACTAGTTTCAACTTCTCTGATATAAAACTATTCTACTTACTTGTGGGTTATTAACTTGATGTGAAGAATATAAAGCAGATTTCTGAAAACCTGCAAATAAGCACATGAAACTACATTTCATAATTCATAGTAAAGTATAAACAGTTAATTCTTGATTTTTAAAATAAATACAACTGTAATACAGTAATCCAAAAGTTATTCTCCTCTTAAAATGTCATGATTTTCAACATTATCTTAGCAATTTTATTTTTACTTCTATTACAAGTGAAATAAAACTCTGAAATTGACTAGAGCACAAGAAATCAGTAGTACTCTTGGATTAAAAATTTTCATGTATTATTTAAGTTAGTTAATCCACACTTAGCTTTAACGTGTTCCCAAACCAATAAATACAATGCATTAGGTTAACAGACTAAAAATTTTGGATACAATTCAAGATGAATTAACAAGTCATTAAGTTGAATCATACATGATGTTTTAGTTAAAAACATACCTTAAAATTATGATCAAAAGATTCCAATTTTACTACTGCTTTCACCTCTAGTAATTCTCTCTAATAGTTGGCTATGCTCTAACAGAGTAAGAAAAAGTCCTTTTATATTTCATGATAGGTTTAATCAAATAATTAAAACCAATTCATGATGTCATCTGATACCTTCATTACATGGGTATGATGTAACAAAAAGTTACAAACATATATGCATATTTACATTAAATACCCAAAACTATCAAGCTAGTCATTATGACAAGTTAAACAAATTTTCATTGCGTATTAGAAAGAATGCAGTCAAGCCTCTAATGGAAATAATACAAGTGAGGCACTTTTAGGATCAAGAGAAAGCAAATGCTACTACATACTGGCAATATTCACAAAAAAATCTGTGTAACTTTAATACAAAAAGCTTTTCAACTAGATTGTTCTTTAAAAATTTCAAAACTAGCAACTTACACAACTTAAAGAGCTTTCAGGAACAATGGCTAACATTTATCAGTGTATCAAAGCATATGAAAGTTTATAACCACCTGGCTGCTAGGTAAACAAGAGCCCTTTTTTTGTTGTTTTTGTTTTTTTTGTTTATGTAAATCACCCCAGGTTGTGATTTTTTTTTTTTAACTCACTGCAAAATACCTTATGATGCTATTATTATTGTGGCTTATAGATTTTTTTTTTTTCGTCTAACAATAATGAAAGTTTCTAGTGTTTTCCCGTATGCTTAAAAATGTGATCCTGGAGGTCAAATTAAGAATGAAAAGATTTAGGGAATAATTGGTATTTTCCAGATAACTGAGGTTTTCAAAGTTTTATGGAGAAAATGTTACACTTGCTTAATATCTCTTTGGGCTAAAATTTAAAATCCAATCCTAAAAACACAATTCAAAGTGAAATCACAAAACCTAAAGTAAATGTCAACAAAACATCTTTAAAGATTTTTAAATTACTCATCTGCAGAGAAGTACCTCCTTCTTGTACTTTGAGACTTACAAGGAAATTAAGAAACAGCTCTATGGTGTTTAATAAACAGAATGGAAGAAGAAAAAAATAAAACAAGACTTACCTAAAATATCAGATGGCATTATACTATGAAATGAAAAGTGCATTTATATTACTTCAAAAGTTCATTTTAGGCACTCCTACTCAATGCAAAATAGGTAAAGTGTCCCCCTTAATATTTTAACCCCAACATCATCCCAGAGATATACACACACTTTCTGAAGGTCAGATGAAATACATGTATTTATTAAAAAAAAAAACTCCCTGATTGGTAATGGGAGAAGTAGTAAGAATATCATTTTGGTAATGGATTTTGTGATTTAAAAGAATTGGTTCTAGAACTGCTTCAGCACATCCATTAAATTCGATTGCCAGTTCCAAATATCAATAAATATTTTAAAACAGTGTAAGAAAAAAGTGCTAAAAATCTTTCTACAACCAACAAGACACATCAGGGAAAAGATTTATTTTACAGCTCCTTTGAAATATTTCTTATTCCTGCTTTCTCCACTTGGAGACAGCCACCACTTAAATAGCCCTTTACTGGTAGCAGCGATGAACATTGTCAGACTCTACTGCCCTTCCAGGTCTCTGACTTATAAATCATCCAGTAGATGGAGCCAAATTTCCATACCTTCAAATGATTCCCCTTTCAAGGCAGGAAAAAAAATCATTAAAGAATGATCAATTCTGAACACAACCCATAACAGACTGAAGCCTTTCTTGTCATGTCATCCAGATGATTTCATTTTCAGTATTTACCATTACAGTTTTGTTTAGCCATTTGCTTAGACTTCTAGATTAAAAATAAAGCAAAAGGTTTAAGGAAAAGCTATTGGCAGTGCCAAGGCTATCCGCAGAGTAAGAAATTGTTCCTGAATACAAGTTTAAGAATGAGAAAATTAAACTAGCTATTTGTTTTCACATAAGAATTCTCATTTCCTCAAGAGGAAGTTTCCAAATAGGGATTCAGATAATATTATACTATCAGTCTTCTAAGACTGAAAACTAGATGTGTTAATTATAAAAATCCAAGGTAAGATAAAAACCATTTTATCACCATAGGTTTTAATGAAGAAAACTTGTTTAAAATAGTAAAGGAAAAAATGGGAATGCGACGGCAAAATCTTAGCAGCAAAGTGGTTAAACAAATTGAAAATATTAATGCACAAACATTAAAATATTAAAGCATATATGTTGCATATAAAATACAGTACAGAACCAGGAATTGCACTATACTGATTAGTGCTTAACAGAAGAAATGATTAAATTTGTTCTTCCCGGAAGTATATACACAATTCATTTCCACAGCATTTTCCTATATAGCCAGCAAGTTATTTTCTTCAGTTATTCACACCTTGCTCAAACCTGAATGATAAACTCTGCACTTACAAATATGAAAAATTCACAAGGAAAACTATTATTTCCATTTCACCAATAAAAATTAATTTTGAAAGTTAACAGTCTATTCTAGGAAACCAAGTTTAGCTGAAAACTTCAGGGATAAGGATAACCTGGTATAGCAGCCTCCAAACATATAAACAATAAAAATAAGACTTAAAACTGCTGCTACAGTCATGGTTTGGATTTAGTTCATCCAATTGATCTTTTTAGTACAAAACTAGAAATAACCTCTTCTTCATAACATCTATAGTTATCAATATATTTTTCTTCTTTTCAATGTGAAATAATACTTCATGATGATCTATATACACATTGTCAGTTCAAGCGGTCATATAAATATAAATGCTTTCTTAAAAAAAGTATTTTACAGACAGATAGTGTTATATACATCTTTCAGTTTGATCTGGGACAAATGAAGAAAGCTAACACAAGCTTAAGTGTGATATGTAAAAAGAATAATACATAAATGACATTTAAAATGCATAGAAAATGAGCTTCAAATGGTAGTGTGATTTCAATTTGTATCACCTCCGAAACATCAAGCCATTTAAAAAAAAGGCACACTTCTCAACTTTATCCCACTACGGGAAAGTTATTAAAGAACACCTTGACTTGATTAGAGTCTTAATGCAACACTAAAAAAACAAAGTAAAACAAAAAAACCAATGTGACCTCAAAGTACTGAAAACAATCTGTTGGAACTATTTTGTAAATAAAATATCCAGTAATACAATGCTTTGCAAAAGAAATGAATTTATATGTACAAGATATTTCATTCACAATGTCGTATTGAATACATCCCTTGGATAATTTACCACATGCTGGAGCATAAAATAACTTTGTTTTTGACCAGCTTAACTAAAACTAAATGCAACTGAGGAAAATTATCATTGTTATGTGACTAAGCACTGGATTAAGCTAAAAAATTAGTACAGCTGAACATACTCTGGTTTAGCAGAACAATAAATGGAGACATCAGGAGGAAACTGTTTTACACTAACTATCCAGTTACACTTTTTTGCCTTGTAAAACATTTGTAAATGCAAAATATTTTTTTTTGAAGGAGGAAATTCTGAAAGAAAACAACTTGCTGGTTGAATACCACACAAAAAAAACAAAACAATCCCCAAACCTCACTTTTTTCTATAACGTTTACTCAATCTTTTTATATAAAAATAAGTGTTACATTCCCATCAGAACATTAGACAATTACATCTGTGCTTTTAAAAAAAAGTTGGTCACTCAAGGCTATTAGAATATTTTTAAGGATTTTAGATTACCAGAATGTACAGATATAACTCAATATAAACTGTAGTCAGAGAGAAATGAGGATGAAAATATCAAATCATTCACATGTAACAAAAATGTTATTAGCTAGATGAGTAAAATATTCAAAATATAATGGAATGTGACAGTAGATATATATGTACATCTACTTCAGAACTAGGAAGGGGAAGAAAAGTTTAATATGTAATAATTCGTACCTTATATTTAGTTAAATATAAACATTTGTTATTTATACATAAAACTGCTTTCAAAAAACAGCTAATGAATGATTTAGTTGCACTTCTTTTATTTCTTACAATTCTCAAGTGTTAACTTTTCTTAGGTTGAAATCAACTGTCCCCTAGTGCACTTTTAGTTTATGTCCTAAGGAATTCAAACCTTTAAAGTCCCATTACCTAATGCATAAATATACAAAAATGCCAAAAATTAATCCCTTTTAATTGGATCATAATTTTATGCTCACTTTTCATATCCAATAACCAGAAATGGTTTCCTTTTGCAAATATGCTTAACAATCTGTAACAAAACATGCCATGCACCTAAGGGTAAAAGTTAGGCATGGCTAGCATTTGTGAAATGCTAAGAACTGACGAGTTCTGCTTCCTCCACGTGTGGCCCCAATGATGCTAGGCAAGATTTCATATTGCTTGCCAAAAGCTTCCACAAATCCAAGTTAGCTAATTCCTGGAAACAAAGATTTTAAGCTCATCCAGCAGCTTTATGTTTCCCACCACAGCACCCACAAGCTTCACCACAACGATGGCACATTCTCAAAGGGACATAGCAGCACATACACGGTACAATGAAAGACAGAGCTACTAGGGCCAGCCATCGTAAGCAGAACTTGTCATCACTAGTGTCACATGAACAGGGATCAGAAAAATCTCCCTCTGAGTCTGACATACAATGATACAACATGCTCTCTGCACAGAGCATGCAACTAACTTGATATATGCATCTTTTAATAGGGTCTGGAGCATCCTGACATTTTCCCCTGCCATTTTCTTCATGATTAAACCTTTCCTGGCAGTATACACAGCGAGAACGTTCACCGTCTTCTTTTCTTCGTTTCGACTTCTTAAATTTTAATGAGGAAGGCTGTGTCTTAAATACCACAGAGTCTTTGAGAGAATTTAATTTAGTCTCATCTCCATAAGAGTATAGATAGTCTGATTTTTTACTGTCCGGCTTAGAAAACTGAATATTGGAGTCAGTTTCATCTCTCTCTAAGTCATTTTTCCACATGTCAGGATGCCTGTAGTCTGCATAGCGACGTATTAAGATATCCCGAGGGTTTATTCTGACAATCTCATCCTCATCTTGAAAGCTGACATGTCGGATTGATTTCAGAGGGGGCTGAAAAAGAAAAAAGATAAAAACTACAATCAGGACTACTGTAAAGGTTAATTTTGTGAGTCAACTTGGCTGGGCCACAATGTCCAGGTATTTGGTCAAAAAATATGCTGGCTGTTTAAGTGAAGATTTCTCTCGGATGAAATTACCATGTAAACTGGTGGACCATGAGGGAAGCAGACTATCCTCCCTGGGGTAGGTGAACCTCATTCAACTGGTTGAAGGTCTACCAGAACAAAGACTTGACCACTCCCAAGCAAGAAAGAATTCTGCCAGCAGACTGCTATTGGATTCAGAATACAGCTCTTCCCTGGGTCTCAAACGTGAGTCTTACTGCAGATTTTGGACATTTCTCTCTACTATTGCAAGTCCTTAAAACAATGATCTCTATATATTTACACATCTATGTTGGTTCTGCTTCTCTGGAGAACCCAGACGCTCACAAATTTTGGGGCTGCAAAGTGAAATATTGTTGTAACAAATACCTAAAAATGTGGAAATAGCTTAGGAAGTGGGTAATGGGTAGAGACTGAAAGAGTTTTGAGGTTCAAGCTATAAAAAACCTAGAGCTTTTAAGAGACCATTAGTAGAAATATGGATGTAAAAGTTTCTTCAAGGTGAGACCTCAGATGAAAATGTGGAACGTGTTGTTGAATAAGCGAGGATTCTTGTAGGCAATCCTTGTTATAGAGGACTGCAAAGCATGTGGATGAATTGTGTTATGTGGAAGGTAGAACTTGTGAGTGATGGATCTGGATACTTATCAGGAGATTTCTTTTTTTTAAGGGAAAGGTGGAGGCAGAATTAAAGGAGAGTAGGCAGGCAGGCAGAAAGAGAGAGGAGAAGGAAGTATTTTATTATATTTTTATTTCGCTGGTCACAATAGCTGTTTCCCCTCAGACCCAGAACTGGAAACCAGTACGTAGCCTGTATTTCTTGGGAGGCAATTGACTTAACTACTACTATACCAAGAGTGCCATAAGAGGAGATTTCTAAGTAGTATTAAAAGTAGAGCAGGTTTCTCCTTGCTACTTATAGTAAAATGTGAAAGGAAAGAGATAAATTGAAGCAGTGATTGTTAAGCAAAATGGAACCAAAAAATAGTTGGAAGATTCTCAGCCAATCCATACTGCAGAAATTGAGGAAGCATGATCTCGAGAGAATATCAAAGGTGCGGCTGGGCAAACATACCATAGAGATTCATGAATCCAACCTACAATCTCAGGTGAATACTGCCAGGTTGGGCTGAGCTGGGATGAAATGAAAAGAATGCTTTCAGACTTCCAGGATTTTTATAGGACTGGCAAATAAAGCTAACTGGCTGAGAATATGTGCTATCCTTCAAAGATAGGGCTATTTCCTCCTTAGTTTCATAGAGTAGGTCCACTTCCTCAGTTTCAGTGTGTCAGGGAACCCCAGGTTTCCATGACCAAAGGTGTTCGGGCTCCCAGGAAGAGAGAAGCCCAGAGAGGATAATTCTTAAGCCTTAAAATCAAATAGATTTTGCCCTGTTAGATTCTGACCTTGTTTGGGATCCAAAACCCACTTATTTTTGATTTTTCCCTTCTGGAATGGGAATGTTAATTCTATGGTTTTCACATCATTATATTTTCAAAGCTAGTAACTTGTCTGGTTCCATAGTTCCCAGGTGGAGGAGAAGTTGCGCCTCAGAATGAATCATACCTTGAGTTTCACCTACACTGGATTTGGATGACATTTAGATAAGATCTGGAACTTAAGAGTTTATGTTGTAATAGATTAAGACTTCTGGGCTGTTGTGACGGGTGAACATACTGTTCATGTAAGAAGGGAATGAATGTAGGAGAGCCAGTGGGTAGAATGTGATGGGCTGAATTCTGTCCTCACAAAATTCATATATTGAGGCCCTAACTTCCAGTACTTCAAATGTGACTACATTTCACATTAGAAGACAGTCTTTAAAGAGGTGATTAAATTAAAATAAGGCCCTTCAGGTAGGCCTTAATCCGGTTTGACTGACTTGAAATTTTGAGGAAAGAACATGTGAAGGCACAGCAAGAAGTGGCCACTTGCAAGTCAAGGAGAGAGGCCTCAGAAGAAATCAAATGTGCCAACACTGTGGTATTGGATTTCCAGTTTCTAGAAAATATTTTTTTATTGTTCAAGCCACCCAGTCTGTGGTATTTTATTATGCTGAGTCCTAGCAAACTGATACAAAGACATACAGGTTTATAGTTATTCCACCCCACAATCCTTGGGTAGATTGAGGCCAAAGAGCAAAGTAAATCTTTTGGTGATAAATTAAATGAGGTCTCAGTCAAACTGACCTTGACTTTCACCCATACAAGTGGGTTTCTAGAAATCACATTTGTATTTCTTAGTCCCAGTCCCTGGACACAGTTATTATTAGTCTAGTAAGTACCTGAAACAGGTTGGAGCAAGCTTCTACTCTTTAGGTGTGGGCTAAGGGTGGATTCAAGTCATTAAATTAATAATACTTAATTCCTATTCATCTATCTTATATATACTGTGGTACTCCCCTAGACTCAATGCAGAAATTTGGGTAGAATTTAAGTCAACAGGGTTTGTAAGCATGCATCTATGCTTATAAACCTCATAGGGAGGGTCTCAAATTTACACACTTGAATTTTTTTTTAGTACAATTCAACGATACAGGGAGTTAAAAGAACTGGAAATTTATACTTACATACTAAGTACCTATATTTCAGCAGAAGAAAAACTTAGATTACTTACCCTATTTTGGGACTTTAGGCTTCCACATTCCTTGGATATTTGCCGCTGTACATATTCTATACTTCTGCCCTGAATGTCTAGGCCTGGATGACTGAACGCTATCTAAAATAAAAACAATTTCTCTATCAGTGACAAAAATGCATTTCTTAAAACTGTACATATTATATATTCAAAAAGTCATAGTCTATTAGTGAAGTGTTTAAAAACAAATTTAATAAAAAGCATTATTTGAGGTTGTCATTTAAATGTAGGATTTTGCTAATACACTTAAAATTTTAAATTAAAAAGTAACACACACTTCTGGTTCTGATTTCACATGTAAGGGGCTTAGACTTTGCCACTCTGTCCAAATAAAAAGTTGAAAAGAAATTAAAAAAAAAAATCAACAACTCTTCTTGTATCCATAGGAGAGAAGAACACAGATTGAAGAGCTAGAAAAATAAAGGAAGTCATGATTTCTCAGAGCAGAAACCAATGAGATGAAATCATCATAGAAGCCAGTGCTGGGTTAGGAAAACCTGAACTGGAATTAAACTGCTAGAGATACAGTGTAGATAACTGTGAGTTAAAACTGCAGGGGACTCAGTCATAGGGAGTTTCCCAAATTTTTGTGAATTTAATTCCAGGAGCTCAACCAGGTTCCCACAGTAAATACTAGAAAAATCCCAGCATGCTTCCGGCAGGGGGAGGGTGAGAAAAACCATTCTAAATGATGTCAGAGCATTCTGTTCTTAATCAGGCCTGCCTTGGAGGAGAAATTGGTTAACCAAAGTATGACCTGCTGTGGTATTATCAGAACCTGTTTGACCTGAGAGAAAGGAAATGCCCAACTCCAGTCAACTCTAATCATCTGACCCCTCTAAGGGGAGAGAAAAAACTGAGAATTACATGTAAAGTTCACAGTCCAGAGGCGCAGGCAGGGACTAAAAGATGAAGACCTTATCATAGGACTACGAAAGGTTTCCGCTCCACACACACCCTATCACTACATTACTAAAGGTCTATTTCCAGCAGCTCCTTTTACCTAAGTATATTATGTTGGCTATCAAGAAAAAATTACAAAACATACCAAAAAAATAAAATACGCAATTTGAAGAGACAGAAAAACATCACAACCAGATGTGGCAGGGATGTTGAAATGAGCAGATTGGGAATTTAAAACAACAAAGACTAATATGCTAAGGGATCTAATGAACAAAGTAGACAACTATGTAGAATAAACAATAAAAGCAGAGATAGAAATCCTATTAATGAATCAAAAAGAAATGCTAGAAATAAAACACAATATGAGATATGAAGAATGCCTTTGATGAGCTTATTTGTTAAGACTGGATGTGGCCAAGGAAAGAATCTGAGCTTAAAACTGTATCAATAGAAACCTCCAAAATGAAAGCAAAGAGAACAAAGACCAGAAAATAAAAAGAGGAAAAGAATATTCAAGAATTGTGGGACAACTACAAAACGTTTAACATGCGTAATAGGAATACCAGAAGAAAAAAGAAAGGAACTGAAGAACTATTGGCAATAATGGCTGAGAATCTGTCCAAATTAATGCCAGACACCAAAACATAGATCAAATGCACTCCCTCACCTAAACTACACCTAAGTATATCATTAAAATAAATAAATGAATGAATGACTCAAAGACAAAGAAAAAAAAATCCTGAAAGAAGCCTGAGGGGGTAGGAACCTCACATAAAGAGGTACAAAGGAAGAATTACATTTGACTTCTCCGAAGCCATGTAGGCAAGAACAAAGTGGAGTGAAATATGAAGTGCTGAAACAAAGAGTCCAGTAACAACCTAGAATTCTATACTCTGAGAAATTATTCTTCAAACTTTAAAGAAGGAAAAGAATATAGGTCAAAACTTAAATCTCTATTAAAATGGAAGAGCACTGCAGGGGAATTACTAAAAACAGTTTTTGTTTTTAAAGTATAACTGATCTGCTAAAAAAGAGAGAAAATAAAATGTTCAATTAAAACCGAAAAGAAAAAAAAGGAAGACAAAAACAAGGAAAGTTATCAGTGATAAAGGCATTACACACTTATACAGGGATGAATTGTCCAAGAAGACAAAACAATCCTTAATGTGTATACATGTTAAAAAAGAGTATCAAAATACATCAGGCAAAAATTGATAGGACTGCAGAGAGAAATGACTGCATATACTATCATAGAGGAAGTCAAATATCTCTCTCAGAAATGGATAGATACAACACAGAAAATCACTAAGAACACAGTTGAACTCAACAACACGATCAATCAAGTGGATACAACCGACATTAGAAACTACTTCTCAAGCTCACATGGAATATTAACCAAGATAGATGACATTTTGGGCAATAAAACAGAACTTAAAAAATTTTAAAGGACAGAAATCATATAATGTCTGTGCTCAGACCATAAAGGTGTTAAAAACTAGAAACCAGTAACAGACAGATACTGTAAAGTTCCAAAATACATAGATTAAACAACAAACTTCTAGTAACACAAAGAGTCAAAGAAGAAATTTCAAAATTAGTATTTTGAACTTATTGTAAATGAAAACACAACTTATGAGTCTTCATGGGATATAATGAAAGCATGTTTAGAAGGAAATGTATGGTTTTGGCTTTGAATACACAGATTAGAAAAGAAAAAAAAGCTAAGGTCAATAATCTTAAATTACCATGGTAAAATTTAGTAAAGTATTAAATCTAAAGCTAGGAGAACTGAATAAATAATAGGAATAGAAACCAATAAAATTGAGAATGGAAAATCAATAGGGCATATTCATAGATTTGCTGGTTCTTTAAAATTGATAGACTTCTAATCTGGCTAAGAAAAAAAGAGAGGGGACACAACTAATATCAGAAAAAAAAGATACATCTCATGGACATTAAAAGGATAATGAAGGATTGCTATGCACAAATTTGGTATCTTAGATGAAATAGATGAATTCCTTGCAAGGCACAGTCTGCCAAAACTCACACAAGAAGAAAAAGACAACTTGAATAGGCCTATGTTGAATTAATAATGAACTTCAAAATAGAAAAGAACCAGATCCACATAGGCTCACTGGTGAATTCTACCAAACATTTAAGGAAAAAATACATAAATACTCTACAGCCTCAGAATGCAGAAAACAGAAGAAATGCCTCCTCATTCTACAAGGCCAGCATTATTCTAATGCTAAAACTAGACAAAAACATTGTAAGAAAAACCACAGACCAATAGCTCACACATTAATGCAGAAATGCTCAACAAAATATTAGCAAGCTAAATTCAACAATGCATGTAAATAACTATACACCATAACCAAACAGGAGTTATCCCAGCTAATCAACATTATCCACCATACTATAGAGGAAAGAAATAACACGATGATATCCAACACTCATTCACAATAAAAACTCTAACGCAGAGATAGCAGAGAACTTCCTCAACTTATAAAGAATATCTACAAAACATTACAACTAACATTACGGTAAGAAGGTTGAAACTTCCTCACTAAAAAAGCAAGGAAGCTCCCCTTCTCTACTCCTTTTCAGCATCCTATTGGTATTTCTAGCTAATGCATTAAGGAAAGGAAATAAAAGTATACAGAATGAGAAAGCAAAACTATCTGTTCACAGATGACATATCATCATCTCTTTAGAAAATCTGAAAGAATCAAAATAACTCCCAGAACTAATAAGCTTCTGTATAAGGTTGTAAGATACAAAGTTAATATAAAAAAAAATCAGTCGTTTTCCTATGTACCAACAATGAGCAAGTGGAATTTGAAATTAAAAATACAATGTGATTTACACCAGCACACCCTCAAACTGAAATATTTAGATATAAATGTAGCAAAATATGTACAAAATATGAATGAGGAAAACAATAAAATTCTAATAAAGGAAATTAAAAAAACCAAATAAATGGAGAGATATTCCATAGTCATAGGCTGGAAGACTCAATATTGTTAAGATGTCAGTTCAACCCAAACTGGTCTATAGATTAAATGAAATTCCAATGAAAACTCCACAAGTTTTTTTCCAGGAATTGACAAACTGGTTCTAAAGTTTATACAGAGAAGCTAAAGATCAAGACTAGGCAACAGAATATTAAAGGAAAACAAAATCAGAATACTGATATTACCTCACTTCAAGACTTACTATAAACTACAATAATCAAGATAGTGTGGTTTTGACAAAAGAATAAACAAACAGATCATTGGAGCAGAATAGATGAGCTTGATTATGGCAATGACTTTTTAGATACAACATCAAAAGCGTGATTCATTAAATAAATAAATGATAAGCTGGACTTCACCTTAAAAAAAGAACAAAACAAAACAAAAAAACATAAAAACCTTCTGCTCTGCAAAATATAATGTCAAGAGACTGTGAAGATAAAATCACAGACTGGGAAAAAATATTTGTAAAAGGTATCTGATAAAGGACTGCTATCCAAAGAATTAGAAAAGAAACAACCCAATTTAAAAATGAGCCAAAGACCTCAACAAACACTTCACACCAATAAAGATATACAGATAGCAAATATGAATATGAAAACTTACACCACATCATAAGCCACCAGGGGAATAGAAATTAAAATGAGATACCACCACACAACTATCCGAATGGGCAATATCCAGCACACTGACAACACCAAGTGCTGGCAAAGATGTTGAATAATAGGAACTCTCATTCACTGCTGATGGGAATGTAAAATGGTACTCTGGATAAATAAACTGGCACATCCAGACAATGGACTACTATTCAGTTTTACAAAAAAGACACAAAAGAACCATAGATGCAGATTACTAAACGAAAAGAAATCAGTCTAAAAGTTACATACTGTTTTGTTCCAATTATATGACATTCTGGTAAAGGCAAAACTCTGGAGACAGTAAAAAGTTCAGTGGGTGCCAAGAGTTGAATGTGTGGTCAGGGAAGGGGAGGATGAATACGAGAAACCCAGAGGATTTTTAGGACAGTGAAAAATATCCTATAATGATACATAATGATGGATGTCATTATACATTTATCCAAACCCACAGAATGCACAAGTATCAAGACTGAACCTTAATGTTAACTATGAACATTGGGTGATTATATGTTAATGTTGGTTCAGTGTATTACTCTAGTGGTACTACCCATTTGGGGGCTGTTTATTAATTTACAAACAGATGTGTGTGCCTGTGTACATATATGTGGATCTTTAAATTTTTTAAATAGAAATAGAAACTTCTGTACTATGCCTTGCTTCTCTGCTTATACAAATAGCTCTACCTTATTCTTTTAATAAGTGTAATATTCTACTGAGTAGTAGGTGACTTTTAATTTAACTATGATTAATATTCACTTAGCCTTTCTCCAGTCATTTGTTGTTATAAACAATGATTCTGTGTACCCAGGTGGAGTAGTGGTTTAGTCAACTGCCTCCTGCCAAAGCACAGTCCACATACATTCCAAGGACCTGGGTCAGGCAAAACAATTAAGATGTACAACTAAATAAAAATAAAGTACTTCTTCCTCTTTCCTCCTGCCTGTCTGCCTACTCATCACCTTCATTCCTACCTGTACCTTTCCCTTAAAAAATAAAACAGTAATTCAAAAAATACCTTATGCATGCATTTTTATATACATATCCAAGTATTTCAAATGGAAAGTAAATGGATATTTTCAACTTGAACCATCCACATAGTAGGTTTCTCAAAGAGAGGATATTCAATAACAAAAACAAGTACTGAAGAGGTTAGCTCATTCTCTACCTTGTTCCTTAGTTTTGAAATTTTACTTTCATTGACACCTTAATCACACAGCAAGAACATAAATAATAAACAGAAACATTCCAATTTTAATTATGCTATAGAACTAAATGATTGATGTGTAATGAAGTAAAATTTCTGGAAGGTGGAGTTTTTTTTCTCTAACCTGTCTTTATTATCCCTTCTGCTATGTCCACCTTCCTCTATCTAGTGTGAAAATTATGAGCTAACACTTTCCACTCAAGTTTTCCTTCTAGTTTCAATATTCAATTATTTTTGATTTGCTAATAAGTACACAGTTCTAGGCACTATGAAAAGCATAATGAAGTAGAAAAATGACTCATTCTCATTGAGGTAGGATGTTAAAGGATATACTTGCAAAGCTATTCAACTGTAACAAGGTAAAATGTGTAAGAATTAAAGAATTAATAGGGAAAGAAACTGTGGATTAAGTGATCTGGGAAGGCTTTACAAAAGAAATGAGACTTGAAGTAGACATAGAATGAAGTAAGCATTTGTCAGATAAAAAAACTGAGGAGAGAACATTAATAGGAGGAGAAATCAAGGGAGAAATGTTTGTTTTTTCCTTAAGTACAGTGACCACATTTATATGTTAAATATATATTCCTGATTTATTTTAAAAAGCAAAATTTTTCATTATTACTCCAATTTCACTGAGAAAAATCACAAGCACCACTATAACAATATACTTTGAATTAAGAGTCTATAAGTATTAATCTTTGCAATATCTACGTGAAAGACAAGTGGACTATGTTGATTTTTTACACATATTAAACATGTTATAAAATACACCCATTTAAGTACTGCTTTATAACCCCCTGGGAATCTGATACTATTGCTAAAGGCTGTCTTTAGAAGAATTTATCACTAAAAAAGTCATGGGAGATGCTTCTTCAAAGTTGGTCACAAACAGAAATTTTAAAACAGTCCATTCACATTGGCAACAACAAAATGGTACAAAGTAATATACCTTATAAGGATATATGTTTATATGAAGAAATTTCAAAGCTTTATTGAGATATTGAAGAGCTAAATAGAGGGATATATCAAATTCATACATAAGATTATCTCACAAACTAATGTATAGATTTACAAGTCAAAAGCAAACTACAAATGGATTTTTCACCAAATATGATGAGATAACTCTAAATTTTACTCTCCAGATGTTAAGACTTATAGAGCTAAACTATTTCTACAGTTAATAAGAATTTATTTGTGTAGCACTGGTATGGGGATACATGACTAACAAGTCAGAAAAGAGATCTAAAAATATATGGGAATTTGATATATAACAGATATAGCATCAGCATAAGAATGAAGGAAAGGATCCAAGAAATGGTGTGGGAACAACTGATTATCCATATAGGAAAAATCAAATCAGATGCCTACTGCAGAAATAAGCTCAAAGTGAGTCATAAAGCTTTTTAAAAACATTTATAACAAAATGAGACAATTTTTGAGAGAAAGATAGGGATGAATTTGTAAAAGCACCACCAGGAAAAGAATGATAAATTCAAGTGCATTAATATTTAGAATGTCTTCACCAAAACACCACAGAACCACTAAAAACCAGGAGGAGACACTGCCCACATAGAAAACTCAAAAATAAATAAACTGAACACTGATTACCAAATTTATATGACAGGTATTAAAATTATTTTGCAATGGAACAATCATAACTATTTATATAACCTTTTAAATGCTCATTATTTATCTCTTGTCTTCATAGAATACACGAATCCTACAGCCTGATTAATCCCAGCGCCTTTTGCAGAACATCAACCCCAAAAGTCTACTCCTACACATCTACTCGAAACTCTTGTATGTGATTAACAGGGGATAAGAAAATTTGTACTAATAGTATGTCTAATAACAAAAATAAGAAAACAACTAAAATATCCACTGGTAGAAGAAAAACAGAAGTATAAAAATCATGGAAATGCTAAGCAAACAAAATACAAGACAATGGTTACCTCTAGAATGAAGGGAAGGGAATAAGAATGTGGGTGCTCCTTTTTGTAAGTTGCTTAGTGTTTTCTCATATTTTGCTTTTCTGTATTAAATATGTCATAAATCTTTGATCATGAGCAGATACATGTACTGTGAAATGACCTCCAGAACTTGAAAGTAAGGGAAATTGAGTAAAAGCCATAATGGCTTCCAGACCTACAACACTTAACGAAAACCTGACTGAGCACTAGCATTTTAAAACAAGGTACATATCCATCAAAAAGATTCAAAAAGACCATAGCAGCATAGAAAATGAGTCAATGACAAACACTGCCAATGCATATTTAAGAATTACTTGAGGGAAATAACCTAAGTAGTTTTAGGTGACAATTCTCATGGGTCTCATTTCTGCATATCTAGTGGGCAAAGGCACTATTTGCCTTTGTTTCAGGCTATCTTTTCAAAGACATATTTATAGAGAAATGCTGAAAGATAGTGTCTTGCCTTTGAAGTCAGGTTTGTTTAGTATCTAGCATACAAAGACACTGTCTCCCTCTATGGAAAAAGTCAAGCGGGCCACTGTAGATGATGAAAGACTTGGAACTCAGGTTCCAATGTTGTGATGCAAAGGGCCACCACCTACACTAAGCACCACCCCAATGGAACTTGGGAGGCAAGAAGAACCAACATAAGAGTGAAGCTCAGGAATGCCCTGATGGCCTAGAGTTTTAGTTTACTGGGCATAGACCACATATGTTACCAAGGTGCCCTGTTTATGACCCAGAGCCCGGGGAAACAACAAAGATGAACAAAAATAAAATAAATAAAACAAAACAAAAATAAAAATAAATAAAATACTTCCTTCTTGCTCTCTTCCTGTCTACCTACTCATCTTCATTCTTGCCTGCACCTTTCCTTAAAAAAAAAAAAAAAGTGGGGCTCATGCTATTTTATTGTGATATGAGGAATAAGGTTTACATTATGGGTCTGGGAGGAACAACCAGTGTGAACTAAGTAAAAGTAAAAGAAAATGCTTCTTCCTCCTCTCCCTGCCTGCCTGCTTACTTGCCTTCATTCCTGAGTGCACCATAAATAACACAAAGTAATTCTCAGATTTAACGAAATACAGAGCTGCCTATTTTACCATAAGGAAAAACATTTTAATCTTAAGCTAGAATAAAAAGTAGATGAAAAAAAAGAAAAATATTCACTATTTCTAAACAACACCAGAATTCCAATAATTCCACACTTACTAACCTAGTCATGTTCAGACACTTAATGACATGAATTTCTTCATAGATAAAATCTAAAGAGACTAGTTCTGTTCAAATGAAATGTTGGGAACAAAAGCACTGAGTGAGGCACCAAAGGATTACAACATCTAATTCTTATTTTAAACAGCCTTCTCAATTCCCTAAGATAACTAGAGGTAGAATAAATTATTAAATATGAAAACAAGTAACCATTTGAACAACTTATCAGAAAATAACAGCATTAGAATGAGTCACTATTCAAAGTAAAAGAATGGTTCTCAGAAATTTGAATCTTGCAGGAACCTATCGTTAATCTTTTATTTTCAGGGGTTAATAAAAAAAATCAGGCGAGAATGCGACCAGGTCTCATTATGCTCCTTCACATAACTATTTCTTCCAAATATGATGTTAGAGAGGGGAAAATTCAAGGATATCAGTATAAATTACAGTTCTAAAGTGCTGGGAAAACAAAGACACTCATGTCTCTGACAGAACATATTAAGATAATCAAATACTATCAGAGAAACAAATTTTTTTTCTTATTTTTTGGGAAGGAAAAGAACCCCTAAGTCATGGATGACAAAACCAATGTGTTTGAGAAATGATGAACATGAAATTGAAAGAAGGGACTATAAAATGCAATGTGAGTAGAAAAGATTCCATTAAATAATTACACATGATCGAATGACAAGAAATACAATAGTCACCCAAAAATTCTTGACAGTAATTTTAGTGAAGTTGGTTGTCAATTTTACTCTTTGTATAAAAGTGGCATAAAGCAGAACCAATGTTGAGGACAAAAAGGAGCACATCTCTCTTGATGACAATGTTTTATTAAGCTTTTCCTTACCTCAAGCAAATGTTAATTTGTAAAGATGCTTTCCTCGTTCCCTAGACTGCCTATAAGGCTTAAAGTTACTCTGGTTAATTCACTCTGAATTAAACATCAGTGCTATGCTTTAAGAGTATTATTTTAAGAGTATCAAAGAGTTTTTAGGGGGATTGTGGAGTTACTGCTGTCTGGGCAGCCTAGTCCGGGAACGCCTAGTCACTTTTAATAAGCAACTGCATTCAGAGAAGAGTCTTATTTCACACACAGGTCCAAGCTGCTACTGTGACTCTTGCTGAGACCAATTTTCCTTGAGGGGCCCAAGTGCCTGGAAGATTAAAGAATTATAACTTCAATTATTCTGGCCAGGGAGCCGCCCCTTTCTTCCCTAATGGAATCATAAACAACATGAAAGCTTACTAGTATTTTACCTGTATCTTACTGAGTTTGTAATTTAATTAAAACCATAAATAAGGTAAATGTTTACACATTGCATATTTCATTCAGAAGAAAATGAATAAGCTTACAGTGCTATCTCTGGAATTAGAAAGTGTGACTTTAAGCCAGATCAACACAATAAGCCAACTATCAGATCACCCCAATTACCATGCCCCTTCCCCTCAAAAAGTAATGTACATGCTCATGACCATGTTTGTATGTGGTAACAAATGTGTACATAAACCTTCTGAAAACTGGACAACTAGGGGTCCTAATCTGAAGCAAAAACTAAAAAATAAAATGTGCTGATCAGATCTTCTGTTGTTTCCTCAGTTCTCTAAGGAGAACTCACCTAATCATCCTTTTCAAGATTCTAAAGATCAAATTCCATGCCAGGTAGACTATGGCTTCACTGACATAAATAACAACAAATATTAATGATTTGCCAGGTCTACCTATTTTATCCTAAAAACCAACAGCAGCAATAACGACAATAAAATTAGAAACTATTTTAGAATATATATTATTTCTTTAAGTTCCAGACTATTTTATATCACCAGGTGTAGAAGTTACATTTTTCTTTTCACTGTCCTTAGCCTGGTTTATCAATTTTATCCCTCTGATCTCTTCATTTTAAAGATTTTTGTTCTTTTAAAGGATTGTTTTACTGTTTTCTTTTTCATGCTGCTTTTAATTTTTATACTTTAACTTCCTAATTCACAGTTTGTGAATTCTGTCTTTATACGCCATCTATTCTTTACTGCCTAAGAAATACTTATAATGTTATGCTTAATTTCTGAATTTTTGATTCAAATTCTATTTAAAAACTTTAATTACTTTTTACAAGACAGCTTTTAATTAATTTTTAAATTTTATTTTGCTTATTCATACTATCAGGAAAAATCAGGTCTTCACTAAACAAGCATGAGAGTTTCTTTAATCATGACATACATTATTCAGAATATAGGAAGTTACATGTTCTAAAATACCTGCTGTCTCTAACATACAACCTTTAGATATTTGGCAGCTCATTTGCTCTACATTCTCTAAGAAGAACAGGAAATGGTTTTGTCTGATAGTAGTTGTCTTTTCTGACCTTTTCCATCTTAATTAACAGCCTTACCCGCCCACTCAACCGCATACACCTCCAGCTCCGATATCATCAACAACTTCCCATATAAAGCATATCCAATCTATTATCAAGTCTTTTTTTGTCCCTTCCTTCAGAATTTTGCCCCATATCCAATGATTTCTCATTTCTACCTAATCCAAACCATCATTATCTTTTACCTGGCAAAAGTAATAGCCTTTTGAAAATTGGTCTTTATTCCACTCATGACCATAATATCTATTCTCCACATAGCAGCCATAATAATGTTTTAAAAATGCAAACAAAACCTCTATTAGAGATTTAAAACATTCCAATTGCTCTCCTTGAAATTTCCACCTTCTCCCAAGAGTCTACACTATCTGACCCCATCCAATTTCTCTGACTTTAATTTGTAGTAGTATATATACAAACTTCAGTCACTAAAATGCAATCATGTTGGTGAATTCTTCTAAATACCAAACTATTGCTTGGAATTGGAGCTTCCCCTACTCCTGAAATATCATTCACATCTCCATAAAATACTTCCTCAGAGACTATTCCCTATCATATCTCCTCTGTACTCCTATTTTCCATTACTTTGTTTCATAGCACTATGATGTGAAATACTACTGGTTTGTAAGAAGAAAAATAGGGTCATCTCAATTACTATAGAAAAAGAATGTGATAACTTGGGGATTAATAGAAAGACACCCTTACTCTGTTAAAGTGATCTATAAACACATACAGCAAATACCATAGTTAAAACAAATACTAAAAGCTTCACCTACCCTAAGATAGGGAACAAAACAATACTTGTAATTCCAGTCTCCTTGCAGTACCAGTTCTAGCCAATGCAACAAGACAAGAAAACAACATCCAAAGAATCTACATTAAATTATAGTTAATAAATTGACTTTAACATTGTCTCCTGATAGGTCAACATACAAAACGAAGTTAAAACAAAAAAATCAAATAACTAAAAAAACACTTTTAAAAAACCCCTAAGAATATATCAAACAAAAGAAACTAAAGATAACAAATGGAAATGTATAGGATTTCATGAACTAGAAGATTCTATATTGTCGAGATATCAAATTTCCCTAATTTCTGACTATTACATAATTTCAGTCAAAATTCTAGGTGTTTTGTGGAAATTAATAAGCTGGCCATCTATATAGATCAAGGATAAAAAAATCTAGATGTCTGATTGAAAACATTTTCATATTTCTTGCCTGAAAAGTTTCTTAGAGTGTAAAGCCAGAAAACTTTTGTTTCCTAAAAAGCTGGATTGTTTTTTCCTCCTAAATAATAAAAATGTAACTAACATATATCCCTTTTCCACCTTTGCCACCAAAAAAAAAAAAATTAAATTAATTAAAAAAAAATGCTTTAAGTTATATGTGTGGCTCTATTATACCTTATGAGGTTTTATGGCCTATACATTGTTTTCTCATTCATGATATGATTCATTATAAAAATATTATCCTGGAGTTTATTGTTTAGTCCGGTACAAAATGAACCTTAAAGATAGTTTTAAAGTCCTTCTCTAACACATTTAATTTCTATACATATGAATAACACACTAAAAAGTATTTATCTTCTTACCTGATTGGCTTGGCTTTGCAAGTACGCTCTTCTGGCATTCAAATCTTCAAAAGGAGAAGGTCTTGAGCTTCTATAAGGCTCATTGGTAACAACTGTCTCTTGCTGGAAAAGATGATCCTTCACTAGAGAAGTGGAAGTATCCTCTTCAGTTGCCTAAGAGGAACAATCCCGAATTTATTAGCTGACAGAATACAAAAAACAGATTAATATATTTTCACACTAACAAGTATCCAGCAAATCAACAAGAATATACCATCACCATCACTATGAATGGCAATTCCCTAAACCCAAATGTATATGATTAGGAGACCATCTAAAAAGAAAACATAAAATATTTTTTTAAAACCCACTTTATGAACAAAATGGCCTTCTTATAGAAAACATCTTAAGAAGAATTAGAAGGCTAGTCATGCCATATGAGAGATATCTAATTATAATAAAGCTTTTGATTTTAAGTGTGTTAGATACATACAAAGAAAATGAAGAAATTACTGGAAAGAAACTATAAATCATTAAGTAACCAAAACAGAGCTGTGCTGTGTCATCTGACCTTGCTGAATGTGTGAATGAATAAAGCAGGCTGCAGTTGATGATTATTTAGAAGTAATTAAGTCATGCACATAAGACTTAAGTTGGGATATGCTGAATCAGTGACATTCATTAAAGAAATGCTTATAAAATCTTATAAACAATGTGCTAAATAAGTGCAATTTACCACACTATAAAACAAAAAAGTCCTGGAAGGATTTTGTTTGTTTTCAAAAAAAATAAGTATTTATTATTACTTTTTCTCATTACTGGATAATTTATTTGGGAAGAAACAGTGACAGCCAAGTAAATGTGACAGAAATACTTTCACTAGCCCATTCTAAAATAAATAGGGAGTGAGCATTATAGGGCTAACAATTTTAAAGGTTCAAACATGCATAATCTGTTTTTTAAATAGAAATATTAAAAATGTTATTACTTTTAAAAGTAAGCAACAAAATTGATAAAGTACCTAAAATATTTGAACGTATAAAGTTCTAGTCACTGCTCTGGATAAAACTAGCTCTGGACATTCAATTTCTCTAGACCTCAGTTATCTCAATTGCCAAATGATTCTAACACCTATATTGTTCTATGACACTGGATTGTCACAGGATTTATGTAAAATTTATGTAAAAATGCTCTGAATTTGTGAAGTTGTTACTTTACCAGGAAGCAATCAAATATAGAACTAAATACAGAAATAGAAAAAAAAAATATACCTGGGAATCTGTCACTGAAACTAAATATGCCAAACCCAGCTAACAGCTATTTTTAGCAACATTCCATAATATTTATCCCAATGTATTATATTAGTTAATGCTAAATTATTGGAAAGGAGTGGACAAAAATATTGGTATAAAGCAAATATTCTTTCAAAATGCATGATTCAAATTAGGATGACTGAAAACACTCAAGAAACATTTGTTTCAAAGAATTTTCAAAATAACTCAAGTAATTTTAAAAAATCATTAGCAAACTGAAAATAAAACATCAAAAGAAAAAAATGGTTTGGAGAAAAGACCTATGGTTGGAAACTTAGAAGAGTAAAAATTTTAAGTTATTTCTTCCGAATCACAATCTTTTTATTATAAATTAAGTTTAATATCTTTACTAATCTCAGGGCTAGTGGATATACTCAAGATACTAAAACCTATTAATAAGCATGAATTATAGAAGCAATAGTATCTATAACAGCATATAAAATAATTATGCTTTTAAAGGCAGCAACTATTTGAATGGTTGAGTTTACCGAATTCTCATCTAGTTAAGAAGTCATTTAAAAATTATCAAATAAAAGCAAGCTTACTTAAAAATCTATCTGAACAAATACATAATGGGTTACATAACCCAGTAATTAACTTCACTAGGCTGGGTTAATTCTACTTATATTCTGCAAACTTTAAAAAATACATTTCATTTTGATTAAGAATATGTATTTTTGAAAGGGAAATATTCAGTGTTTGCTATTTTATTATTAAACAAAAAAATGTGTATACTCTCATTAATAAATGATTTAACTCTATTTAAAAATATTTATCCAAACATCTGGAATTAACCTATTAATTAGAACTATTTCACACAGTGAATTTTCAACTGCACATCTAAAATAAAATAACCAAAACAAATAAAATAACCAAAACACCATTCAGGTGTTTAATATAGTTAAAAAACAAAAAAGAACCAACAAAACAAAAAACTAACAACTTCAATGTTTGAAAATGCAGAGACTCCAATATATAGTAAGACACGTTATTCGTAAACTGTGAAAAATAAAAACTTTTTTTTGAGAATCCTAAAATGGAAAAAGTATTTTTCTACAACTTAATTATAGCTCTTTCAGCAAGTTATACATTTAGATGTATATTAAGTTAACAAAGTTAAAAAATGATGATAAGGAAAACAGGTATTCTCATTTTTTTTTTTTTTTTGCTAATTCTACACACAGGCTTAAAAGCAATTTTGAAAAAACAATTTTAGCAAAACTTATCTAAAGTTTTTAAAAATTAATACATTTTGATTGCTGCCTGAATCTATGAAAAGAAAAAAGGTACTGAAAGAAACTGTAGGCATAAAAATGTTTTTCTAAGAATTATTTTTGAGTAGAAATAAAGTAACTTTATTGTTCCAAAATAAGGGAATGGTTAATCAAGTCACAGTATGTCCATTTAAGAGAATATTGAGTGGTCATTTGGAATTAGGTTTATTAGTAATTATCTTTATATGCTGGCTGAAATATTTACTGTTAAAAATTCAGCATATAAAATTTAATCATAGTATTAATGTAATCATAGAAAATAAAGATGAAAAAGAAATAAAATTAACATTCATGCTTGATGGTATGATTATGAGCAATTTTTCAATTTCTTCTAGAGTTTATTTACTTGTATATGGTTGACTTCTTTTAAAATCTAGGTGCGTACTTAACCTCTTTCTTTTAGCATAAAATCGTAAAATTTAAAAATACAATATAAGTTGTGTCCTGGTTCCCTAGCAATTAAGTCCACTTCTCTGACAAAGCATAGACCACATGCATCTCAAGGACCTGGGTTCATGACCTGGGGTTGGGGGTAACAACCAAGATGAACTACTCAATAAGAAAGTATGTCTTCCTCTTCTTTCTGCTTGTCTATCTACTCACCTTTATTCCTGTCTGTACCTGTGTTTTAAATAAGTTACATATATCATACATATATATCCTCAAGTACTCCACTAATAAACCAGTCTCTTAATTTGAGTTAAATATTGAACTGAGACATTCCCCAAAATTCTTGTCCTAAACTATGCTAGTTTCATGCAGAATCTAATTATATAAAAAAAATGAATTTTGTAAAAAGTTAAGGTTCTGAGTATCTTTCAAATTATTTTCTCTTGTCCATATCCTTTATCCACTATCTTGAAACAAGGACAAAAAACATGCTATCTCAATAGATACAGAAAAAGCATTTGGAAAGATTTAACACCCTGTTATGTTAAAAGATCTACCAAAAATGGGTAGAGACAAAGCATAGTTCAACATAACAAAGGTGATATATGACAAACACACAGTCAATATACTCAGTAGGGAAAAATTGAAAGCTTTTTCTTTAAGATCAGGAAAATGAAAGGATTTCACTCCCTCCACTATTCTTTAATGTAGTGCTAGAAGTCCTGACTAGTGTAATTAGATAAAAAAAGAACATAGAAGTTACCTAAATTGAACAGAAAGTGAAACTATCACTATTTGCAGATGACATAATATAAAACTCGAAAGACTCCAGTATAAAGGCTGCTGGAAATAATAAAAACAGCAAAGTTGCAGGTTACAAAAACTAATATTCAAAACTTCATTACATTTCTATATGAGAGTAACAAACTTGCAGAGAAAGAACTTAGGAAACAATCCCATTTATAATTGCATTAAAAAGAATCAAATGCTCCAGAATAAATTTAACCAGTGTGAAAGACCTATACTCTGACAAATCTTAACATAATCAAAAAACTGTTATTTAACTGTTCTAAACCATGAGCATGGAATATCTTTCCATTTATTTGTGTCTTCACACAAAGAAAAGGGGGGGGGTGGGCAAACTGGGCAGAGGGGATCAATTAGATAATGAAGGAAGAACTGAAGTAGAGATGGTGAACTTAATCAGATGCTGACTTAACAATGATGCATACCAGAAACCTATTACAACATTATTATTCAATGTTCTTGAAATTCTTCATCTAACTTTGAAAAAAAAGGATAAAGATAATTTTATTATAGGGAAATGAAATGAATAATATATTGGTGAAAAATGATGAATTTCATTCAATTAACAAAAGTATATCAACATTTTATATAGTGTAGAAAATATAGAAAAGAAATAATGTTGATAAAGGTTTGAAGAAATAGGAATACTTTTGCACAATGATGGTTGTGCAATTCTATTTTGAAAAAGTGACTACATATAGACTATACACACATAATCATGTACAACTATTTTTAGCAAAAAAAGAAGACATCCTATGGCTGTATCAGCAGAGGACTGGTTAAAAAAAGATATACATATATGAAAGAATTCTATGCAGGCATTTAAAAAATTTATATGTAGTACAAGATCTTGATTAAAAAATGCTAGATACAGAAGAGTCAAGACATGACATAATTCCATTTGTTTAACTGATACAACAGATGAATAGTTTCTGATATTTATGTTATAAATTCCAAAGTGTTTTTTTATGACTCAAAGGAAATACTTTATATAAGGATTACATCAGGAATAAGAATGATACATATGTACCAATAATCCATTTAAGAAACAAATTATATCAATATAACCAATAATTTTGGTGTTTGTTTTTGTTTTTATTTTATTTTTTTTTTGAAGGAAAGGTGTAAGCATGACTAAAGTCCATAGGCAGGCAGGCAGGAAGAGAGAGGAAGAAGCAGCATCTTTATTTTATTTAGTTGTTCACATGGCTGCTTCTACGGGGCTGGGACTTGAACCCAGGAGTCTCTGGCTTGCTCCTTTGGAGGTGACTGTCCTAACAGCTACTCCTCCACCAGGGGGAGCCTTCATGAGTTTTCACATGTTAGTATCGTCTGTCTCTATCACTGGGATTCACACCAGGTAAACACAATGTCTTAAGGTTGTTTTTTTACTTTACACTTCTTTACGATCTTACCACACAATTATTACCCATATAAAATATTTATTTAGAGCTGTACATAAGTTTTGACTGCTATCATGTTATTTGGGATATTAGTGGACTTTCTATTTTTAATTTGAGTGAAAAGTCACCATGTTGATGTGCAGTTCATTAATTTTCACATCTTTTTTAGCAATACACATTTATGCCTTATACACTTTTAGGTAATATGCAGTACACATTCTACATATCAGACATTGTCTCAAATGCTTTACTTGGCTTAATTTATTTATCGCCACAACCCTGTTGTGGGGTAAATAGCAATATTACCTCTCTACTTTCTATAAAAAATAATAAAGCTCAAAGAGATTAAAGTAACTTATCTTAGATCAAACAGTCAATATTTTGCTATTCCAAACAATGTTGCCAAGAAGTTTTTTGCACAGGCATCATGATAAGTATGCGTAAGAGTCTCTCTGGAACTTTTGGAATTGAAATGCTGGGTTATAGGATATACATGTGTTGAAGTTTACATAATGAAAAGTACTTTTCCAGAGTCATTTAAAAATTTTATATATCCATACAATGTTCCATATTTTCGCCAAGACATGGCATTATTATACTTTTTACGCACATGTTAACTTCTATAATAATGGATAAGCTTAGTAAATGTTAGCAATTTCTTTCAATTAAAAATTTATTTCAGTGAACAAAGAATTTTGAAACTGAACATAAGAATTAACAATTGAGTACAGAATTCTGTCATTTTTTTCATGGCTCATGCTATTGTTTCAGTCTCATCTTTTCATTTCAGAAATACTGGAGTGTTTCCAGATTATTTCACATCTGGTTCTTTGTACCAGTAGAAAACCTCCTTTATAAATTCAGCAAGAATCTCAAAAAGTTTTTTGCTGATTCACTCCCAAGCTAATCACACCCTCTTTGGACTTTCCCAAAATTACTTCTATCACCCTAGATTCTAAGTGTTATTTATATTTCTCCCACAAACCAGTAATGAGACATTGTTTCATCCCTAGAGCTTAGAACTATGATAGGCACAAAGTACCCTAATTAATGTGTGATATGCAAATGTACACAAAACAGATCATATTTTACTATAGACCCTTGGGATTAAGTATCATGTAATAGAAAAAAACACAGAAAAAGAGCTCCTTAATAATACTAACAACAGAAAAAAATCTTCACCCACAAAACAACTAATATTAGTTAAAAAAGCTCAAATTACACAAAAAAACAATTCACTGCATAATCAAGCCCTCACGGAATAGCACTTATTAGTAAACATACATTTCTAGACTTAATTCATGTACATATACATACACATGTAAAATCTGATCTCTATATTTTGGACAGTCTATCCATGCAGTGATTTTATACTTCATAATATACATTGGACCTCCCCATGTCAATACATGAAGCTGAACCTTGTATTCTGAAAGGTCTGCAAAGAAGCTGACTGTGTATGCAAGTAATACTTCATAGGCATTTAGATTGCTTCCAACTTTTTGTTACATACATTGAAATAAACACAAGTAATCTTGGTGTACTTGTAAAATTATTTCCTTAGCATTACTTTCCAGAAATGAAATTAGTGATAAAGGTATGCATATATTCCAATTACATTACCAAGCCACCCTTCCTATGAGTCACATGACAGAAGGATAATTTTCTCATATCTTTGCTCACACTAGGCCTTATCAGTTACCAATCTTGGCCAATCTAAGAAAAATATTTCATTTGCTCAGAAAATTATCTGTATCTTCTACATATTAGAATTAAAAATAATACAAAACATGCTTTTAATTTTTTATTATTATTTATATTCCTATATGATTTTCAGAATGAATTAGAACCTCAATCTGTGTACAGACCACACCCACCACTAGAGTTAGTGTCCATCACCACCACTTTATTAACTCCTTTATTTCCTTGTTCCCTCCCATCTGATAATCACAGTCTTGTATCATATGGAATTTTGTTGCGCCAGATGGTTAGTTTTGTTTCTTTAATTCCACATGAGAACCATCCTGTACCAAACAACTTTCTTAATTTGTATATGATTAAGTAAAAAAGTGTACAGGCTTAGTCAAATCAGAGTATTTGTTTAACGGATTTAAGTAATTATTACTATGAGAACAGAGACATAAACTAAACTTAGGTGACAGAAATGCCAAAAACCTTCCATAAGAGTAGGACATTTAATACATTCCATCCACAAAAACTGTACATATACTTGCATGATCTCTAGCTTTAAAAAAAGTTATCTGTAGCAGTTACATATGCTCACATTAAATGCTTTCATTGTGCTGGCACAGGTACATCTGTATTATCTATAAATTAATCCCTGGCAATATTTAATGTACAATGTGTTTCACTTGCAGATGCTGGTATAATATTTATTTTTTTATGGTTGCTAAGAGATTGTTTAGATTTTCCTTTTTCCAAGTCTACTATAACAATATTGTATGTAAAGACAAAAGGATCCTGTTTGATATCTTTTAGCATTAAATGTTTTAAATGCTATCAAAGGAACTATTCTTTTGGTATTTAAAATTATATACTCAAATTATGCAAACATGAAAAAGTACAGGGAGAAGAAAAAAGTTACTGTTAAATACAAGCCAAACAAAGTCACTAAACATTTTGCTGTAGCTTTCAGTAGCAATTCAGTTCAGATTTGACAACAATGTTCCCAATTCTGTTCATTAGATTTCTTCACTTAATTCTGACTAGTTTAAGGATAAACATAAACTAACTCTTGAGTTTTAAATGCTGCATTTATGAACTTTGTCTACATGCATTAATATATAATATTTTATCTAAACAATCTGAACAAAGTAATCAGTGATGAAAAAATTGGAAGGAATAAGAGAAAATTATCAAAATGCAATGTCTGGCAAAACAGAAGAAGAAAACAAATCATCTTCCCGGATTGACAGATAACTAAACTACCTTTCTTGTGAAAAGTTACTTTGATTTAAAAGTTATATTAGGTTTCAGAGATCATTTTCTGAGTTAACAGGCAGCAGTGAACAAAGTTCCTGCTAACTATGTAACTCTTCACACAATCCTTTAACCAGTAAATTAATTTCTATCATTTTATCCTAAGGACACACTCAGAAAAATACCAGCAAAAGTTATGTAAAGGCTATGTAAAACAAATGTTGAACAAAATGTGAATGTGCAGTACTTACATGACATAGCTAAATTCAAAAACTATGAAATGAGACTATGGGTTCAAATTTTATGACTTCAGCTACTTAAATTCCAACCAACATCGCCACTACCAAAACAAACTAAAAAGCCTATCAAAACACAATAAAAATGAAGAAAAGTGATCCTGATGGCATACTTACTTTTTTTTAAATAAAGTATGTACTGTATACAACATGCAAGAACAAAGAAAAACCTAGGCATGAGTACCCAAAATACTAACAGCAGCTATTTCAGGGTAGAAATAAATGATTCCTGATCTATTCTTTATAACTTTCTAAATACCTAAATATTCTATATGAACATGTATTTATCTCAGTCAAGAAAAATGTGATTAATAAACATTTATATAAAGATTACAGTTTTGCAGGGGTTGTTTTTGCTTCTCATTAGATAAATAAAACTCAATCTAAAAATTACTAAGGTTTTTGGAACTTAATGTAGAAAGGTAGTTGATTTTAGTAATAAAAAATATATTTTGCTATCTAAATAAAGCCTATCCAAATTTATCTTTTCAATTAAATGAGTATTATGAAACCCTTCAAGGACGGATATGAAAAAGATCATCTTTCTGTTGATTTTGGATAACTGATGAAAGATAATAAAATGTCTGTTATTAGGCGCTCAAAGATTTATTGAATGAATACTCAAATGGAATTTCCATTCTCTGATATATATGCCTCCAAGATACTTATGATTTAAATAAAACATGATTTAAATTAAAAAAATAAATAAAATTGATTTAATATATTCATTACTTCCTATGGGCTCCAAAATAATGGCATAAAAAAGTTTAACATATCATGAAATAAATGTACTAAAGTAAATTTAAGAATTTTCTTTGGCAATTTTAATTCAAAACACCAATTTGAAAAGACAGATGCACCCTCATGTTTATTTCAGCATTATTTATAATAGTTAAGAGCTGGAAAACATAAATATCCAAAGACAGATGAAGTGATAAAGAGAATGTGGTATATATACACATTGGAATACTACACAGCTAGTAAAAAGATGAAATCCTGCTGTTTGCAACAACATGGATAGACCTAGAGGAACTTATGTTTAGTGACATAAGTTAGAAGGAGAAAGAAACATTGTATG
Organism: Solenodon paradoxus; assembly: GCA_004363575.1. Classification (NCBI taxonomy): domain Eukaryota; kingdom Metazoa; phylum Chordata; class Mammalia; order Eulipotyphla; family Solenodontidae; genus Solenodon; species Solenodon paradoxus. The sequence goes on from RJWH01000699.1 coordinate 295,805, forward strand.
GATCATCCATGTGATCTATAGAGACACTAAATTAAATAAAAAAAAAAATGACTGTTAATCTGTAAAATCAAATTAGTGTTACCAGATTGAAGGGGAGAAGAAATTGGGCCAACCAGATAAAAGGGGTCAATTATATGGTGACAGACAGAAGGGAACTACTGATAGTGAACTTAATATTTTATATACAGATGTTGATTGACAGTGATGCACACTTCAACTTATAATGTATGATGCAATCTTCCTTAAAAAAAAATTAAAAAATATGTGTAGACTTCTGTGATTTTTTGAAAATTATTTACCTTTTTGCTATATGCAAAATAAGCACCCCCTCCCAAGACTTCACAAATTCTCATGCCTTCATAACAAGTATTTCAAATCCAGAATGTAATCATTTAAATAGGTCCACGTATAAATAAAACTTCATGGTTGTAATTCCTTAAATAAAGTTCCTCCTAATCTGAAGACCTATGAACTAAAGAGACAAATTATCTGCCCTACACAAACTCAAATTACAGTTGTAAGACAGGGAGAAGATAACTGCTTGTTGTTTAAAATAGAAAAGATAGGAAGAAACAGTTATCGACCCAAAGTAATACTTAAACCATGGTGAGAAGATGTTAGTTCTTTTAATAGAAGTTAGGACTTGGGTATAATGCTCCATTGCTCTTCATTCTGCCCTAAGATATTTTGATTTTTGATAAGTCATTCTTCCATTTTATGAAAGGTCACTCATGTTCACAACTGCTTAGTGTTTTTCAACCTGTATCCTGCATGTAGAATTTTGGGGATTCAAGGGGGTAGTCTTCAGTTTAAGCTGGTCATAGCTTTACCACTGTAATTTCTGAGAAAATATTGGATCTCTTACAAATCTTACTGGTGGTTCCCTCCATTAAACAAAAACTGCACTTACAAATATGAATTAACAAACTCTTCTCTACCCTTAAATTTCTGCTAAGGCACACTCTTAAACTGCTTATAAACACCATTAATTTGATTGAAAAGTTATCTGAAACACCTTTAGATTTTTCTGAAGTCCTCACTAAGGATTTTATAATTGCCCCATGGCTTCACCATTTAAAGATGGCTACTCTGAAAGTGCCCTGGATTTAATCTTTGCCTGGAAGTCATTTTCTAATTTGAGCACAATCTGACATGCTGAGAAGCTAGGAATTTTCAAAACGAGTTAAGTTCTTTTTGTTTTGGAGCTCTTTGCCAGTCTATTTCTTTCTCCAATTTTACCAGAAACAGAAAGAAGAAACCAAGTAACAGCTTTATAACCTTTTTGAAAATATTCTTAACTGGATCATCCAGCTCTTTAAGTACATTTTATTTCCCATATTAATGCAGGTGACAGTGTTGCTAAACATTCTGTCATTAAATAACAATGATTCCCTTTATTCCAATATAGTTTTCTTCATTTTTATTTAATCTCTTGCTGGCAGTCTCTTCAAAGGCTTGATATTAAAGCGCCATTTACTATGAAAGCTCCAATTCACTTCCACCTTGTAAAGTATCAGTTACGGCAGTATTCATTTTACAGGAATCAAAATCTGTAACAGTAACAAATTACCCCCAACTTAGTAACTTAAAATTTTTTTTTAATTTATTACTTTATAATTTATGTAGGTCATGAAGCCAGGAACCATCTTTTCTAGTCTGTTCTGATGCATGGTCCCTAAAAAGGTTGCAGTCAAACCATCAGCCATGACTGCAGTCATCTGAACACAGATTTGTCGGTAAGTGACCTGCTTTAAGATGGCTCACTCATAAAGTTGTTGTCACAAGGTTTCAGTTTCTCACCACATGGACATCTGCACAGGGTTACCTGAGGATCCTCAAAACATGATATCCTTCAGAATAGGTGATCAGAGAGAGACAGCCAGAAAGAAGTTGCAATAACTTTTAAGATCTACTTTTGGAAGAAGTCACTCTGTCATTTCTACCATATTCTCCTTGTTAAGTAATAACTCACTAAGTATAGTACACTCTCAAGGGGAGCATTAGATTACACCAGAAGGAATATTTTTAAAAATGTAAACATATTTAAGAAAACACCAAAGTATGTAAAATCCAAGAAATAAAATTTGATATAAACTGCACATGAAACTGAATTTAAATGGAAGCCTAACACTAAAGTCTCTATTAACATTAAATATTTTATATTTTATGATGAAAATAAAAGCCGAAGAAATGCTTTTTGTCTAATAAAGCTAAAATATAAATAATTATGTGTTCATATATGTGTTGTGTGTGTGTAACTTGCTGTATTAAGGTCAATGGAAAAATTTTATGAAGTAGAATTCTCAAATTGATAACAGAGTAACTAACTACATTTGTTGCTCCTGCTGTATAGTAAATCTCTTTCCTAGCCTCTCCCTCCTTATTACTAATTTTTACTGGTTTTTCTGCCACTGAGATAAATGTATTATTGTGCATTACATATATTCAAAATTTTTTCTTTAATCCAAAATTGACATGTAAACATAACTGTGACTAGACAATAATTTTGACAAAACCCATGATGTTATATGCAGTCTTGCAAACAATTATGCCCTATAGGTTTTATTTTATATAATTTACATAAAAGTAAAATGAGGTGAAATCTAACCTGAAGAGTATTATAATGAACAGTTGCTATGCAAGAGGAATAGTGTTAGTATGTTAAAAACGCTCCTTTTTTAGTTTTGAAGTTTAACTAAATTTGATATCATCATAGGGAGGAATGAGAAAATGTCTTCCCATTTCCGGCTAATATTTAGATTGAAACAAAACAAATGAAACCTGTAAAAAGACATTTATTTGTATTTTATTATTTGTTTCTTAGACCCAACTAACTGCAACTCTCCTATATTTTTAAAATAACAATTAACCATCAATAAAATAATGATTCATATATTTACATATATACAAGAATTCTCAATGTACAACACGGAGACTGGGAATTAGGATACATATATATGTAACAAATTTCCTAAAAGTAAGACAATAAGAACTATAAACATAAAAAAACTATTCAGGAACACAGAAAATATTATTATATATTTAAGTTACAAAAATAGGTACTGTATTGATATCTACATAACACATAGTACCTTTTTGTAAAGGGAAAAAAGCAAAGTTCCAAGGCTTTATTTTTAAATATGTATAGTGTTTACAATACATGTTTTATATTTTCTTTAACTTTGCTATATTTCTCAAATTTTAATTTTAAATTTTCTGATTATAAATGAACATAAAATATTTGCCATGTCTTTAGGTCACAACTATTTTTAAAATAATATAATGTAACAATAATATTTGGTATATACAAAATTAGACTATTTTACTATTATCCTGAAAAAATAAATACTATTGTAAGAAACTTGAAAAATACTAAAAATGCTAAAAAGAAAACCATACAGCTCAAAATCCCAAATCTCAAGTTACCAGAAAAAATATTTGACATTTTAGCTGAGTAATGATTATAACATTATATAATTTTTGCCCGCTTTTATTATCTAATATATTGCTAATTCATCAAAATAATGGTTTTAATGATTGAATGACATATCTTTATTAAAAATTCACATTCTCCTATTTAGTTAACTTATTTCCTTATTATTAATATTTTAAACCCGAACAAATCTGTCTAAAATACTTTTGCCCATTTCTATTTCCTTAGTATATAGTACTATAAATTGACTCACTCAATCAATAGGGATGTTTTTATTTTTAAGGCTTTCTAATTCATATTACATCAAATGGTTTTCTATAAAGAACTTACAATAATCTATATTTTCTCAAGCAAGTCATCAGTCTTTCAATCTTACACAAAAGTACATTATGTAAGAGCAATTCTTAGAAATCGATCAATTTGGCAACTAAACATTGTTAATTTGCAATACCTGCTGATTACTAGTGAGACAAAGTAGAAAGATATCCACATGCTTATTAATAATTTGCGATTTCTTTTCGATGAGTTTTTATACAAGTACTTGCCTATGGAATGGATTATCTGTGTTGATTTTTTATGTGTCAACTTGTATAGACTACGGTGCACAGCTACTGGTCAAACACCAGTCTAGGTGTTGTTGTGAAGGTAATTTTCAGATGTGACTAACATCTAAATCAGTAGTCTTTGAGTAAAGCAGATTACCCTCCAAAGAGAGGGTGGGTCTCAATATAAAGCAATTTAAAGAAAAGACCCTCAAAGAGGAAGGAAGTCTAATTTGATATCACCTTCTGACTGAAAAAAAAAAAAAAAAATCAACTTGTATTAGCATGTCCACAATACACACACACACACACACACACACACACACACACACACACACACACACACCCTTACTGGTTCTTTCTCTTGAAAACATGACAAAATTCTCATAAAATTTTAAGTGAATTGCTTATTTATAAAGGCTAGTGATTTTTCTCTACATCTTTATGTCTAGAAATTCTTTAAAGTCAAACTACTTACTTGTAAGTCATCTTCTTCAGTTTCATTTTTTAATGCTGGGCATCCTAAGAAAAAATTACGTAAGAGTTAATTTAGCAAACAATTTTTGCCTTAAAAGTTTAGTATTACTGTCTGATAGTGACTTTATATAATATTTAGAAAAGTAACTAGTGATAATTCTGAGTGTCGAGCCATCAATCAGATGTTGATCACTCATACTTGGTACTCTGTTAGAAGAACAAAGAATTGTTTTCCCCTTAGCAGGTAAATTCCTAGTTACTTACTAAAGTGATGTTTGTCCTGATTGTGTATTATCTCTAGCAAGCCCTGACCCTGATTTCTCCAATTAAATGTACCATACCTCTCTGGGATTTAAGCGATTTCCACTTAGGATTTGTTCATTTTCTAAACCCAGTAACCCGGGAAAGAATATTTAGTATTCAGAACCGGGATTTTATGCCTTAAAAGAAAATGAATGAATTTTAATCTACTATTAGTAGCAGATGGTCAAAAAATGCTATTGACCTTTGTGCATCAATGTCTCTATAAGGTTTACATGGTTTTCAAGACGCCTTTAGTTCTAATGAATTAATAAGGCAGGATTGGTCTTAGTAAAATTTCTGAGCTTATTCTACCATTTAGAGACAATGGTAGCATGGAGATGCCTTCTGGAAAGCGTTTTGTAGTTTATTCTTGTTATCATGGAAAGCTCAAGAAGAATTTAAGGGAACTGTTGAAAGTCTACGGAGTGGCTAATAACAATGGCAGCTGGTTCAAAGTTAGTCTGTGTTGCTGACTAGGCATTTATAAGCTCCTCCTTTTAAACTGCCTTTAAAAACATGTAAAACTCAATATAATTAATCCCCCCCAAAGAAGTATTCATTATGCAGATAAGTGTGTAGGCTTAAAAGTAATTCAAAACTAAATAAATCACATAAATTCGAGCAGCCAAAGTTAATGATTTTCTCTTTTAAAGCACTGGTTCTTCAACACTAGCCAAATATCACAATCAACGGGGGAACTATTTAAAAACATTCTGATGCCAGAGTATAGTCCCAAAGCAATAATGTCAGACTCTGAGGGCTGAGAAATAGGGCATCGTGCATTTTCCATATTTTAAGTTTCTTATAGTGGTTTAAAAACCATAACCACTGCTGAAGAATGTGAGGATCTGTATTCATTCCCCCCACCCCAGCCCGTTACAGTATTATCATCCAACCAGGACAATATTTCTTCATTACATTTGAACTGTTTGGAAGCCTTTTTAAAATATAGTGGATGTCTCAGTTAGACAGCTTGCTTGATTCAAGTGGTCTAGAGTAGAAACCAGTTATTTTATTTTTCAAAAGCTTCCCAGGTAATTGAAATGTGCAATTAAAAAAACTGATATAGGGAGAATTTATGGGTTCTTGTCATAAAAATGGCTGCTATCATTTCATGTTTTTTCTCTTAGTGTGTAATCAAACATTGTTTACCAATTTATAACTTTTAAAGTAGGTAAATTAATTATTTAATCATAGTCTCATGATTAGATCATTTCCTTTAATTTTCCTATTAAAATGCCATCTTCAAAATATGTCACAATGTTGTATAGCACACTTTGATTCTGCTATCTTATGGAAAAAGCTATTACTACTAATAGATATAGTCTTCCTTCTTAATTAGAAAACAAGGGAAATCTTAGTTACTACATGCTTTGAAGTTAATCATTTTAACAGATTTGCAACACATACAAATGGATAGATAGGGTTGTGTTTTCTGCCAATCTTTAAGAATGCATTAGGTAAAGAGAGTTTTGGCACAGAATAACTGAAATCTACATATACTCGATTATTCGACCTTTTCTCTTTATCATTAACCTTCTTGCAAAATCAAGGATATGTCTGCTTTAACACACACATGTGGAAAATCTGTGGTTTTTAAAATTGTATCTGAATGCTCCCCAATTCCTCAAGTTCTTATTTTAAAATATTTGAATTATCTGAGACTACTTTTGATGGGCTATTCAAAATATTACACGTGATTCAAACAGTGATGTGACAAATACACAGAGGACTCAGAAGCCCATTATCTTAACCAACAATGAACTTCCAAAGTCTGATCACAAAACAAAAAAGCTGACTTGGTTAAAATACTCATATATATATATATATATATATAAATATGCATATTTATATATATGTGACTGATAAATTAAAATAGCCAAGAAAACCTACCTTGAGAAATATCCTCTATAGCTCTTCGAATGCCTCTATCAAAAGCCCTAGCATCAGCAGGACTTTGAAAGGTAAGGCCAAATTTCTTGTCATCTATCTTCCAGTGGTGAAATGTTGGAGTGACCTTATTATAAATGAGGTCTTTTTTAAGCATACATTCCAAAACCACCTGCCAAAAGTTAAAGGTCAAAAATTACTACACATAATTATCTTATGCATCTAACACAATTTTTAAATACAGAGGTGATAAAAGTTATTTCCTTTTTTCAATTTTCATTATTTAATTTTATTATTTATTATTATTGTGGTAACTATGATATACAAAATAAGTAAGTTCACGTGTGCAGGTTCATCATTCATCAAATATATGACAAAACAACACATCTACAACCAAAGTCCTCCAGCACTATCCACCTACCCCTAACCTCTTCCCATCTGGTAATCTCAGTTCTATTTTCCTTGTCTAAGGGTTGGTGTTTGTTTTATGTGTTCATCAGCTTTGTTTCATTATATTCCACATGAGTGAGATCACCAGGTTTTTGTTTTTCTCATTCTGACTATTCTCATTTAACATGATCCCTTCTAGCTCCATCCACATTATTGCGAATGTCCAGATTTCATCTTTTTTAGGGTAGAGTGAGATTCAATTGTGTACATATATCACATCTTCATAATCTATTCATTTGAGGATGGCACTTAGTTTCCAATTCTTGATTACTGTAAATAATGCTGCACTAAACATGGGGGTGATACATCTCTGCAAATTAGTGGTTTCTGGGTAAATACCCAGAAGTGGGATGATGGAATTATATGGAATTTCTAGTCTCAATTTCTTGAGGAAGTTCCATATTGCTTTTTCCATAAAGTTTGCACCAAATTATACTCCCACCAACACTGTTGAAAAGTTTCCTTTTCTCCATATCCTCACTAATGTGTTGTATCTGGTCTTTTGAATAATACAGCCCTTCTCACAGGGTGAAGAGCTATTTCCTTGCTGTTTGATTTGCATTTCTCTAATAACAAGTGAGGATGCACATATTTTATGTATCTGCTGGCCATTTGTATGTCTTCTTTGGAAAAATGGCTATTCAATCCAGCCCATTTTTTGATTGGGTTATTTGTTTTCCTGTTGCTGAGTTTTATGAGTTCTTTATATATTTTAGATATCGAATCCTTGTCAGATAGGTGTATAAATATATTCTCTCAATCAGTAGGATGTCTTTTCATTTTGGTGACAGTTTCTTTCACTGCACATAAGTTTTTTCATCCGGTATAGTCTCATTTGTTTATTTTTGGTTCCATTTCCTTTGCAGCTGGAAGCAAGTTCACAAAGACCTCTCTAAGGAGATGACATGGGTACTGACTAGTTTTCTTCTACTTTTTTAAGGTTTCCATAGTTACATGTAAGTCTCTAATCCATTTTGAATTAATTTTATGGTATTAGAGAGAGGTCTATATTCATTCTTTTGTAAGTCACTGTCCAGATTTCCCAAAGCCATGTATTAAAAAGACTTTGCCTTCTCCATCACATGCTCTTGGAGCCTTTGTCATAAATTAACTTAATCATGTATTGTGAATCTATTTCTGGTGATTCAGCCTATCCCATTGATTGGTGTCCCTGATTTTACTCCAGTGCCATACAGTTTTTATCACCACGGCTTTGTAGTATAGCTAGTGATCTGGGAGTGTGATATATCCAGTTTTGTTCTTCTTTTCTCATGATTGCTTTGGCTATTTGAAACCTTTTGTGAATCCATATAAGTCTAAAATCTTCTATTTCTTAAAAAAAAAGCCAGTGAAATTTTGATGGGGATTGCATTAAACTTGTATATTGCTTAAGTAAGATGGTAATTTCAACAACATTACTTTTTCCCAACTATGAGCATGAGATGTCTATCTCTTTGAATACTCCTCCATTTCTTTTAACAAAATATTTTAGTTTTCATTGTATATTATCTTTTACCGCCTCTGTTAAGTATACTTATTTTTTTTGTTTCTATTGTAAATGGGATAGTTTTCTTGACTTCATTCTCTTCTATCATATGCTAGCATATTAAAAAATGCAACAGTTTGTACATTTATTATAGCTTGCAACTTTACTGTACTCATTAACTCTAGCAGTTTTGTTTTTTTTTTGGTAGTCTTCAGGATTTTCTATGTATGTTATCATGTCATCCACAAATAGTGACAGTTTTACTTCTTTTTCAAATTTGGATTAATTTTATTTTTTCTTCTTGCCTATTTGTTCCGGCCAGGACTTCCAATACAATGTTAAACAGTAGCGGTGAACTAGACAGCTTGGTCTTGTTCCTAATGTTTAAGTAAATGCTTTCAGTTTTTCTCCACTGAGTAGGATGCTAATTGAGGGTTTACCATATACTATATTATGCTAAGATATGTTCCTTTATCCCAATTTTATATAAAGCTTCTTTTTTTTAAAAAAAAAAAAAAACCATAAAGGAGTACTGAATCTTGTCAAATGCTTCTTTGCATCTACTGATGATCATGGTTTTTCCCTCATGTTTTTATTGATTTGGTACAATGCATTAAGATTTTTATATGTTAAAACTATCAAGAGCTACTATATTTTAATAAAAGTATTCTTCCCCTATATTAATAGAGAACTCATGCTCCTTAATGTACTTCCCAAGTTACTCAATATAGTGGCAGTCAGTCACCCCCAAATTCTAGACACTGGGCAGACAGCCTGTGCATCCCTACTCACAGAGCAGTCTGCACACAGCTTTAGGGAGTCAGGCTGGTTTAAAAAGGAGTCTGCCCTCCAAAGAGCAGGGATGCATGCTCTGATCACTAACTGCTGCTTCAGATTACAAAAGTGCTAACAAAGATGGGGGTTTTCATAGCTGTTGTACCTTCCCCGATCCTTGCAAATCCCTCCTCATCAAAATAAAATGACTTCCAGAGCATTTAAAGAGCACATGCCTTTTTTTCTTTCCATTTTGTGAGACAGCCAGAAAATAAAGAGGAAGACCAATATACGAAGAATACTATGCATAGAAAAAGACTCAGAAAAGAAAGAGAAGACGCTAAGCTTAAACATCAGGATGGTCACTGGCCCAGAAACAGTACACAACAATAAGAACAAAACTAAAAAAAATTAGTCAACAGTAGGAGAAGAGAAAAAAGTCTATGTCCAGAGTTATCTTACTATTAGATTTAAATGTAGTATTCAAAAACAAGAACAACAAAAAGTCACTAGGCACAGAAAAAAAAAGTAGAAGATGGCCCATTAAAAAGAAAAAAACCGAAACTGACCCTGGAAAAGAACTGATGGCAGATCTACTAGACAATGGCTTTAAAACCTTCCTCAATATGATCAAAGAACAAACGACAGATATGGAAAAAGGCAAGAAAGTAATGTGTTAACAAAACAGGAATATAAACAAATAGATTAAAAAAAACTAAAAAGAAATCAGGCATTTCTGGAGATGGTTAAAAATGACAAAATCTTGCCAACATTTAGAACAACAGATAGAGCTAGAGGGAATTATGCCTAATAAGACAAGTCAGGATAAAAGTAAGTATTAAGTGATTTCATTCATGTGATTTATAGTTAATAAACCAATGAACCAGATCAACCAAAAATGGACTGTTAGTATATAGAATCAAATAGCGCTACCAGAAGGGAAAGGAGAAAGGAGGTCAAAAATCAGGTAAAAGCATCAATTATATGGTGAAGAACAGAATTTGACTGCTGGTGGTGAACTTAATTTGTTACATACAAATGCTGATTTATAATAATGCGCGTGGTAAATAATATTAGAGCAGAAATAAAATAAAAAATGACATAATATAAAAATACAATATTAAAAAAATCACTGAACTAAAGAGATATTTTTAAAGGGAAATAAATTTGGCAAATCTTTGGCAAGGCTAAGAAAGAGTAAACTCAAATAGAATCATAAATGAAAAAGATGTTAAAAAATAAATAAGTATATTTTTTAAATGATAGGAAGTGAAAAGAGAAAGAAGCATTTTTAAAAGAGGGAGGGAGGAAAGAAGAAGAGGAGGAGCACTTTTATTTATTATTCTGGTTATGCTCTGAGTCTCAAAAAAGGGTCCTTGGTCTTTAAATGGTCCATGCCCCAGGCACCAACTCAGTGCCTGAGCCACCAGAAAGTGCTAATATAATCAAAACAGTATGATACTAAATAAAAGCAAATAGGTCAATAAAACAGAATTGGGATCCCAAAAATACTTACACATGTATAGTCAGTTTATTTATGATAAAAGAGTCAAGAACACACAATGGAGAATATTTTCAATAAATGGTGTTATGAAAATTGGAAGGCAAATACAAAAGAATGAAACTAAATCACTCTAACAAATGGAAAAGTTAATTAAAATGGATATGGATTGACGATGTAAGTCCAGAAACCATAAAATAAATAGGCAAACACACATTCCTTTACATCTGCTTTAAGCATATCTTTGGGGACTCAATTCTAGTGGCAAGAGAAATAAAATACAAAAATAAGCAAATTAGACTACTTCAAACTAAAAAGCTTCTGTACAACAAAAGAAATTATTATCTTAACAAAAAGACAGCAAATGGAGTGGGAGAAGATATTTATATGTCGTATATCCAACAAAAGTTAACATCTAAGATACATAGAGAACTTCAGCAACTTCACAACAAAACAAAAAACAATACAAAAGTAACCTATCAAAAATGTGCAGAAGATCTAAATAGACAATTCTCAAAAAGAGATAGAAATGACACTTGAAATGGTACATGAAAAGATGTTTCATATATCTTGCTCTTAGGGAAATACCAATTAAAACCACAATGAGATGTCACCACGTATCTGTGAGACTGGTTTACATCAAAAATACTAGAAACAATAAGCGTTTGCCAGGGTGTGGAGAAAAAGGAACCTTTGCACACCATTAATGGGAATATAAATTAGTACACCCACTTTGTAAAACAGTAAGAGTCTTTCTCAAAAAGTTAACAACAGAATCACTACATGATCTAGCAATTCTACTTCCAGACATCTACTGGAAGATATACAAACATTAATTCAAAAAGCTATGTATCCATATGTTCATTGGAGCACTATTTACAATTGCCAAGATATGGAAATAACCTAAGTACCCACCAACAGATGATTGACAATGTGGTATATACAATAGAATACTCAGCTATTAAAAATATTTTTTTAAGAAGGATGAAATCTTACTATCTGTGACAACATGGACAGAACTAGATGGGATTATACTAAGTGAAATAAGCAAGGAAAAAAATACCAGATTATTTCACTTAATATAAAGAACCAAAATAAACGAACAGACAAAATTAAACAAAAACTAACCCTTGTACTCTGATAACAGAACTGAGGTTATGAGAGGCAAAGAGGGTGAGCGATGGGAGCAAAGTGTAGTGGGGCTCCAACAAGCAGTGTGGAGGATTATTATTAGAAATTTGGTGGAAGGCATAGTGTGACATCATACATTTGATGAAGAGAAAAACGTAATAGAGCAATATAAAACAATGTTACCTCAATGCAAATATATTTAAAAATATGAAATCTTGGTAATGCTACAGCTGTGTTTCGAGCAAGGAATAATGCTGAAAAGGTTAAAAAATGTAGCTAGTTAACAAAGAAGAACATTCAAGAACAGGTATTTTATTTGAGTATTTGATCAGAATCTACCACTGTATTGAAATTAGAAGTAAAGCAACATTTATAATAAACTAAAAATGTATATTGAAAAAAGTTAAACTAGGAAAAGAACAACAAATTCAAAAACACTAAATGTTTATACTAATTGCATCAAAAAATTTCAGACTTTTACATATCAATTGACTTTCTCAGGTTTCAGTAGAATATAATTGCTACAAATAAACTGACTGAAGCCAGCTCTAGGAAGGTTATTATAACAATGGAGGAAAAATACAACTATGTAGGGGTATTTTGATAGAGCAGTTTTGGATTGCAATACAGGTCTAAACAAATTTAAGGTGGTTAAGGTTAAGGCATAAGTCTAAAACCTTTGTTAGCTAAATACTTCTTAAACTATGAATATTTTAATAAAATCTTAAAAGTCTTTTAATTTAGTGATAGTGATAACAAAAAGAACAAGCATATCTTTTCTGTTAAGGTTAAATAAATGTTAATTTTGAAAAAATACAGATGAATAGAATTTAGGAATTTAGTTAAAATGAAACTGTTAGCATATATACTCGAATCTGATAAAGATGAAGTGGAGAGTAGGTAGAGAAATTTTTCCCCATATTACCAGTCTAAGAGGAAAAAGAAAAGTGGTTAATAAGAGATATTTACATGAATGAAAATTGTCCAAAATAAAATGATTGAGTTATGAATAACAGAAGGGACAGGAACAAGATCCATACACTTTACAAGGAAGAAGAAAAATGGTAGCATTCTATACGAGGTTTTGATACAGTAAGCTTGTGAGCTTTGCAACTAAGTCCAGCTGGGTACCTACCGTCCAGTCTCCATAATGCACCCATCTTATTTTTGAGAATCAAATGAAGTAATACATATAGAGTACTCAAATAGTGCCTGAGACAGAATAAACCTTCAATAACTACTAGTAGTGATGCTACCCAACAGATGATGCCATCAGCCCATACTAGAACAGTGGAAGGTCATTATTTATGAGGGGAAATCTTTTATCAAGTAAGAAAGGAGGGAATTAAAGTGATAAAATAAAGGTACCCAGGATCTTAGAGAGCTTGTGAAAAGATTCACATTCTCAGTGTCCATTTCTTCTTCTGAAAAAAAGTACTGGTTATTATAGAGGAAAATGTTACGATCACTAAATAACTGAAACTTCTGAAGATAAATTCCAATATAAGTAATAAAACAAAACTCTCATAAAGTTACTGGATGGTTTTCCAGAAGAATTTAAAACAGACCAAGCCAAAAAAGGGAATAAGTACATTTTTGTTTCACTAACACAACTAATAATTTGGGAGAGGAGAGTAAAATTAAATATGTATTTTTTAAATTACTATGTACTTTATTATAGTTGCTACCTTACAAGTTAGGTAATTACATATTTACAAATAGTACTATCTAAGAAGTAGTCTAACTGGTAACTAGACAAAAATGCTACTAGTACCATTCTGAAATACGTTTGAATCCAATGAAAAAAGCATTTCATCTTTAAATAAAATTTCCAAATAGAAATTAAATTACTTGATAACAAAAATCACCAGTATCTCAAATAACTGTCTCATATTATGAAGCCATTTTCTGAAGGATATAAAAAGCAGTATCTTTTATGAAGACTATCAAGACATCCTATGAAATTATATTTTAAGCAAATACATATTTTTAGTAATGGTTTGTTAAGAGATATTTGTGTTTAACAGTGTATTCTGTGTCAAGTGGGATCTCAGGAGTTAAAGAAAAAGAAATAGAAGAAACAATGGCAGTGCTTCTCACATAACTGCAGTTCAGTTGCCACATATTTAATGGAGGAAGAGTGGGAGTCTATACTCTTTAAAGATAACATAAAAGAAAAAATGTGGGGAGCTGCTCCATATTAAAGGATAATAAAGAGACTTAATGACAACTAAATGTTACATGATCTTAGACTAAAGGCACTATAAGAACATTATTAAGACAGTAGACGAAACTGTAATATGGAACATAGGTTAAAGTACTGTATTTATGAAATTTCTTAAGTAGGAGAGTTATACTGTGGTTATGTAAGAAAATATCCTTGATCTTAAGAAAAATTTCAAGTCATTCAAAAATGTGTGTGTGTACCTTATGTATGTATGTACATATAGGGGGAAGGAAAGACAAAATAATAAAACTAATGTGGCAAAATACTAAAAATTGTTGAATTTGGGTAAAAGATATACAGTTATTTTTGTATAATATTTGCTAAAACTTTATTCTTTGCAAAGACGACTGAAATGAACAAATAAAAATTGCAAGACTACAAAAAAATCAGTATTAGGAATGAAAAGGAGGACGAAAGTGAAGACACAGCAAAGATTTAATAATACGAATGCAATGAAAGATTTTATGATTAAATTATCTAAACCCAAGTGAAACGGCAAATTTCCTAGAAAAACTATCAATTACCAAAATTGACTGAAAAAGAAAATAGAACACCATTAGAGACCTGTAGTCATAAAAGAAACAATCAACAGAAAGTGAGAGTGAAGAGGAGGAGGAAAAGAAAGGTGAGATACACTGGGATTCCGTCAACACCCTTAGGAAACAGATCAAGCACTAGGGACCAACAGCAAGAAGGCCACACCCTGTAGAAAATTTAGAAGGGACTACAGCCAGCAAAAAGAGAAAAGAAATGTCACAACTGACTCCTAATTACAACATTTCTGGCAGCCACTTTATAAAACAACATGAAATCCTTGGGCACAGCAATATTCCCTGCTTCTTTACTTGGCTCTTTCCCAAGTCCCCACAGGCTGTTTAAGCTCTGAATTTCCAGAATAAAACAAAATAAGCCTAAACAATTCTCTTCTCCCACAAGAGAGGGAGAAGGGCTCAAATAATTCTGACTGAATCAGTCTTAATGATCTAACAATAAAAGTCATGAACCTTTATTAACTGATATATACAGCAATAGTTATGTAACACAAGAATCATTTCAAAATACAAAAATATCCAAAAACATAACAGTTGGGGATGTGAGTCTTTGTGATGAAGTAGGCCAAAAAGGTACATATACAGTTTGAATAATATAGTAAATATGGTTAAGCTTTACAAATTAAAACGTTTTATATTGTATTATAGTGCACTGAAGTCTTTCAAAGGCTATTTGAAGTTGACTAACTGAAATTCCTGCCTGAAGAACCCAGAAAAAGAATAGCAAAAAAAGCCCAAAGCAAGCAGAAAGAAGAAAATAAGAACAGACATCAATGAAATTAAAAATGAGAGAGGAGATAGAGATCAATGAAACAAAAAGCTGATTGAAAGAAAAAAAAAATTAATAAATCTCTGGCAAAGGTGACAAGTTGAAAATGACACAAACCACCAATTTCCGGAATGAAACAAGGGATATAGCTAAAGATCCTATAGCCTTTAAAAGAATAATTGATAAGAAGTTATGCTCATAAGTTAGGCAATTTAGAAGAAAAGGACCAAGTCTTTGAAAATTAGGTATTATCAAAACTCCAATCAAGATAAAAAAGATAACCTGAATAGTCCTTACATTCACAGAAAAACTTGCACATGAATGTTCATAGTAATTTTACTTGCAATAGCTCAAAACTGCAAACAATCTAGCTGTCCTTCAATAAGTCAATGATTAAAAACAAACTGTAGTAAACAGATGTCATGGAATACTAGTCGACAATAAAAAGGAACAAACATTGATACACTCAAAACCTGGATGAACTTTCAGAGAAGCTATGTTGGACAATGAAAAAGAGTCAATCCTGAAAGGTTAGAGACGTTAAGATTTCAATTGTATAAAATATTTGAAATGACAAAATTACAGAAATACGGAAAACAGCTGAGTGGTTACCAGATCAAGAGGGTATAGTTTTGACAGACTAAGTAGGAAAGAAGAATGAACTACTTTGTATGTTTTATGTGGCAATAGATAACATGTAATTAAAAAGCAACAATAAATCTACAAAGACCTAAATACACACCCAAAAGAGTACCAGTAAAACGGAAAATCTGAGTATGATGGATTTTAAATATGTGAACACTCTGGTTGTGATATAATTTTGCAAAGTGTTACCACTGGTGTAAAAGGTTAAAAGATTAATAGGATCTTTCTATTCTTTACAGTAGCAATAATCTATAATTATGTCAATGGAAATATCAATTAAAATGTCTATGCACTTACAAAACCAAATTTTAGAAAAATTAGTATCAGATTCTGACTAGAGGGTATACAAGGACATTAAGGACACTTTCTTATAAATAAAGGACATCTCTAAACAACTAACATACTTACTGAGAACACTAGACCATCTATGAAATTCACAAAGATCAAAGGGATCCTCAAGCATCAACATTATTTAGCATTATTCTGGAAGTTCTGGATAGTGTCATGCAAAAAGAAAGTAAGTTGTATGAATGAAATTTTTAAAATACCACAAATGACAAAAAATTTATAAAAATCACAAAACCTTTTATGCATCTATTCAAAATCTTAAAAATGAATATACCTATATAAAGGGAGAAAAAGATAAATCATTTTGAGTTCTGAAAGAATGAGCAAAAATATACTCCCAAAATGGGTAAAAACTAATAAGAAAACTAGTACTAGTGCATAATGAACTCTATCTAAAGCTAAAATAATTCAAAAAGTATAACATTCATATAAGAATCAACGGAAAAAAACAGTGGGATTGAATAGAAGTGGTATGGATTGAATTGTATTCTTCTGAAATCTAGGAAGAACACTTTCACTAAAAATCAAATCAGTCACAGCACCTAGTTCTTAACACTTCTCAGACTCTGGAACTGTGAGAGAATATATTCCTGTCGGTTAAGGCACCTACTCTTATGATTTTTGGGGTTTTTTTTAAAGGAAAGGTGTAGGCAGGAACAAAGGCAAGTAAGTAAGCAGGCAGGCAAAAAGAGAGAGGAAGAAGCAGCGCTTTATTTATTTTGTTAGTTGTTCATCTTGGCTGTTCCCCTTGGTCCCGGGTCTTGAACCTGGGATGTTACGTGGACTGCATCCAGTGGCTATATCTGCTAGGTCACCAAGTCACACCCAGCCTATGATATTTTGTTACGACAGCCCAAAAGGACTAATATAAGAAGCCTGGCATTTAGAAGGCATTCAAATAGCTGTAGATTAATTAATATTCAAAAGTCAACTGAAAGCATGGAGCATTGGAACACTGAGATTATAATTTAGATTCCAATTGAGTAAAAGTAGGAGGAAATATTTAGAAAGCTAGTAAGTAAGGTCAATAATTTGAGATAAGAGTTTGGACCTTTTTTTTTTCCCCCCCAAAGAAAAGGTACAGGCAGGAATAAAAACAAGTAGACAAGCAGGAAGGAAAAAAGAGAAATATTTTATTCTCCCCGCCTAGAATGTGAACCCCTGGACTCTGCTGTGTCGTGGACTTCATTCACGGGAGGCAGCAGAACTGACCGTATTCCACCAGGGTGCTCCTAGAGACTGCATTTCACCTTAGCAATTAGGGAGGCTATTAGCTATTATACCCGCTTAATGGCAGTTGGAGTGTAATGAAAATGATGTGAAATATTTTATAAAATATCTCAATCAAGTTTAAGAAAAAGATGAAGCCAAGATAAGCCCAGTGAGCCTGACATACTAGATCAACCAGTACAAATCAGTATCTAAAGAATGGAATGACGTTAGTTTAAAAGCAACAACTGAATAATAAAGAGCAAGTATAATACAGTCAAGGACTGTGCTGGAAGAAGGTTGAGCTTTAAGCAGAAGTTTTCTAAAAGAGGAAAAAAAAAGAAAAAAGTCAGCCAGGAAAGTAATGCAGGACATAGCCTAAAACTTATTTTCAGGAAACAGCTATCACATGGCTCCAAAAGCGAAAGAAAATAAATGCTAACAGGCGGGATTTTTTTCCTCTTTAAAAAATAATGGCAATATTAAATAATTAACTTGTAAAACAATTCCTAGAAGAAAGTCACAAAATTCATGGTTGAATGGTACAATTTACTATCTTTTCAATAATAGATTGACCCTAAAGTGAACAGGTCATTTTAGATTAGCAGAATGTTGTTATTATTTGCAATTCTTTCAATTCCAGTCCTTCTCAGCTAAACTGATTAGCCCAAGGTACTTTCTCTAAATTTTCCGGTTTTTCCATCTGTGACTTACCTGTAACAATGAAAAGAAAATTGTTGCTACCATTATTATTTCTTCAGGAGTAGCAAGCTGTCTGTCTATATTCTCTATTCCACATGAACTTGAGATGCTATGTTTATAGCTATTTAATTAGCTTAAAAGATGGGGGGGTTCAATGCACAGTACTTTTGCAAATTATGAATTATTCAGTAAAGCAACATCACAAAAGTTTGGGAAATAGGCAAATGTATTAAAGACAAAGGAAGTAAGAGTCAGATTATAAAAAACTTTTTGTTGTGATGAGATGGATTATCTCCAAAAAATTACTGGGAATTACTGAAGGAATATATGATGTCCTTCCCCAAATCAATAAAAAGTCTAAGTTCTTACACAGTGTAGCGTAAGAACTTAATCAAGACTATAGATTCATTCTACTTTAAAAATACCAAAAAATTAAAAACCTGAACACATGAATTAAAATATAAGGTCTAAGATTCACATTATAAATCCTTATTCAAATGTTACCTTCCTTCTCAAGAAGGCCTTTCTTGGTTATTCTACCTAAAATTTTAACTAACTTCTCTGATTTTTTTTCTCTTTAGCACTTAGGAGTCGCTAGCATATTACTCATTTTGCCTATTTATTGTAGTATCTCTTCAGAATGCATACTCCTTTAATACCTGGGATTTCTGTCTTTGTACATGTCTCCATTGGTGAGAACAGTGTCTAGCACAGAGTAGCTGCTCAATAAAGATTTGTTGCCCGAAAAGACTCACTTTAAAAAAAAAAGAGTATTTCCTTTTAATAACGTAGGACCCAATAAATTCTTTTAGTGTTAAGAAAAGTAAAAACTCTGCATATATTGCCCTACTAAAATATATATGAGAATGGCTTAAATGACTGACAGAAAATTTAGATGGGAATAAAGAAATTAAAAAGTTACTAGAGAATTATGCTTAGTAAGATAAATCAGAAGAAGAAATATACTGCATGTCTCACTTATATGTGGCCTATAAAGAAAACAAATGAACGAAATCAAACAAAAATAAACTTTTAGTCTATAGAAACAAATTAGTTAACAGAAGGGAAGTGGGAGACAGTAGGCAAACAAGGGAAGGGGTCAATTAAATAATGAAGGACAGAATTGGACTGTGGATAGTAAACTTGATGTATTATATACAGATGTTGATTTATGATGATACACAATTTAAACCTATATAATGTTATGATGCCATCCATGTTCCTTCAATAAAATAAAAATTTACAAAGATACTGAAGACAGAAGGAATCTAATAAAATTGGAGGGGAATCTAAGGCACAAAGTAATAGAGTAGGCATGAAACCAAAGAGCAGGAATGGGAGAATAAAAACGAAATGGCAGGAAACTGTAAAATTCCTCAAATGGAACAGTTCTGGTAACAACCAGATACAGGAAAAAGGCAGCCTGCTGAAAAGAAGACCAGAGAGTCAAAATGGCAAAAAAAAGTAGCCAAGAATGATGATGAGACTCAGATGTGAGAAAACTGGCTATGGGAAGGGCTGTGGGAAGTCAGTATACGAGCATGAGTTAAAAGATGATTATTTGAATGGTACAGTGTCAACAATGGGATTTGTACCGGTGACAGAGTAATACTATATAAAGGTAATAAAAACAACAGATGTTGACACCATTTTTATTCCCACTCCTACTTTCTTCTCTAACTTTGTGATATGATGGTGAGTAGGAGACCAGTTAACCTTTCAAGAGACAACTACTAGTGAGGCTGAATCCTAAGGGAAAAGCTAGTTAATGCGACTGGGTTTTAGTGGAGGAAGAGTTCTACAGAAGGATTAAAGTTTCACAATGAAGTAATTCACAGAGGCACAGTGGGTAAAACTGAGCAGGAAATTGTTCTATACTTTTATAAAGTTCAATCCACAGCAGATAGATGTTTTCCTGTCTTTTAAGGTTTCTCATATTGGAACGTGGGTAAGTCTCATTTTTAATAAAGCTACTGCTATGCTGTGACAACTTTATTTTCTTTGCAGAAAACAAAGATTCTAATTTTGTTTTAGGCTCTAAACTGGTGGAATATTTTAAAAAATGTATCATTTTAAACAAAAGAGCTATTATAGCTATTTTAATTTTTCTAAGACTTCTTTATCCAGAACCTAAAAACTTAATAATCCAGAAAATGATTCTTTAATATCTTGGGTATCATCTTAAATGTGAAATGTCTTTCCTTTCTTCATTTTAATATTACCTTTAACACTATTAAGTTTATAATGATGGCTAGCTTTTAACTTTGCTTTGACATAGCACATTGCCTTTTTCTTATTTCCAAAGGGCATCATAAGTAATCCAGGTGTTTTAAGTCCTACTACACGGAGGACCACACCAATTGTTTTTGTCATCACATATGGTTTAAGATATGTAATAACTTTAATTAAATTAGGAAAGTTACAGTATTCTATTGCCTACTAAATACAATGAAAAGTATCTAATTTAGAACACCATGATACTTAAAATTGCATTTAGTATTAAATACTTCAGCAAAATTTTAACATTATTATTGACAGTTTATTCAGGTACTTCTAAAGACTCTGAAGGTGCATTATAGTTGAGTATTTTAATATACAATTCAGTTAAAAATGGTCAAAAAATACAACCTAACACATGGTGAACTTCGAAACAATGTTTGCCTGTAAGACAGAAACGTCATACTTACAGAGAAGAGCCACTGCTATCTAATAAAAAAAGAATGTAAAGAAGAAAAATTCTACTTATACAGATTGACAGTTAACTTTTAGTTAGCATTTAAAAAAATATGACTAAGATAAAAGTAACTTGCAGTGAAGAATTAAAGGAAGAAATCAGAGCTATAAAGATGTAGATGGAAATGGCAGATACGTAACTTTATTCTTTTAAATGAGGCAGAAACTGGGGTTCAGACAAGTGAGGCAGCCTTCTAAATTACTGGAATAATTCAGTAGTATAGATTATCAAGAAACCAAAATTAAAAGTAGGTTTTTTAAAAATGGTTCTGTATGGGAGAATTATTTGGAATTTAAAAGAATTTTCAGTAGAACTGACATTATAGATGTCAAATGGGCTCACAAACCAGTCCACAAATATATACTTAAAGGGAATTTAGTTATGTTTTGTTTGAACTTATACCCATTTTTCTTAATAAAGGAAGGACACTAATATTACTCAGCTTTTCAGATGTCATTAGTTGTTTTTAGGGTCGACATGAATTAAAAAAGAGCTTTCCACGTTAATTAAAAGAGTAAACAGTTAACATCTGAAAGGTCATATTCAAATTTTAAAATATGTATGTGTAAGAAAACACTCATCTGGGTGGAACATAGCAGTGTTAAAAACTAGGTTGGCCACTAGGCAGTCTTATAAGTCTAGAATAACTAACAGGGAATAAAGAAAAAAATCTGTGAACAGGAGTCTCGGATAGAGGTCAACAAAATTTTTCTGTAAGGAGGTCAAATATTTATTGTCTCTGTTGCAATTGTTCAACTGTCAATGTAACATGAAACCTATAATAAACAAAATTTATAAATAAATGAGCTAGACTATGTTCCAACAAAATTTTATTAATGGACACCTAAATTGATTTTCATATTATTTTCACACATCATACAATTATTACTCTTCAACTTTTAAAATCCCTTAACAACGTAAAACCATTCTTAACTTATATCCCATACAAATACAGGTGGTGGGCCTAGATTTGGCCCATGGACTAGAGTTTGCCCACCTCTAGTCTAGGAAACAGTAGGAAGAATGGGAGGCTGGCTACCTGGTTCAACAACTGAGGGGACTATTCGTGAATGTTCTTGCATCAAATCTCATTGCAAAAGTTGTTCCCCTCTAACACATGTACATTGTCAGCTCCAGTTGTAAAGAAACAGGTGTATTTTAATGTCTTTAACATGAAAAGAGCTCCAGAAACAATTACTGATCATGGACAAAAATAATTCTCATAATACACAAACCAAAATTTTAAATAATTCATTCCACAGAATATTAAAATTATAGCAATATAGTATTCATTACCATTTTGTCCCTGAGACGCTCCCCACGGATAAAAAAGTCAGCACAGCCATTCTCTTCCTGGTGAGGGACTTTGAAGACAGTGACGCAGCTCAGTCCACTCCCTCCAAGTGGTAACCATCCACCACTTGAGTCATCCCGGGTCATCACCACAGCTCGCACTCGTGCATAACTATTACTGAAATAGATGCAAAGATCAGAAGTTAGCTTTCCCATAAACAAACAGCAGTAAAACTGTAGGTCTTGTTTGAGGAACCAAGACCACATTAATAAGTGGTAAACTAAAATGTTTACTACTTCCATGAGTCTACAGAAAGTAACCACTTAAAAGAGGTCCAAAAAATACAAATTAACTTAAAAAGATAGCCTTTCTTTTGAAAACTAATCTCACAATAAAGAACTCATCTAAATTCATCATTTGAGTAGCTCGCACACATCTGACTGCCATGGAACAAGTTAGGCTTGTCTATATACCCCCATCTGCTGCACTATAACCAGGACAGGTGACAGCGGTAATTTAATTATGACATCTCTAAGTTTTTCACGTTTCTGAAATATAAATAAAATGCTGGAAGAAAAGTAACAGTTCTGATGTCATAGTTCTTATTTCTTCTTACAACAAAAAAACCTAAATAACACAAAACATACAGAGATTAATGTTCTGTTTCAATAACCTATCAAGCAAATTGGTCTATGGAAACCTTTTGATGCCTTCTTTCCAGCAGACTCTATTCTTAAGAGAGACTACATTCTATTTCCATTCAGTCATTTCCGAGTATTAACCACAACTGTTCTTTACAGCATTTCAGTTCTAAACTTTTAATTATTAATAAAACTATTTCTAAAGGTAGATTACTGACTTTTTAGAATATTATGCTGAATATAACTTAAATTTATCTTGGTATGACTATTAGTTGAGGATCTATGTAACAGTTCTATATTACTCAGTGTCTCTGCACGTTCTAAGAAGTGTTAGTTACCAGTTATCGATTGCTCTGTTGTCATAGTGCTTCTCTGAAATTTCTCCCCTTACTTTTTGTTTACTTTATGTATTTATTAAATTGAGTACTTTAACAAATTCTGACAAATTATACATCTACATAATAAGGGTGATACACAAGAAAATAGAACATTTTAATGACTCCAAAAAATTCCCTTAAGCCTCCTTCCTATCAAATAGGTAGCCACTGGCCTGATTTCTAACATATACATTAAGTTTGCATGTTATAAGCTTGAAAATTAATGGCATCACACAAAAATCACCCTTGTACCCACTTTTTCTGACTTCTTTAACAGTACATTGTTGTATGAGTAGCTCATTCTTCTTCACTAAAGCGGTCTTCTCACGAAATAAATATATCACAATTTATTTATTCTTTCTTATGTTGATAGACATTTGGATAGTACCTGTTGGCTGGCTATCATGAATAAAGCTATCATTAAACATTCTTGCAGATACCTTTTGTGGACCTATGCTTTCACTTCTCTTAGATAATTACCTAAGAATGGAGTTGATAGGTCGCAGGATAGTATGTTTAACTATGTAAAAAATAAAACCAGTTTTCCAAAGTGCTTATACTATTATATAGTCCTGTCAATAATGTATGATAGTTTCAGTTGCCCCACATCCTTACTAACATTTGATATTTTCAGTCTTTTTAATTTTACATATTGTAGTGAGTAGATAGTGATAACCAACTATGGGCTTAATATCTATTTCCTGCTGACTCATGATCTTGATGATCTTTTCATATGATTTCTGGTCATTTGTATGTCTTTTTCTTTTTAAGTCTTTTCATCATTTTTATTATACTTTTATTACTGATTCTTAGAAATTCTTTACATATTCTGGTCACAAGTCTTTTGTAAGAGAACTACTTTTTAAGCTGCTCTGTGTCATAGTTAAGTAAGGAGTCCAGAGTCAAACTTTCATAACCTGGATCATGGCTCAGCAATTTTCTGGTTGTGTGTCCTTGAGAAAGTTATAGTACCTATCTTTAATAAATGTAAATAATGTCTGACACATAATAGACACTAATATGCATTATAATTACTATAATCAATAATTTAAAATTGAAGAAGTTGTCATCCTGGTAATTCAAAGCCAGTTTAACATCTGGGGATGAAAATGTACATAGCGATCCATAATTCTCTATTAGTGGTGTCAAAATAATTCCTTGTATAAAAAAACTCTGAAAGTCTTAAGTCTTATAGATAACCATTCTAAGCTTATTAATGTTCAATTATTCAGAGACTGATTTTTCTCTGAGCCCAATTATCACCAATCTTAAACTCATACTCAAATTGACATAGGAAGTGAAGCTAGTTTGAGTGATACCAAACTGGAATCATCCAAAGATGGGCTGAAACAAGTTCCTCCACTATAAACAAACATGGCATGCATCCCAAAAGAATTAGAAAGCTTATTAGTGTGAGAACCACTTTAGAAGGATGCAATCAGTACTAAACTATTTTGTTTATCATTATCATTTTATCAAGATATAAGTCTAAAACATTACAGAAGTATAGCATGTATCTTAAGCATATTAGTTTCATTAAGTGTTTTTGAACCAAAGTCATACACATTTAAAGTACAGGGAAGTTACAAAGTATGGGAATGTATTCTCTTTAAGGCATGGATGCTTATTTTATCATCTTTGAATCTTACTAAATCTTATTCATAATTTGTATAATGCTTCTTAGGCATATTTTATATTTTAAAAATACAAAAATGCATAAGATTATTAGGCAAGATATAAAAACATAGTGTTTATTTTAGGATGTTGTTACAAACTTTTATAACTTATTTATAAATTAGAAATTAAATAAAATATTCACATTTGAATGATACTTGGTTATACTAAAGACATTAAAAATTTTAGAATGTTAATAATGCATGAATGCATTTTAAATAAAAGTATATCTAATGTAATTCCTCTTACTACCCCAATTTCTTTTTTTCTACTTTATAAAAGTGCTACCCAGAAGAAATGTATTGTCCTTTCTAGGAAAATTGGGTAAAACAACCAAGATTTCCTTACTGAAAGAGCAAGGCTGACCTATTCATTGTTTACCTCAATATAAGAAGAAGTTAAAGCTGCCTAGTAGTTAATAAACTTTTTTTGAATCTCATGCTTTCAACTATACCAAGTATTTAACTTATTCCTTTATATATTCCAGTTGAGCCTTAAAAGTTTTAAAGTAGTGTTCTAAAAGCTAATCTAAATAAATCTGCAATTCTCTTGTAAAAATATTTATCAAATCAATTAATTATTTTTTTACAACCCCTAATAATTTTAACTGTCTAATATGCAAAATGCCCTTGCTTTAAATGACATTCTTTTTCAGTTTCTTTTCTCTAGCTGTTATTACCAATTGTCTTCTTGCTCTCTTCATTCTTTCTATACTATCCCTAACTTCCAACTGGGTTTGTCTTTCATCTACTGATTAGTACAAACAATTAATGCTATCGATACTAATCCCTGGCAAGCGTAACCTTTTACATCCTATTTCTGTGAAACAAACAAACAAACAAAAAAAAGCCCCTAAACATACCTATGTCTGGCAGAGCAAGAATTCATGTATTTACTAAATTATAGCACACATTAGTTCTTTTCTATGGCTCAAGTGTTAAATTCAATTTGATCTTTGTTTCTCAATTAGGTAAGATTTTCTGTTACCCTGGGCACAAGCAACCAGGTCTTCTTCTGCTGTATAGTGTTAGTGAATCAAGATCAACCTAAAATCTGAAGGATGAATAAAAAGTTATTTACAAATTATGCTTTAGAATCATTTCTTTTTTTATCTAGAGTTGACCCTGGTCTCACATGGATTTTACCAGAAAGCTTCCTCATCCCATTCCTAAGCTTAACCCAACTTCTAAAACTTCCTGCTCTTTGATACTTTAAAACTTCCACTTGTATCTTTTTTCCCAACTTCAATGACATATTTATCATTATTTCAAATAATGTTCAATTATACCTTGGTGGGGGGGACCCACTACAAATTATTACAATGTGCCAATATATACAATGCATGCCCTTACCAAAGAAGTTTCCTATCAAAAGTGTTTACTAAAGATTTGTACAATTTTAAAGTCTAGAAAAATTTATAACAAGGAGACTGTGGGTAGATTATTATAACAATTTTTTTCATAATAAAATATCTTAAATATTCATATAGATACTTCTGTTTGTAACACATTGTCAAAAATTACCACACCTACATTTAAGAGTAACTAGGAAATGTAATCTGTACTTCAGGCAACCATGTGACCATCTAAAAGTTACTAAACAAAAAGAGAAGAGATATGAGGGAATAGTTAGCAGTCTCTGCATAAAGGTAACAGAAAAAAATTCCAAATACAGACTGAAAACCTTAGAATCAAACTACTCTCAAGCAGGGTGACTAGAGCAGGGTGGGATGAGAAAGGAAAGAGGGAAAAAGGAAAAAAGAACAGAGAGGAAAGGAAAGTATTTTGGAAATGTTAAGCTTAAGAACAGTCAATAAAGCAATATAAATGACCAAGAGGCAATTCCAAATGTATCCAAATTTAAGAAACATATTTGAGAAAATGCCAGAGGTATACAAGTTATTCTGTTTGTTATATAGTTATTGGTCTTAAAATAGGGATCAAGGTAATCATGGAAGCTACTGAAAAGTAATTAAAGCTACAGATCATCTCTTCTGAAGAAAAATTATCTATGGTTAAAATCTCATTGCTGAATATAATTTGGGGGATTCACAAGTCTCTCCCAAGAGGTTCACTAACCTGAGATTAATAATACTCAGTCTGACGGCAAAGATACTCCGCAATAGATTTTTAGTCCAATAACTTACAGATTTATCAAGATTATATTTCCTTACAAATTAGTTTTCTGAAAGTTGATTAAGTGGAGTTACATCTTTCTCTCTTAAGCAAATAATAAAATTATCATGCTTCCAAAGGAAAATATATTAAGCAATATCAGAAAATGAAACCAATAAATTGGTTTATCAATTGAATTGGAAAGGGGAAGCAGAACAGTCAGAATCAGAGAAATTTGAAGACACTACATTGCTTGAGGATATGAAAACAAATAATAGGTAGGAAGGAAGTGACACAAGTATGTACATGTTTAAGAACCAACATTAAGTTCACAAGGGAATTATAGGCATGAGGAGGAAGGGGTAAGAAGGAAAATAATAGTTAACTTACTAGACATACAATAAGGTCCTTGCATACATGCTCAAGGTTAGTACTCTATTTTGTCATAATAAAGAGACCAGAGTGATAAAAACAAGGGAGTAGAAGACTGATTTGAGTTTTAAAAGATTTAAGAGCAAGAGCAGTAGAAGAACTTTACTGAAACAATTTCAGAAAGATAGGTATTTCTCCATTTTATAGATAAGAAATTAAGAACTGCATTTGATTAGAAAGATAAAGGTCTTGACTTAGTACTGGAAACTTTAAAAACTGGAGTAAATATTATTTTCTAAGTAGCTATTGTCAGTTCAAAGCATCACATGGAAATTAAACAACACTTCAGTATCAAGTCAGACTTGCAGATTCCAAAGGTAGTTGTATCATTTATAAATTATACTCGGGCAAATTACTTAAAATCTCTGGTATGTAAAACGGGGAAAATAACTATATCCACTGTAGTGTTTGAAAAATAAATGAGGAAGTTCATGTAGAGTTATGGTATTTTTCCTGGGCTCAGTGAGGTGGCCAATAAATGTTGCTATTACAATGACTTGACATCAAATCAACTTTATGATGTATAATAGTTGTATTCTAACATTGTCTAAATTTCTATCATTCTGTATTTATGATGGTTTTATATAACAAACCCCAAAATTAGCCCCCTCATCATATTGTTTTACATCTAGTAAAAATTATTAACCATAATTAAGTATCAGTATCATTTATTTTAAATCTTTCATATGCTTATCTGACATAAACACTTATATCTAAACTAGTCATAGGAATCAGGGAAGTCTTCCAGGAGAATGAGAAATAAAACAAAAATGTGAAAGATAAATAAATAGGTATCCACAAATTATCCTTAAAAATCAGTCATTCTATGTTCTGCTAGACAGTATCATCAAACTCTCAAAGTAGTTTAAAACTGGGACAACTTTTTATGGCCTCTGCCTTCTGGCACCACTAGTCTCAATTCCCTCTGACTTCTTTATTACCAGTACTTACGCTATGATTTCATCTTTTGAAGTTCTCTAGGTCTATATTAGAAGAACCAAACTATAAATAAAACTTTCATTGTCAGTAAGAGATCAGAACATAGAAAATAGGAAGTCAACATTAACACTAGAGTCCATGATGAAATTACAACATAAAAAAGTATGGTAAGCTTAAAATTAATCTTCTAGTAATAAAGGTCTAAGATCCAGAGGCCATTAAAAAAAAAAGAATAAATCTTATTATAAAAAAAGCTTTCCTGCATAGTAAAAGCAATATAAACAAATAGCTTTTTAAAAGCAAGAAGTTAAGAAAAATACATGGCACATATATTTTTATTGCTGCCATAACAAATTACCATAAACATACAGGCTAAAAAGAACACAAATGTTCTGAGATTTGGAAGTCAGTCGAGTCTCACTAGGCCAAAATCTAGGTGTTGGCAATGCTGCATTCCTTTCTGGGGGCTACAGAAGAGATCCTCATCTTTTCCAACTCAGGGAGTTTGCCATTCACATTCCTTATCATTCCAGAACACTGCATCTCTCTGACCTTCCTCCTGTAGTCACATCTCTCTCTGACCCACAGCTAGGAAAGGTTCTCCACTTTTAAAGACTCACAATTAGGTGGGGCCTATGCAGATAGTCCATGAAAAGCAGTATATTTCAAAACTCAAAGTCTTAATCATATCTGTAAAGTCCTAACAGATTTACTTGTTCTGAGAATTATGGCAAAAATCTCTTTGAAGTGTGTATGGGGCGGGCAGGGGGGCAGAGGGGAGTCATCACATTAGTCTGTCTACCACAAACAAGATACAACAGAACAAAAAAAGAATATATCCTTAAAAAGTAACTCAGCGGTGCATCTTGGTAGTGGTTGAGCCCACTGCCTCAGGCCAAGTGCAGACCATGTACATCTCAAAGACCCAGGATGGCACCCTGGGGACTGGGAGCAGCCAAGATGAACAACTGAATAAAAATGAAATAAAGTTTTTCTCCCTCTCTCTTCTTGCTGCCTACCTATTAGCTTTCACTCTGATCTACACCTCTCTTTTAAAAACAACAAAATACTCCAAATTCAGTAAGAAAAGACTAACTACTCAGAGGAAAACAGGCAACGTTCAAAAATAAAAATATAGAAGTCACGAAATATATAAAAAGAAAACTAATCTTATTCAACATAAGAGGAGTGAAAATTAAAAGACCACTTTTCATCTAACAGATTGGCAAATACCAAGACATCTGTTAACACAAAAGTTAGTGAGATAGAAGTGCAACACGTTTAGAGGGCTTTGGAAATAGCTATCAAAATGTAAGATGAACATATCCTGTGACTCAGCAAATTCTATGTCTACCTACTTTTTCACATCTATGAAATTATAGCTCTTTCTACACAGCTAAAGAGATGCACTGGTTTTTAATAGTAAAAAAGACAACAGAAAACTAGTTCGATTATGGAACACTTATTCAATATTATGTAGCCATGACAAAAATGAGAAAGCTCTTTCAACTGTCAACTAAGCTGGTCTCTACATTTTATATATATATAATTATTTAAGTATATAAGTATGCTAGTGTCCTATCATTTGTGGTGGGGGAAAACAAATACACACATATGAATAGAATTTTTACACACTATAACTGGTTAACAGTTTCTCTAGCAAAAAGAAATGGGACAGATGTACAAGGGTAATTTTTTCATTAAATACCCTTTTTAAAAAAATTACGCATAATGAGTATGCATTACCTACTCAAATATATGTTTACCAAACTCTAACTGCTCTTTTTTCCTTCCTCTCCTCCCCTCCTTCCCCCTTCACTCTCATCCTCTTCCTTTTATACCCTCTCCTTAAAGGGCTATCATCTCAAAAGGGTGCTTTTCTCTGGAACGAGAATTAGCAGGTTTTGTACACTTGCTGTTTATAGCACAGCAATGAATTTTCAATGGAATGAAATTGATTTTAACAGCCTTGTCCCCTGCTCCCTAATGTCAAAACCTGCTGTACCCATCAACCTAAAAGAACAAACATCTCTGTCCTATCTATTTACAATTCGTAGTTCTCCTCAGTCACATACACTTGTTCAAATACAACCTGACATCCCAGTCCTCTCCACATAGACCAACAGAATATCCCACAATCATAGCACATGCTAGTATTTCTTCTAAGGATGCTGGGCTAATTTCACTAAACCTAAAAGACTGTTCTTTAAAACAGTGGAGAGCAAAGAAGGTCTTTTCTGAAGAAAACTAGATATTCTGATGTTGGTTATTTAAAAAAAACAGGCACATCCTACAAAGAGAAAATACAAACTCAAAGTAGATAGAGAAGGAATTCCAAAGACTTTGAACTGAGATTTAGGTTTCAAGAAGAAAAGATATTGGAAGAGGTTCCTGGGTGGTAGGGAAAAAATTACCTCCACCCTTGAAAAGTAGGCATAGGTGTAGCACTTAGATATTCCAATAACCGTCAAGGGGCACTTGGAAGATCTCTAAATTATAACATTTTAGCTAGTTATATTTTTTATTCTCTATGAAGACTTCTCTAATGACTATCAATGGGTTATGTAAGTAAGGTGTGAGTGGGAGACTCAAATAGGCAGTATTTAATGGCTACTGTTTTAATAATTCTTATTTAAGGAATAAAGGGGACATTATTCCATTTTCCTGACCAGCTAAGTGAACATTATCATCTTGTGTGTCACTACGTTGTTATATGAGAAGTGCCTTTTTATCAGGCAGAAAAAAGGCATAGCAGTCTATTACTCTTGTTTACTGGTATCTTTAGTAAAACTGTATAGTCTTATCTTATCTGTGCTACCAGAGATATTAAATAAGTGTGGGTTTATGACTGAGATGAAGCAACACTTGCTGCATTAGGGCACTTGACAAGAGCATTCAGTAAGAGATCGGTGCTCTCCACGGAGGGAGCAGACTCTGGGAGATTCAGTAGACACTCTTGAGGTTATTCTTTCATCGTCAACATTATAAAATGGGTTTATCTAAGGGAACCAGCAGAATCCCTTACATTTAACAATCACCACTTTTGAATACATTGCCAACTCCTTATATATGTTTCTGCACATGTAACCATGTTTAGAAGTAAAGAACACTCACTTTTTCAAGTGCACCTGGAAGTAAGTATTAAGCAGGCAGTGTTCCCCATGCTGAGAATGCATATAACATCTTGGCATTTATTGTCAAAGAACAGAGTTATGACAAGGGCAAGCTTCTAACCCCGCATATCTAAGATACCTATTCTTCTGGAATCTGCAGTGAAGAATCCTAAGAAGATATGGAGACAGTGGCAGAGACCCAGATTCATCAGCAGATCAATCTCTTGAGAAAAAGGAAATATCACCATACAGAGTAATAAAAAAATCACCAACATCTGAGAATCCTGGATAAGGATAACACTTCAAAAAAATAAGTCACAGGAGTACCTCCATAAAAAAGGCATTTAATACTTGTATAATTGGATCCAGAAATTTAAAAAAAAAAGAGAGCGAGAAGCAGATGAAGAAGCATGAAGAATGTTTTGCTCTTCTTATAAATACTTACCTAGAATGTTTTTGGAGAGAAGCAGACAGCACAAAGTAACTTAAACACTTAGTCAAATGAGAATCTAGTCAAAATTGAGGAGTCTTCAGTAGTATAGGTAATAATTATACTACATTATTAAAACTTCATCCTATAAAAATTTACTATCCTACAGCAGTATTGTCCAATAGAAATACAACGTTCTCTCTCTCTGCATGCATATATGCCTTCCACTTTCTAGACGTTATATTAAAAAAGTAAAGAGCAGGATGGCAATGAAAATAGGTCCAAAGGTTCCCTCAATAAAAACAGCAAAATTTGACAGATTTAACTTTGTGAGAGTCTAAAAATTATTCAAAGGTTTACAGCAACCAAGTAAAGGCTGAATCAAGAAAGGTGAAACTTGAAATAACAAAAAAGTGTTGTGGTACTTTTACTTGCCCTTGGCCTAACCCAACTCCCCACCCTACCTAAACAGAAGACAGCAGAGTTCTCAGAGTGGGATCCTGGTCCTTGGTTTAAGAGAGAAGGAAGCAGAGCTTTGTCTTCAAAAACTGGAGCTATGTGAAAACCTAACGCAAGGCACATGTATTCCTTAAACACATCATAAGACAAACGAACAACCAAGTGCTGACAGGGGCAAAATATTGCAGTGGAAGCCAACAACAGATGTAAAGCTAAGAAGACCATTTCTTCAGGGAATTAGGGCAAATCAAAGCTGATCTCATGTATTGGGCAACTTAGAAAGCCATGTACACACTGAAGGCAGCACACATGTTCAGAAAGGATGTGAAAAGATCAACAGCTTTCATCTTGGGCTGTCCTCTAGAGGGTCAGCACAAGCAGGTAGTAAAAAGGCTTGACTAAACATTGAAGGAGTGCCCTGATACTAAAATAAACAGCAAAGACAAAAGGTTTCTTTCTTTCCTGTTTTAGCTCCTGATACTCAAGGAAATCTATCCAAGTATGAAAGGACCACAGACTAAAAGAAAAGAGACATAAGGGACCACACATGGCAAAGACTGCTTTATGTAGTTTAGAGAAAACAACTACTACCCACAGACAAAAAAAAAAAAAAAAAAAAAGCAAAACCAAACCCCAAAGAATGAGAACAATCTGATTTTCAGGTTTATCATATAACATATTCAAGCTGTCCAGTTTTCAACAAAAATTTACAAAGCATGAAAAGAAGCAAGAAAGTTTGGCCTTTGATTCAAAGAAGAAATTAACAGAGAAGCTCACTCTGAGAAAACAAAGACATTTGACTTACTAGACAAACCCTTTAAGTCAACTATATTAAACATATTCAAAGTGGCAAAAAGAAAATCAGGAAAACAATGTATGAGCAAATATAAAGTATTAATAAGGAAACAAATTATAATAAAAATGAACCAAATAGAAATACCAGAGCTTATAAATACAGTAACTGAAATGAAATAGTCACTGTTTCAACAACAGATTAAGTAGACAGAAGAATCAATGATCTTAAAAATAGGTCAACTGAAATGATCCAGTCAGTACTGCAGGAAGAAAAATGAATGAAGAAAAATGAAAAGTCTAAGAGAGCTGTGAGACATTATCAAACATACCAACATATGTGTAATAGGGAGTCTCTCATAAGAGAAGGGACAGAAAAAGTATTTTAAAAAATAATTGTCTTTTTTCCCCTAAATTGGTAAAATATCCGAATCTACAAGTCCAAGAAATTAAGCTCCAAAAAGAATTTTTTTAAAAAGATGGAAACAGACACATTAAATCAAGATGTTGATGAAGACAAAGAATCTTTGAAGTAACAAGAAAAGAGCTATTTATTATATACAAGGGATTTTCAATATTAAAGTCAACAGTCAATTTCTCAGAGGAAATAATGGAGGGCACAGGCTACAGGACGACACTCAAAAATTTGAAGAGCTGAGAGAACAAAAAATTATCAACCAGAAACTATATAGAGCAAAACTAGCCTTTAGAAATAAAGGAGGAATGGACATACCCTCATATAACCAAAAAGCTGGGGGAACTTGTCACTAGTAGATGAGCTGTGAAAGTGCTAAAAGCGGTAGGATGGAATGAAAGTACACTAGAGAGTAATTTGAAGCCACATGACGAAATGAAGAGCTCTGGTAAGGATTGCTGCATAAATAAAAAGTCACAGATAAATACTATGTATTTTTAAGTTTATAACTTCTCTTTATTTTCAATCATTGTAAACCCATATTAACAATGAGTACATGTATGGAGAAAGATGCAACTTGTGACTAAGAGAACATAAAAGGAAATGGCGCTATATAGGATCTATGCTATTGCAGTTACACTACTATCAATTTAAACCAACGTGCTATAAATTTAGGATGCTAATTGCAATTCCAATAGTAACCATGAAAAAATATCTAAAGATAGAAGAGGAGGAAATTAGAATTAGAAACATACTACAGAAAAATTAAATTCACAAAAATGTAAAAAATGGAGAAAATGAGAAACAAAGTGTATAAAATTATACAGAAAAAATAATTGACAGAAGTTCTTCATTATCAATAATACTTTACATGTAAGTAAATTAAACCCTCCAATCAAAAGGCAAAGACTGGCAGAGAGAATTAAAAACAAATAAAAACATAGTAATGATCTACATAACTACTCTCTAACAAGAAACTCACTCTACATCCAAAACCACAAATAGGTTGGAAGTGTAAGAAAACATAATCTATTAAACAGTTAACAAAAGAGATTTGAATTGCATATATTGATTTCAGAAAAAGCAGTCTTACTGTAAGGAACTGTTACAAGATAAAATGCTCACTTTAAAATGATGGAATTTTAAAATGCTGGACTACTCATTTTCTATGACACAACACTTAAGATCCTTAACTCAAAACACATAGGACAGAAATGACAGCAGGGCAACTATAAGATTTCTCTTCAGCAGGTGTCCCCACAGAAATTCAGGGGCTATTCTTTAGCTCAATTGACAGCAATGATGGAATGAATCCTCAAGAGTATGAAATCATTCTTGGCTTACAAGCCACACAGTCCACACAGGAACCAAAAGATCTTTTAACAGTACCATGGACATAGCTTCTTGAAGTCCTGCCATGAAACGTACCAGGTACAAGAATACACCACACTCAGGAAAGATCAAGCTCTGGCTGTCCACCACTGTGGGTCACTGACAATCGTCCTAATCCAGTTGCTGTTTACCATTCAGCGATGTTGTCTAATAACACAGATGACACTCCAACCTTACCAGGAATCCAGAGGACCCAAGTTTTTAAAAGTTAACCCATTTTTCCATAAAGCAGGATAGCTTTGGTTGTCTGTATTAACTATCCAAATGAGGTAACTGTTAAGTAGTTGGGGACACATTTACAAAATATATCTTACTTAAAAAGGTACTTATTCATTATAGTTACTATTTAATATCAGTTATCAAAATATGATTAGTGCCATATATGTAACTTATTCATTGTATTATAAAATATAACATACATATTTATATTATAAAATACACTCATGTATAAGAATAAAAATCAGTTAAGAAATGACTTTAGTATTTCTTACACACATAATATTTTTAGCATTGCTACTCTGAACAAACGAGGTATCCTCCAAAAACTTATCACCTAAAAGGTCACTGACAGAGGCAGAAAAAGAAATTCTGGTCTAATGGCATCTTATTTTAAAAACGTGGACGGTGACCTAATATTCTGAAATAACATTAAATATATATCTGGGGTTGTGTGGAAACAGAGAGCAGGTATGAGTTTTTAAGAACCACCGATCAGTTTGTGCTGGCAGAATAGATTTGATAAGTGGAAAAGCAGGATACATGTTCTTCTGATTCAAACCTTCTAAGGAAAACGTCTTGGCAGCTCCCAATTAACTGAAAGAATAGGGATTCCTTTGGGGACCGAAACAAAGAAACTCCCTCGATAACATTTCTCCAGTTAGACTAAAGTAACTAAGATTAAATTTCAGAGCTAGTTTTTCTTTTAGGGAGATTTCCTCCATTCTTTGATTTTTTTGCCTGTGCCTTTTGTGTCAAATCCAAGAAATCACTGCCAAAACCAATGTCATGAAGATTTTGTCCTGTACTCTTCTAAGAGTTTTAAAGTTTTATTAGCTTTTACACTTAGGTCTTTACCTTTAGGTTCATGAGTTAATTTTTGCATATAGCCTTCCTCCTTTTCACTGTTTCTTTAACCTGACAAACTTATTTAAAAAAAAAATCTTTTTAGTATTTTATTGCAGTAACTTTGTTCTACAAATTAAAATAAACTCATATATGTAGGTCTCCACACGTGCAGTTTCCCCATTCCTTAGAGAGATATCAACACACCTGTCCTCCACCAAATCACCAAGTGTTCTTCACCATTGACCAATGGGTTCACTCCACCACCACCTGATACTCCTTTTCTCCCTAACCCCATCCCATTTCTTAGTAGTAACTTCAGTTTTATTGCAAGCGTTGTCTATTCACATTCCACCTATGAGTGAGGTCATCTGGTATCTTTCTTCTTTTGATTTATTTCGCTTAGCATAATTCCGTCTAGATCCATCCATGTTGATTCAAATGACAGGATTTCATCTCTTCTATGGGCTGTGTAGTATTCTATCACATATATATATATGTGCGTGTGTGTGTATACTTATATATATACACACACGCACATATATGTTTCTTTATATATATCTATATAGATATATATCATCACATGTTCTTTACCCATTCATCCAACGTTGGGCATTTAGGTAGTTTCCAGTATTGTCAATAGGGCTATAATAAACATGGGGCTGCATAAATCTCTGCAACTTCATGTTTTTCTATCTTTCGGGTAAAATACTCAGAAGTGGGATGGCGGGATCATATGGGATATCTATAATTTTTCTATACTAAATATATAGACAGTAAATGAAAGACTAAGGATCCAAAAAAAGATATGAAAAATCTGTTTTTTATCACTGTTATAACCAAGCAAATACATAGCTGATATAACTCACTAATAAAAAAAAATGTCATTCACACATTTAAATGTATTCATTTACTAAGAAACACATTTTATCTCATTCTTTGGGGTTCCAAGAACTATTGGATTCCTGCAGAATAAGTTCAAAAGCAATCTAATATAGATAGATAGAGAGAGAGAGAGAGAGAGATATAGACAGATAGATATTCCCCCTGCCTGCATGGGAAAACAATATACAAATGCCAATATGAGAAATAAAGCAGGATCCCTGCTATTGAGTTTTTTGTCAATACTTCAACCAAAAGGGTTTTCATTTGAAAATAAAATTGACGTTTTTAAGTTGGCTCTGGTTAAGTTTCCACATTTATCTTCCTTCCCCGTATCCCATTAGCCCTAGGTACACCAAACTGTTAAAGTCACAGCAGAGCGTGCTTCTGCTCATAGTTCAAAAGTCCTGGAACTGAGACTCATTGTTTCTCATGATAATCCCTGAACCAATCATCCCCCCGTAAGGTCAACTAGCTCAGACCAAAAGGTCTGAAAGTGAAGAAAGAATGACTCCAAACAAACGCTAGGCACTATTAACAAAAAAGTCAAGGTATACTCAGCTGACTTAAACAACAGATGATCGTTACAATATTGAAGGAGGTAACACTGGTGTGGATTTAAGATAAGGTAAAGAAAATTTAAAGCGGTTGGTACCTCACGTAAAAAAGACACAAGAGTATGCAATATATGTGGTTCATGATTGAGTTGGAATATTCCTGAAGAAAAAAAGAGAGACTAAATAAGAAAGCCTTACATATTAAAAGACAACTATTTTATTCTAAAGTCTGTCAGGAGAATATGGCTAAATTTGCATGTAAGAATAATTATTTTGGAACACAGGACCAGGAAAGCCTGGAACAGTCAGGAAGCAGAACAGAAAGGCAGCTAGGAAGATGCTATTTGAAATCAAATGCTATTTCAACAATGATGCCTGGGAACAACAGTATCTTTTATAAGAAGGCAAATTCCTGGACCTATTCCCTTAAAAAAACCAAAGTATTACAAAGTAAGAAAAAAACAAAAACAAAAAACAAACCCAAACCAGGAATATAACCGTTAAGATTACAAACAAAATGGTAAATATTTAATACAGCGTTCGAACACATAACACAAAGGATGTAGAAAAGAAGTTGTCGATCTAGAATATGCTGTCAAGTATGGTTACAAACACTTAAAGGAAGTAATTAAAATGCCATGGACAGCTTGAGTAATTCAACAGTCCCTAAGTACAGATGTTCAATATAAATCCAATAGATGGACTGGACATATTTTATAATATAAATATATTTTATACTATATTGAGGGGAAATTATCTAAAGATGAGTAAAACAGTCCCTATTTCTCAAAGAATTCACAATACAACTAACTTGAATAAATAATAATATAGGCAACATTTTTTTGTCAAAGTTCAGAGAAACAAGTGATTAATTCTGATAATGGAAGCTTTGAAAATCAATAAGAAGCCCCTATAAAAGAAAAGTAGACGTACTATCGAGGTAGGGCTTTGAGAGAGATACTTCTTTTAAGAGAACTCAGTAAAAGGATTAGAGTACTAAAGTGGGAAAATTTAAGAAATACAGTATAATGAAAGCTAAGTCAAAAGTTTTGGCTTAAAATGCAAAACAGAAGCATAGTTTATAGGAAGTATGATTTGAATTCAAAAGTATTAATAGATTGATATAATAATTGCAGAACATTCATTTCTCTAATAATAGAGAATTAAATAATTCAGCTAGCTAATCTTTTTGCTAGGCCAAAATACTTTAAGCAAGACAGTCTGCATTTTAAAAAGAAATTAATAGAAATAAATGAATGTTTGAATTTTCTAAATGTTTGAATTTTCTATTTCTTTTCATTTCACAGAAGATTCAGATTCAGCCTATGCTGATACCTGTAATACAAAGTCTTAAAGCAGAGGTCAAAATCAAACAAAAGATCAAAGATTACTGCTTTAAAGGCTTATAATACATGTAGTGTTGGGGGCTATGGCCATTTAAAGGGAACACTTAACACTCCTCTCCAGCAACCGCCTTGGAGGAATGCAAACTCAGTATTATTAGAATGTTTTGATCTTTCTAGAGAGGCTGGAAATCCTGCCTGAATGAAATCTCCAGACTTCTTAAATGACGGCTCATTTATAATTGGAGTGGTTTTACCTCTAGTTTTCATCATCTATCTTAAATGATTTTTTAGTTCAACAGATATATAAATTGTTTTTATCCATTTTTACTGCATTTATCTTTTTGTTGTTGTGGTTTTGTTATTGTTTTTTTAACTAGAGAATTACACAAACATATCAGATTTTGGGATCTACCAAATAACGCAACAAAAACAAGCAATTAACCAATCAGTACATTATTGAATTCCTTAAACAAAGTATCATTTATATAGTTTTCATTTCAAAGTGCTGCATACATTTTGCTTTTAATATGTAATACAAAATTTGCAAAATCCCAACAAATTCATTTAATAATTACCACATAAATGGCCAGAAATCAGGGTCAAACTTGTTCTAGATAAAAAATTCCCCTGCTTCAGAGATTTCTAAACTCAGGTCTGCAGACTAGCTACCACTGCAGGCAATATAGCCAGTTATTCTAGTTGTGGATTTCAGATAATCTTATGAACTAAATTCCAAAGAAAAGCACTAACACGAGACCACTCCAGTCAAAGCAAAAATACTCGTTTAAAGTAGGGAAGAATTAAATATATTTAATAGTTCCTTACGGAACTTGAAAGACTACCTCTCCTAGCTCCATCACAATCTCCAACCACTCCACTCAAAGAGCTCCCGCCAGCCAGCATCTCTAAACAAGTTGTTTTACTTCCTGGGTATATGCTATCGACTGCCATCTAAGAATCACCTAATATGAATCTACCTCAAAGTAGATCATCCAGTCTAAAGTAACGCCAACATCCAGCTTCTCTCTATTCTTCTATTACACTATTTCTTTTCCTGGTTTTATTTTCCTCATAATGCTTATGACTCTGTGAAATTTTATTTACTTACCTTTTTTGGTATTTATTGTCTCCTAATAGCAGGATTTATGTTTCATGTGAGCAGGAATCTTGTTTCATGCTCACCACTGTATCAATAGAATGTTATCTAACACACAGTAAGTGTTTAACATGTAATAATTGAGTAAATGAGCAGAAAAGCATACAAATTCTCAATCTTCTCTCAATTTATTAACATACCATATCTATAAGCCTGTGAAGACAACCGTGCTTTATAAAATTTTATTTTATTAATTTATGAAATTTTAATACTGAACAAGATTAAAGCAGGAAAATTCAGTTCTCTAGCCTCCTGTACCTTCCTCCTCTGAGTTCCCCTCCTCCAGAGACAGTCATTACCCTGTACTCTTGGGTCAGGTCCTTTTGACTTGCGATAGGTAAACATAAGAGACAGCAGAGGCAACTCTAGTGGCATAGAGTACATGCAAGCAAGTACCTTCCATGTTCCAAGCAAAACCCAAAAGATAAGGAACTTTTCTCAATTATGTATCATTCAGAGAAGTATCTGTCAGACTGAAGTCTCTTGAGCAGCCAGGAGCACTCTGCATCCAAAGAGAGCTGAAGGGTAAGCTAAAGGTAAATTAGAGAGAAGGGCAAATGTGAAGGAAGAGGAAGAATAGTTTTCCTGATAGAAGGCTATGAGTAAAACCCACCCTTTTCCTCAAAAGTCACCACCTAAATAGCACTATTAAATATAACTAGCGACAATACAAGTAGCAGTGTAACTATAGTTTGAACAAAAGCACATGGAAACAAAGAGAAGTAGAATCATAAAAATGGGACATTATTTTTATAGTTAGCAATCCAAGATTCAAATGCTGAGCAGGGAACTAAATTGGCAATCAGGAGACATCACATCAGAAAAGCTTTACTACCTTGGAGGATGCTTTAAAAAAAAAAAAATGGAAGAATTTAAAATTAATGAGAATATTCTTGGTACAGAAATATTAGAAAAATACTTCCTTAACTTGGTAAAGGCTATTAAAAACTCAATTAACTAGTACCATAACTCAAAATGAAGTATTCTATTTCTATTCTAACTAGATAAAGGATAGCATTAACAAGTGAAGTTAAAAAGCACAGTAAATTGATTGAGAAAAAGGGGAAGACAAAAAGAAATAAAACATAATATTGATTTTGAAAGCATCCGTATTTTCAGATTATACAACTGGTTACCTAAAACAGACACACAAGCACACGCATGCACACGCGAGTGCACACATACACATTTTTATTTAAAAAAAAAAAAAAAACGAGGCTCTTTGGTTTCCCATCCAGCATGTAATAATAAGCTTGGAAGCCACCAATCTATGCTAACAGGTAAAAAGCAGAACGTAAAAAATCAACAAGCTGCTGTCCTCAGA
The DNA here is from genome assembly GCA_004363575.1 of Solenodon paradoxus. NCBI lineage: Eukaryota > Metazoa > Chordata > Mammalia > Eulipotyphla > Solenodontidae > Solenodon > Solenodon paradoxus. Next base: position 337,376 of record RJWH01000699.1, read on the forward strand.
AATGTAGCGAAGAGGCAGATAAACAAGGAAAATCACACCTTGCAGGAGCAGAAAGCACAGAGCTCTATAGGTTTCAATGCCAGGTTAGGAAACCTGAGTGATAACTGGGGAATTGCTGGATGCTTGATGTGAACAATTCTGACATAAAAACTTCAAGGGAACCCAGCCACTGAGGTGACCCACATTGTTGAGAATTATTTCTTAGAACTCTACCAGCAGGGCAAGATGAAAAGGAAACTTTTATTTTCTTTACAATGTTGTGGCCACAGGAAAAATTATTTAACCAGAGCCTAACTACCTGGAGTTTTATCAGAGCCTAAATAATCTAGGGAAAGGGAAATACTGACTACAATCTTTCTAACCATCTATTTCAACTAATGGAGGTGGAAGGAAACTAAGGAGAACTTGTAAGTTAGTCTAAATAAATAGGATCACTAAAAAACTAAGATCTAAAAGATCTAAGTTCTAGGAATCTAATGTACAGCAATGATATTATAATTAACAATAATTGATTTATACTTGAAATGTGCTAACAGGATTCAAATGGGTTCTTGATCCTCACCCCAAAAGTAACTGTGACATGAGATAAGCTAGTAAGATTGGTTGTGGTGATTACTTCACAACGTATCAAATATAACAACTTAAATATAAACAAATTTCCATTTGTCAATTATACCTTGATAAAGCTAAGGGGAAAAGTGGAATCTAATTATAGGACTATAGAAGGCTTCCTTCTCCCCCATACACCTTACCACAACACATTACCAAACGTCTATGAACAGTATTTTCTTTTACTCACTAGTTAGTTCACTACCAGTCCAATTCTATTCTTCGTTACATACTTGAAATTTATACCTGCTTTACCAACCCTCTTTCCTCTTCCCTTCTGATCACTAATATAGTAGTATAGACTAAAGGGGATGGGGAGAAAATTTAAAAACAGAACCAGACTCAAGATATGATAGGAATGTTAGAACTACCACAATAAGAATTTAAAACAACTCTGATTAATACATAAGATCTACAATGGATGAAATAGGCAGCATGTAAAAACAGATGGACAATGAAAACAGAAATGGAAAGCCTAAGAAAAGGGAGGTACTAGAGATTTAAAAATAGATAAAAAAAAGAAACAAGGAATGTCTTTGATGATTTTATTAACAGATAAGATACAAGTGAGGAAATTGAGGATATTTCAATAGAAAACCCCAAAGCTAAAAAACAGAAGAAAAAGGCTGAACAAAGCAGAATACCTAAAACTGTAAAACAATGGCAAAAGGTGTAATGTATGTGTAATGGGAATACCAGAAAGAGAAAACAGAAAAACAGAAGAAATTCTCAACAATAATGGTTGAGAATAGACCTGTTCACCCAATTCTCAACATCAGAACTAAGGGACACTCTGAAAGTCTGACAAAATACAAATAGAACATATAATACTACATATAAAAGTATTGGTGATGTAGATATTGGATTTAAATCTACTTTATCTTATTTATTAACCCTATGACCTTGGGTAGGTTACTTGTAATTTAGGTCTGATTGCTCACTTGACAATGGGGGAAATAATATCAACTCACGAAGCTTCTCTAAGAATTAAAAGCAAGAATAAAGTGTGTTTTGCAAACATATATAATGGTTGCATACTATTATTAAAATTGTGAAATGACAGTGCACTAAAAGGAGACATATACAAATACGTACAAATGCTACACACTTACTAAGTCATTTGAATTCATGGATAATTTACAATAACCGTAACACCAACCTCTATCCCTCAACTACATACTGAGAGAGGAAAAATAGAGTTTAAAAAAATTGGAACTATGAGAACTATATTCTGTTTTGAAATACCTATACCTATTACTAGCAAGTTTTTTTCTTGAATACATTTTAAAATTCAATCGTGCCCTGTCTTTGTCAAGAAAGACAAATAACAAAATTATTAGAAAAGGAAAATGTAAGGAAGGAGTACTATAAAATCACAGACAAGTAAGTAGAAAAAAGCCAGACTTTGAAATGAAAAGTCCAAGTCTACATCTCAACTTTATCACTTTTACCTGGGCGTTAGAACCACCAACCTCACACTTATGCCAGTGAGCACATCTGGCACCCAGATAATAGTTTCTAAATATAATTTTCCAATCAAAGGAATAAGAAAGATCCTTGAACAAATGGGGTAACTGAGGTAGGGAAATATGAGATAAGCTTGAAATATATTATGATGCCAAAATTAAAGTGCTCAAAAAAATGAGGGAAAATGTCAAACAGGCACAGAAGTCTACTTGACAGGGTTCCCAAAGGCCAAATCTGGGATAAAAGAACCAAAATAAGAAAGCAGTGGATAATAATCCATAATAGGATAATTATTTAAATAGTAAATCAAAGTGAGAAGACAAAACTTGTCTACAGAATAACAAGGAGTAAAAATGGAAGGAATGATGAAAACAGAAAAATCACCTTTCACAAACATCATAATAATTGTTGCAAGAATCAATCACCAACAGATATTAAAAATAGTGGGCTAGTAATAATGATTAGACAATAGAACGCTAGCGCACCCTGGTGGCCTAGACATAGTCCAAACACATCCCGAGATCTCTACGTTTAATACCGGGGTCGGGGGAAACCATCAATAAGGAACAATTAAATAAAATTAATACAGTGCTTCTACCTCCTCTCTCTTCCTGCCTGCCTGCTTGCCTACTCACCTTCATTCCTGCCTGTACCTTTCTTTAAGTAGAGAGACAGAAAAATAGAATATTTACATATATCTCAAAGCATTCCCCCAGAAGATAATATAAAGAGAATTTAGCAGTTGGTAAACCCAGCAGGAACCACTTTAACCAAACGATGAAAGTTCACATCATCAATCTGGGATGTATCAACACCACAGACACTTCCTGATATGAAGCACAATGACACTATCAACTCTATAGTGTTACTGCCAAAAATGCTTACCTTAAATTTAATCGTAAGTGAGCCTAATACAAACCCAAAGTGAGGAACATTCTACAAAATACTGGGCCAGTACTCTTCAAAAGTTTCGAAGTTTTGGAAGAAAGACTAAAGAACCATTCCAGATTAGAGACTAAGGACAGATGAATACTTAATGTAAAATGTGGTGCTAAATTGTATCTTAAATTAGAAAAAGGACACGGGTAGAATAACTAATGAAATTTGAATAAGGTCCGTAGAGAGTAATTTCCTGATTTGGCTATATAAGATGTTAACATTTTGGAAGTCAACTAATATATGGATATTTCTCCTTCATTTTGGTAAGTCTAAAGTTTCTTCTAAATTTTAGACTGGGAACAAATACCTCTACACATATATGTATGAGGATTTTCTAAAGGACATGGCAATATGGGAGAACTGATTTATACTTAATTTACCAGTAATGCCATGTAACTTTGAATGACAACTCTTTAGTTTATAACAGTAAAAAATTCTCGACTATGTAAACTAGTAAAGAGGCGATGACAGTCCAGCATGTTTACATAGTCCCTTCACTGTTTCTACCTTGACCTCTTAACAAAAGCATCTCCAGTTTTTAGTTCAGGTAATGGAAAGGAAAGGGAGAAATATTAAAGTTCAGTGAGCTTATGTCAAGTTATTTGAGGAGTTTTAAACCACAACAGTGTTCTTCACCTAAAATGCCTCTTTGTCTTTCAGAAACCCAAGCTATTTGGATAATTTATCTGACAGAATATATCTCATGCTCTTATATTAAAGCATCACCCAGCTGGAATAATTAGTTACAAATTACACATTTCAAAGCTCTTGATTTTAAAAAAAAGATTAAGTCATCTCTATATGTACATATACATATCTATACATATATGTTATAGATAATAAATCATCATTGGTATATATATTTATAACAGTTACAAAAAACCCTACGTTCACAATATTCATTTGATTTTCAACTTTTTAAGTTAACACACACTAAATTACTTACCTTACAATCTATTTTGCCATACAAATGTCAAAGTGAAACCAAGCCAGTTAAGACCGTAGCTATTTTGTCATATCACAAGACTACTGATCTATATATAAAGTTAAACATAACACATAAAGCTGTCTCTTCAAATGAAGCAATTTTTACTTTCATGAGCTTTTCTCACTCTCCTGGGAAAATGGAATTTTCCTCTAAAAGGGAATCAATATTTCCAAATCCTTCACTGCTAAAGTATCAATCATTTATTTCTAATATCAGAACTGAGAATATCAGACTGAGAATTCCTTGAAGTCAAAGATCCAGATTTTGTTTATCTACATTCCCAAGGTCTGTCACACATTAAGCCTAAAAAATGCTAGTTCCCATTCCTTCATAGCAAATGCTCAATAAATGTTTGTTGTCACTATTAAATTCAGCAACAATATTAAGGACTGTGCGTAACCTGAGTGCAAAGTAAAACCCAGGAGATGCTTCTCTGCTTCTATCACCCTAGTATTACAAAGTACACGTGTGTTTGATCCTTTTAGGCTGCTGCACTGAAACATTTAATTACCACTTCAATATTCATGATGTAACAATGAATTAAAAGACTTTCCTTTGCTGAAACAGGCCAAGAATATTTACAGAAACTTAAACACTTTAGCATCTGAGGCTTAGATAATAACCCTACTTTGACGTAATATATGAATAATTAGGTGTTTGGTATTGAGTCTAGCACTTTGTAATTCAACAACTATTAAACAAATAAATTCTCATCTATCACTAAAATTGTAACTTTAAAATATTTTATCATTGAGAATCAAAATTCCATGTGATCCTGTTAACCCATTTCTGGGATAACAGAAAATATAATACTAATTAAAACCAATATATACATCCCCATGTTCATTGTAGCACTATTTATAATAATCAAAAAATGGAAACAACAGAAGTTCCCATTGAAAGATGAATGGATCTATAGATATCTACTGATATATAAATATATTTATTCAATTCTAAGCCACCATCAATTCTAAGTCACACCCAAATTCTTCAAGAGATTTTTATGAAAAAAAAAAATAATAAAATAAAAATAAAAATAATGAGATTTATTTACGAAGCACATCACAGTGGGGATTCAATGGACAGTGGTGGAACACTATTAGAAATTTAGCAGTGGGTGTGGTGTGTTAACAAATATTTGATGAAGAGTGAACCTGCACATCTAAAATCTATATTGCTTTGTACATCAAAGTAACCTAAATGAAATGAAAATATTTTATCTTTTAAAACTCAGTACCTAAAAGGTAAAATAAAAACAAAACATCTATTACGAATCTAGCAGAGAGCAGAGAACTACCTCAAGGATATTACCAAGAAACACAAATAGTATATCAGTATACAATTAAAGCCTACTCCAAAAATTTTTAATACATAATACATTTAAATATTCTGTTAAAAGATAAAGAATTAACTCCAAATAAGAATTTTACAAGGCAATAAAATATACTAAATTGTTTCACATTTTAATGCTAAATAAAAAGAAAAAAAAAGACTTCTGAAATTAATGAACTGTGTAGGAGATTAAATCAAATTACAAATTTTAGAGCCAAAACTACCAGAAATCATCTGAGGGCACCTTATTCATTCTAGTAATGAGGAAACTGAGTTGTTATAAAGGAAGACTGCAAAATGCTGAATATACAAAATAGGATAGAATAACCAACATTTCACCAAGCACATATAGGTCACGAGATTAAGAGGAGCAGGGTAAAAGGGAAGGAGAATATGAAAGCATAAATATGAATATCTGGAGAGAGATAAACAAATCAGTCAAGAGACTAGATTCTGCAGCCTGACCTGAACATGTTTGAATCTCAACTGTAATTTACTGTTTAACCTCATTATTCCTCCACATCTTCATCTATAAAAGAAATGTAAAGGTACCTATCTCATAGGGTTGTTGTAGGATTAAATAAATGTATTAATTCATGCAAAGTATTTAGAACAGTTACTGGCACTTAAAATGGCATTTTCTAGTCCATTTGATATACCACTCAACTTTTCATAGGCTGAGTTTATTCAGGTATTTCACATAACTTCTCAATATAAAGGTTATATAACCTTTAACTTAATCAATACTCCTTATACAGATCTTATTTAGCTCCCAAAATAGGTCTGGACATTTCAACTCTAAGGCCTAGGCTCATTTTCCTTCTCTCTCCATAAGGTTTTGTGCTTAGCCTTTTCTGTCTGCCTTCTTTTTTTATTCCAATCTTCTAGAATCCCTTCTTTTTTCTCTATAAACTAAAACAAACTTCACACATAAATAAATCCACTTATATAAAACTGTCAACAAAAGTAATGGAAATTTATGGAAAGGAAGACTTACCTTCATTAGCACCAACGTTCAAATATTAAGATTTATTCTAAGTCACATATAAATAACAAAACTGAGATTGGAATCTGCGTTTCCTTTTCAACACAGCATTGTAAATTTCCTCTACAGCATCCATTAGCACAACTGTTTTCTTTCCAAAAGACAATTCATTATATACATTGCATGAACTACCTCAAATTTTTCAGAAACAACAAATACTAAATTTAAGATTATATATATGTGTGTGTGTATATATATATATACACATATATCTTGCATAGTATTTTTAATATAAATAAGAACATTAAAGAAAATTTCTTCCATGGGTAATTTTCCCATCTTCCAGTTTTCTACAATGTGATATTATTTCTATATTTGAAAAAACTTAATCTTTGCTGGATCCATATGTTCTTACTTTTTGCTTGAAAATGTCAGCAGCTATAATTACAGTGCACAATTATGCCCTTATCTCAGAAGCAGCACTCTGGATGTACCCTCAATGCTGCCTCTCATCAGAGTATATTTCCTCTCAGGAAACTGCCACATGGGCTAGGAGTACATACTGTCATACGATATGAATATACAAACATTTGGTAGTTTAAAAGTTTTCCTTTTTCCCCTAATATAAACAATTAAGTAGATTTTCTATTGGAAATACTACTGTATGACTGATTAAAATGTAATGTCCACATGACTCCTTGAGACACTTTACTAGATTTTAAAATAACCACACATAAATATAATTATATGACTAATATATAAATAATTGGAAAATATTAAAATTAGTATACTATGTAATTAATAATATATATAAATATATGTGTGCATATATTTATTTACATATATATAAATACTGCTTTGGGATGCATTCCCATATCATTTGGGACACTTCAATGAAGTAATCGAGAAGCAGTGCTATATACCATTATCTATAATCAGACTAGAGTAATTCAAATCTGAATTCTACAACTCCTCGCAAACCCAAACTTGAAATGAACTCCCCTGAGGATCCTTCACCTTTCAGGATTAACTCTTATTTTTATAAAATAAGATGAACATAAATGAAAATATTCAGTATCAGTAATGTGAATAATATTTATATGTACACTATTAAAAATAAACATGCAAATGTATGAAACTAGAAGTAACTGAAATTTATGTCGGGTTTTTGATTGATTTCATCAATGTAATTACTGCTCCTTGTCCTCCCCCAAATGTCAGTGTCTTAATTCATTCAAGCTTCTATACCCAACTTTATTAAAAAAAAAAATGTATTCTCAAAGATCTGAAGGCTGGGAAGTCCAAGACAAGGGTGTCAGCATGGTATAGTGTGGACCCACTTTCTGGTTCACAGTCAGAGACCTTCTGGTTCACAGTCAGAGACCTTTTACTAAGTCCTCATGTGGTGGAAGGAGTAGACATCTCTCTGAAGCCTCTTTTATTATGAAATCCTAATTTGATTGAACAGAGTTCTACTCTCAGGACTGAAGACCTCCCAAATGTCCCACTTCCTAGTATTATTAATACCATCATTTCTAAGGGATTAGGATTTCAACATATAAATTTGGGAAGACAGCGTCTGATCATAGTTTAGAGTATTCAGCTTGGTTTCACTGTTTTTCTACTAGCTAAATCTATTTGACGCAGAGTAAAAGCAAAAAATGGGATGTCTAGAAATTAACCAGCAATTATAAATCAAGCTGTTTATTAATGTGTGTATGGTCTAGTCTACACTATACAGGTTCAACTTAACGGCATTAGGGTTTTCATGTAACATCAGATCATTTTTTTTCTTTTGAGCTCATGAAGAAACTAATTAAGCTTACTCTTTTCCAAAATACCAAGATTTGGAAAAATTGCTAAGGAAAACTAAAGTGGTTAGAGGTTAGTTTGTCTCATCTCCTGTCTCTCCTCATTCCTTTTAAAAATGATCATAATACAGAGATGGAGAATACCTTAATATGGTATATATATTAAAATTATTTCTTATGTGTTCTTAACTTTCACTAAGTTAAAATTAAGGCTGGTTTTTTTGGACCAAGTAGCCCTCATGAGAAAAAGTATATATAAAACTCATGATTTATGTTCATTCAAGATCTTGATTTATAGGTAACTAGAAAACTTCAAATCCATTCTGAAACCAAGACTCAGTAATTACGCTAAGGAAGTTTTAACCAACAAATTTTACAGTCTGCTAATTATAGTTTGGCTTTAGTTATTGATGACTATTGGACTAAACATAAAGCTTACAGACCCTTAGCTGTTCAAATTAAAGTTAACAGATTAAATCAAGATCAATGAACTTCCTACTAACTAGTAAATCTAACCTATCTTATCTGTTAATAGGGACCCTAGTTTGATTAGCTATAAAAATTAAATGTTTAAATCTTTAATAAACTAAAAAATCTTCCTTCTCTCCCAAAAAAGTAATTTTTGTCTTTCATACCATAATATTTCAAAGCTCCTACATTAAAGTATGAGATAAATGGCTTTCTCCACTAAAAATCAAATCTACTTATCCTTAATAAATACAATCCAATTAAAAATGCCTTCATAGGAAGTTTGAAAAGTATACTCATTTTATAACAAAATAGTATTAAAAATCAAACAAACAAAAAAACTAGCTAAACCTAGGTCTTGGCTCAATACTAGTTCTATCTACTTCTTTACTCAATCTTGACTTGGAACATGAAAGAAAACGCTCACAATGTTGATCTATATTATTTTTCTGCTCATTAGAATTTTTAGGTTTTGAGTTTTTTCTGAAAAGCCACTTTTTAACATTTAAACTGAAATACAATTTTTCTAACAAGTCAATAGTCTTTTTAAAAGATTAAAGGGAAAGAGAGCACCGATTAATTCATGAACATAATACCTTTCTTCTCAAGAACTAAAAGTTATTTTTAATATTCTCTAATTAACTAATCAAATATTCCTACTGGGGGGAAGGAACATAACATTTATTTTAACATCCCTCTGAAGTAGGGACATGTTATCCTGGTTTTACAGATGGAGAACCAAGCACAAAGACAGGTTATATGATTGACCAAGTCTTAATGCTACAATCAATCAGCAGTAACCACAGGATCATGTTAATTACGAACACCAGGTTAATTGTAGAAATTTAATTACTGAATTTTGTTTTGAAAAGGCCTTTCTAGCGTTACCTTAAGATCAAGAGTACCCAAAGAATATAAAACCTTCTGCAAAAGAAAATAAAATTAATCTGTATGAAACACTGCAGTATCAGTTAACATCTCAACCAGCCTCTTATAAAACCTTGAAAGTTCTTAAAACTCAAATATGAATAATTTATTCATGTGTCTATCTTCCCTTCTACTTCCTAATTCCCAACATTCCTTACTCGTGATAGGACAACTCTAATATAAGATCCTATGATTTCCAATATTTTCAGCTCCACCCAGTTAAAGCCTTCCCATTTCTTATCTTCCCTCTGGTATCTTCTTCAGTCTCCAATTCCCAAATTCTCATTCCTGCTTTGTAAATTGTGAAGGCAGATAACAACTTTCAGTCTCCCCCTCTAAGTCACTCATCACACATGTACATTAAACACATAGACGCTGGTTCAGGATTCTTCTCCACCTCAACCCGATACCAACCCAGCAACTTGAATATCCATATTGCTTATCTTTTTTAATATTCTAGTTGATCCAAGCTCCCCTACTTCAACAACGGGCTTCTAGTTTAGTCTTCCCTCAGTCATCATTCAGAAGCCTATATCCTCTGATCAAAATCTGTTTCAACTTTTCCCAATTCTACTTTACATACTCTTTAACTTTACCAAAACTGCCAGTTCCTCAAAACAGCTATTAATTCTGTGTCTACCTATCTCTTCAATCTCATTTTTTCTAAAAGCTAGTCTGACCATTAACTGTGTGGGGTCCAGTATGGTATAAAATACATGCAATTGGAATTTCAGTTCTACAGACTTACTTCCTTGTGAGGCTGTGAACAAGTTACTAAACATGCTCTTTAAGTTTCAGTTTTCTCATCTGCAGACTATGGATAAATCTTAGCTCATGTGGTCATCAGAAGCATCAAATTTAGCAGTGTCTGACACTTTTCCCAAGCCTGCTCTACTACTGCTCACCCACTTTCCTTACATCTTTTTTTAACTTTTCCTCTCCACTACTAACATCACCTCATCCAACAAATAATCTCAACGCCTAATTTGTCCCCAAATACTACCTAGAACTTTACTGCCTCTACTTCATTATTTCATCATTTTCCATTTTGTCTTTAATACTTTCTCTTTGAACTTTCCTATCTCTGAGGACTTTTCTGTCTTTTGATCTTTCTTTTGCCTTAAAAACATTGTTGTTTCTCACTATCCATCTTTCCTTGCTACTTAATATCCTCCTTGATCAGATGCTAAGGAGAAGCACTGGCTTCAAATATTGCATGTGCTAAAGATGTCATTTCTAAATCTACCCTCTTAAACTTCTTTGGACACCAAACCTATACTTACAAACACCTTGCGGGACATTTTCTACCTTGATACCTAGTAGGCATTCACAAATTTAAAAAGATCAAAACTAAGTTACTTTCCCATTGAAAACACTCTGCCTCTTCCCACTGCACTTAAGACATCAGATCAGCCCCAATTTAAAACATTCAAGTCATCTCAAATTCTTCCCACTCCTTCCATCATATCCAATCAAGTAATCATGCTTACTTGAATCTGTGAATGGTCTCACAGATTCATCCCCAGAATTCTAAAAACATTATTTACAACTTTTTTTTGTCTTATTATATCTTCATCAACTGGAGTTCATTTCCTTCCCAATCAAGCCCCAGTAATCTTTTCCTATACAAATTTACTATCACTCCTTTATGCTAAAACTACCATTATCATCTTGGCTAACCTAAGTTGCAGTGAGAAGAGGAAGGGTAGCTACAGGAACAAATTTTCTTGGAAGGATTAGTGTTTGCTTTATCTGAAAAATTAATAGGAATTCTGTTCAAAATGAGTGTTCTTACTGACCTGTTAAATATTAACTGTCCCAAGTTTTCAAGAAAAACTGATTTCCAAGCGCTTCACTCATATTTATCTTCTAATTCTCAAGCTCCAAGCCTAGTTACCACCCTTTGCCTCAAGGTTACTGATACACACACTTAAGCATAAATCTAATAATCAGGCCCCCAACACTTTTCTTATCTCCCACTACTCACCCAAATAAGTGTAGTGCAAAAAGCTATTGCTTTTCTTCAAACTTTTCTTTTCCATTTCTATGCTTGTTACTGTTTCTCCTTCTTTTTGAAATGTTCTCCCTTTTCCATTGTCCTCATCCAGGCTGACTCCTAAAATGTCACCTCTTTTCTAAAGTCTCCCTCCACACTCATCATATCATCCACCCCCAGGTTGAATCACTTTTTCCTTGAGCCTTGAGGAACTTCATAAGCAGAGCACTCAGCACATAACAGAGGGATCTAGTTCCCTTGTCCAATAGTGTAAGCAGTTACCAGATTTACTTCTCTTTGTATCCAGATTTGAGGAAAAGTCAAGTGCCTAGTAGGCTCTCAAATGTCACTGAACTGAAATTTTTGAAATGAAAGTTGCTAATGATTTACATGTCCTGAAAAACCAAAAGAAATTCTTAGGCAAAACTCAGCAACTAAAATTCTAAAATGCTGTTACATAAAAAGGAAGCAACAACTCAGAATTAAGCCCTAACTCCAGTCTCAAAATATCAATATAATTAGCCATAAAACAAGACAAAACAAAAAAACAGATTGGTGACTTATACAATAGTACTATTAAATACTACCAAGAAAATAATTACATTCTACATTCCAAGTCATAATGACTTTTATCAAAACAACAATTTCTATTATAAAGATACATTTATAAAGCCATAAAATGGAATTAGATTAAAATTTCATTTCCAATTACTCTTAAATTCAGCTTATTATTTGCACTGTAGATGTAGGAAGATGCCTTCCAAGACAATTCAAAAATGTCATATACATGGGGTAATTTCCACCAATCTTACACTTATATTGAGCAACAGGAATGTAATATTAAGTATGGATTTCATAAGTACTCTTAGGAGTCTAAAACCCTTGAACTAAAAGAAATCATAAAGTTCATCAAATTCATTAGTCTCATTTTAAATCAGAAAAGAAGTCTAACATTCTTGGTAGCATAAAAATAAATCTATAGTTGTGAACATTTATATCATAAAACTGCAAATAATGAACATTTCCTTCCATATTATGGACAGATTAAACAACAATATTGATTGCATTTCTAACATTTAAGATTGTACCATTTTTCAACCTTAATTTTTTTTAATAATAATTTTATTATTTCTCATTTCCATTGCTATATGCATTTTAGGATATTGAAATTACACCTCAATTTTTGTGTATTTCACATCACACCCATCACTATGTTCCTTCCTTCCTCCACCCCACCACACCCAGATAGCCAGTCTTGCATCCTATGAATTTTGTTAGAGTTTGACTCTTCATTTGTTTTCCTTCTTTATATTCTACATAAGAATGAAATCATTTTGTATTGCTCTTTTTCTTCCTGGTTAATTTCACTTAAACATGATCCCTTCCCCTCCAGTTCCATCCAAGTTATTGCAAAGGACATGATTGTGTCTTTTTTTTTTTTTTTTAATCCACACAGAATTCCATTAAGTCTATATACCACAGTTTCTTTATCTGGTCATCTGTTGACAGTCATTTAAGTTGTTTCCATATCTTGGCTACTGTGAATTGTGCTATTAACATCAGGGTACAGATATTTTTTTTTTTTTAATGAGAGTTTTTGTATTCACTAGGTTTATGTCTAGAAGCAGGACTGCTAGATCCAATGATAGCTAATCTTTTATTTTTTTGAAGAATCTCCATACTATTTCCCAAGGAAGTTGCACTAATTTACATTCACATGAACAACAAAGGAGAGTCCCTTTTTCTCCACACTCTGCAAAATTTGTTGCTTTTAGTCTTTTTGATACAGACCATTCTCACTGGTGTGAGGTGTTATCTCATGATGGTTTTTATATGCATTTCTCCCATGGTGAGTAACAAAGAGCATTTTTTCATGTGCCTGGAGGCCATCTGCATGGTCTTCTTTAGCTAGGTATCTATTCAGTTCTTCTGTCAATTTTCTGAGTGGGTCATTTGCTTTTTTGTTGTTGAGGTGCATGAATGTTTCTTATATTTTACGGAGATTAAGCTCTTCGCTGATGTATATTGTGCAATTTATCTTCTCCCATTCCCTGGGTTGCCTTTTTTTTTTTTTCCAGTGGTTTCTTATACTTTTTAGTTTGATGTAGTCCCCAATGTTTAGTTTTACTTTAGTTTATTTTGCCATAGTTGTCCTTTCCCAAAAGATATCTTGGAGGTTGCTGCAATGGAGGGCTCTTCCTAAATTTTCCTCTAGGAAAATTTATGGTATTTTATAGTTTGGGAGCTTACTCAAATATAATAAAAAACTACATTGATTTTCTCATGGTGATCCATTCTTAGGATTAACCCAGCTTGACTGTGAGGTTTTTGTTTTTTTAGTTCACTAAATAGGGTTTGACTTGCTACTTCTTGAAAATTCCTAGCCATTATCTCTGAATGTTTCCTCTTCATTATCTTTCCTTTTGCTAGCTGTATGTTAGACTTGTTCAGCTTATCCTTCACGTTTCTAAACCTTTCTATTTTACCTCTACCTTTGAGTTCAGCTTTCTAGTCTCATGCCATGGCTGAGTTTAACTTTTTGTGCCATGGACCTCTTAGCAGTCTGGTGAAGTCCAGGGTCCCCTTCTCTGAACAATCTTAAAGACTTAAAATATGTATGATTCCAAAATAAATGAATTATATTGAAATAATTATCAAATACTATTCATTTTGATACAGTAACATCTATCTGCTTCTTTATTAATATCTTCAAATATAAGCTCTAGCAAAGGCTTGTTCTATTAAAAAAAAAATGATTTCTGTTGGTATTATGAGATAAATTGCATCACTCCAAAAAAATATGTTGGCGTCCTAACCCCCAGCAGCACAGAAACATGAACTAATTTGGAAAGTGTCACTACAGAATTAGTTAAGAGATCAGACTAGAGTAGTATAGGCTCCTACTCCAATGACTGGTGTCCTTAAAAGAGTACCAAGTGAAGACAAAGATACACACAGGAGAATGTAACGTGATGGTGAAGACACAGATTGGAATTAAGCATCTACAAGTGAAGGACTGCCAAAGGTACCATCAACCACCAGAAGCTAAAAGGAAATTCTTTTACTGGTTTCAAAGAGAGCAGGGCCCTATCAATGACTTGACCTTGGACCTCTAACCTCCAGAGGTGTGAGACAATAAATTTCTGTTATTTTGCCTGTTATTTTACATGTCTGTGGAACTGTTGCTGCAGCTCTAAACGCTAATAAAACCGCTGTCATAAGAACCTCTAATGCTAGTCCGGTTGGCATTTCCCTCAAATATGGATGTAAACAAGTTTCAGTTAGAGGTTAGCAAAAAAACCTCTGAATTCTAAGAAACCCTGTGTCTACAGCAAATTAACCTTAGTCTAAGACTCATTACTAATCAACTATGTTTTAACAAAATTAATAAACTACTGTTTAAGCAAAACTACATAGTTTTTTGTCTGTTTTCTTTTTTCATTTCAAAGTATTCAGAGCGCCACAAAAACATCTCGGTTCTGAACTCTAAGATGCAGCTATGAGACGACATTTTTCATAAATAGCAAACTAAGCCTAAATATTAAAGAATGAAAAATTCATCATTTTCTTTAATTTCTTAAACTAAATGTACAATGAACCCTTAGTGTTATATTAGATTAACATGATTTGTATGAATAACCAAATGAAGACTTATTTCTGACTATTCTTGGCCAGTAAGTAAAGCATAATAGCTGGTTTCTTCTTAGTGTATTCCTCTTAGAACTACACAAGTAGGTGGTTAAGCCCAATAGCCTTTTGTTTATCTAGTTATCCAAGGTAAAATTTATTTTTTTTAAAAAGCACTACAAACTTCTTCATTTGTGATGTATATATATTTTCAAAGAACTTGGCTATTAAGTCTAAAATAAAAGACTATTAAAAAATTGCAAATGTACTAATTGCAAAATTTTTATCTTGATTATTCAAAATTCTGCTTTTACTTCATAATCCTACCAGATCTCTACTGGAAGTCTCTCATTTGCTTAAATATGTCAAAACCAACAATATAATAAAATTAATTAATTAACAAATATTTATGTTACAAGTTCAGTGACTTCCAGTATCTATCACTTTATTACTTTAGGTAATTTAGCACAGGAAGGGCCTATGCTGATGTCTAGCTCAAAGTCCTTGATTGATAAATGAGCAAACTAAGGCCCAGAGAGGCTGTCATTTGCCCAGAATCACAGATTAGTGACAGCTAGGACAAAAATGCGTCTCCCTATTCCAAGTCCAATGTTCTTTATATATTATACCATGTGAAAAAGTTGTTAAGAGTTAATAAATATCCTGCAAATGCCTTTTGTATGATCCTTTTAATTCTTTTTATAATTATAGTATTTAAGGACAGTCTTGTTGCCCAAAGATGCCTAACGAGTTTTCCGTTTTAAAAAAAATTTGCATTCTGTGCACTTTAAAAAATGAAACAATATCTCATTTCCAACTTCGAAATTGGCAAAAAAAAATTTTCAAACAGAACTGAATAGACATTTCAAGGCATAAGCTCTTAACTCTCATACACTGAATTTTTCTTTTCTAGAAAGCAATTTAGCATTAAGAACAAAACAACTTAAAATGGGTAACTCTTATCTTAGTCTATCTCCAAGAAAAGTAAGACTTGGATGATGAGAGAACTCAAAGTAAATGCATTTCAGAAACAATAGAAATAGCTAACAATGGAGAGTGATTAAAACTAATGTCTGTTATACAATGAATATAACACAGTCATTAAAAATTATGTTCTAGGAAATACAGACATAGGAAAATAATAACAAGCTATGTCTACTGTGAAACTCCACTTTGTTGGGAATACACGCATATGTATAAGTTGCATAATATATATGTAAAGCATTTATCACAGGGTTTGGCACATAGTAAAAATCCAATAAATAAGATTCATCATCAACATCATAGGAAATGTTTGATTGTATATCAATTGTTAAGAATTACTAGTTCTTGCTAGCGGTAGAAATACAAAGTACTTATTTCCTTTAAGGACAATTTTGTACATGATCTGAAATAAAACATTACTCCTGCATGGAGAGAATTATTTTTCCAAACTGACACTCTTAAAGCAGTTCCAGTTCCTATTTAAGACTGAAGAAAAGCAGACTTTCACCAAACATTCACTAATGTTTGGCATTGTATAAGACAATGTCTTTCACATAATAGGTCCTTCACTAATTTTTGATTAAATATGTACTCCCGATCAACCTCTGAGAGTTATCTCTTTCTACTCAGAACTAGAGGGTGTACTGGAGAGTTTCAATATGAGGCTTTTAAAGACCTTACTGGACTTTACCACAATGATTATTGAGAAAAGGTTGTTTCCCAACATATTGGTGATTTTCATTTTTTTAACACTGAAATTAAGTGAAAAAATAATTTGAGTGTTAAGAATGGTCTCGACTGCATTTAAGCTATTGCTTGTGTCTTTTAAAAAAAAGAGAAAAGAAAAAGGAAAAAATATATATGTAAGGCCAATATAAAATCCATGTTTGTTTCTTCACAATATGTATGCTTTAAGTAATCAATTACTGTTTCTAAGCATTGCATATTAAAAAGGAGATTCATAAATTATCAGAATAAAAGTCACATTCCAAAAAGAGTCAAGTCTTTGTGGTTTAGTTAATGCAGACAATGTTGGTTCTAATAAAATTGACTGTCAGATGAACACGTCACCCTCTAATATAAAAAAAATTTTTTTTAAGTAAAACCCTCCAGTTTGTCCCTATGAAAAACTAACATCTCATAGTGAAATATTATTTGTTAAAACATTATACTTATCCTACCAAAATAAACACAATAAAACTCCCAGGGAATAACTTACTAGCAAAGTAAGATAAATTTGTGAAAAAAAAGAATTCTAAAAGTCTAAGTGAGGTAATTTCCCAGTAGGTCTATACTATACTTTGGGAAAAAGAAAAAAAAAAAAAAAAAAAAGAATCCTTCAGTAAAAACTGCCACTTGGCAATATTTCAAATATCAATTATCTCTAGGGTTAAACGACTGGGAATATTTATTAATTTTTAGTTTGACACGCTGCATCATACACTAATATCACTAAACCAAAAACTTGTGCTCAATTTGTCCCTGGCAAGTATTAACAAAAAAAAAAAAAAAAAAAAAAAGACCTATTTAGAAACAATATATATTTATTTCGTGTGTAAATTCACATTCCATCTGTTTCTGTAGTTGCCGCATCCAACAAGGAGCTTAAATATGGTAATTAGATTTTTTCCTATCTCTTAAAATAGAAGTTCACATTTTGATCCAAACTACTTACTTAAAAAAAGATACCAGTAAAATATTAAAAGTTATCGTCATTCCGTTCAGGATAGTTAGCAATTTTTCCCCTAAGAGTTATCTGAGATACTTCTTGATCTCGCCCAAAGTAGGTCTAATCTGCCGAAAGCAGCGAGACAGTGTACTGCACTGTGAATGGACAGCCAGGTATTTTATGAATGGAAGCGATCACGTGATCTCAGCACCTCCCCGAACTGATATTTCCCACATAACTGTGTCAACATTCTGAGAACAGGGGTAGTTGTTTGTGTGTGCGTATATTTTTTAATTTAACCTATAACTTTGAATTCTCCTTATTTCCTGAACTCACAAACCTGCATGAAGACAAGATTGTCATGCCTCGATTTTTTTTCTTAAGGCAACCCTTTCAAAATGTCCAAGGTGATGGATGTTTAATTATTTTTTTATGAATGAAGAGTGTGCTATGCAAATGAGGGCGATTCACAAAAAAGGAAAGAACATGGCGGCCACTTCTGCTTCTTGACTGCACTGATACTGCAGCAATCTACCTTCTCCCACACCCGCTCGTCAGAAGTGGGGGGTGGGGGGTGTAGAAAGGCTACTTGGCATTTCTCTAGCTATTTTATGTCAAACAGGCTTAGGCTTTGGACTTTAAAGTTCTCTAGGAAAGGCCTGACTTAAGGAATGCACTTTATTTAAAGGAATGCATCCTAGGACTAATTCTAACTCACTTTAACTCTTTCTATCCCGCCAAAGATAAACAAAACTTGAACTTAATTACAAGAAAACGGATACTAATATTCTACATGTTATTAAATCCCTCAACAGAAAACCGTTTCCGCACCATTATTCCTCCAGACAGCTGTTACATTAAAGCAATTTTGAAAGGCAAAGTATTTCGTTTGGAAAGCATAAGGACAGATCAAATAAACAAAAACTTAAACCGGATGCTCTAGAAGTTAATGAATGAAGGCAACAACATGTTCAGCAATGTAAATACTGTTAAATCAACGTAACTAGTATGTTTCAATATAGCTTAAGGGTAATAATTAGTATTAGAAATTCTTCTATACTTCTAATAAAGAATCCAGTATTTGCAAATGTAAAATACAATAGTTTAACATTTCCCACACTCCAGGTGTCCTTAATCGTATTAAATTATAAAAATGTTTCCCTAGTCCCATTTTTACCAAGACTCTTTCAGGGCATAAATTTTTAAAAAAGGTGTGTGTGTGGGGGGGGGGTGAGATGAAGGCTTAATCGGTATTTAAGAGTCACTGACTCATCGAATTAAGATTCAAGAGCAGTTTGCTGCAGGAGATGCTCCCACACATTAGTTTCCAAGTGAACTAGCTCTAAAGGAAGCAGAATGGATATTCGGGGTATGCTGATTTGTTTGCTCCAAGTGAAAAAGGACAGGCCAGGGAATATTCCAGGCAAAGGGGAAATTTCTAGCCTGCCTCCATCCATCCCAAGGACGTACAATTCCCATCCCACCCAAATACTCAATACACCAACCCCTTCCCAAGAAAGCAACTAAATGGGGGGAGGGGGGCTCCAATTAAAGAAAATGACTTTAAACAATCAAATGTTAGCTCCAGAGCAAGATGCACTGAACTCTCCATAGCTGCAAGCTTTTTGGCTCTCTAGTCTCTGAAGTGTCTAAGGGAGAGCCAGGAAGGATAGCGGTGGGGGTTGGGGAGTAATCAAGATCAATGAGGCACTTACTCGTTGTCAGAAGTCGCCGTCTCCTCGCTCATCTTTCCCTCACCGTGATCCGATCTGGAGATGGAGGAGCAAGAGCAGGCGAAGGAGCAGCAGAAGCAGCACCGAAGGACAGGAGGCAGCGGCGGCCGGGGGGGCGCGGGGGCAGCGGCTCAGGGGCCTCACCATGGTGGATGCCTCACCCGGAACGGTGCCCCCCCAGCCGGGAACCCCAGCCACCCCCGCAGGGGGGTGGCGGCAGCAACCTTCGCCGTGGCGACCCCAGCCTCGTCCCCCTCCTCAGCGCCCGACAACTGGATCCGAAGATGCTGGAGAGGGTGGTGGAAAGAAAAAAAGGGGGGCTGCGAAGGCGGACTGCAGAACTGCTTCTCCGGACAGTGGGGTGGAGCGCGGCGGGGTCCGGCCGGGAAGGAGCAGGCGGTCGGAGAACCCAGGAGCAGAGGCGGCGCTTCCCTCAGGGATGCGGCGAGGAGGAAGCAGAGCTCCTTTCGGTGGGAGCTGGCGGGGGGGTGCCGAGCCCGGGCTCCGTGCGGCGGCGGCGCGGTCCTGCCGAAGCCCACCCCACCATCTCCCGCCTCGCCGCTGGCTGTCCTCTCAGTCCCCGGCGGCGACCCGGGCAGCCCTCAGGCACGAGCAGAAGCGGGCTAGGGGCCTGGCGGCGGCGGATTCCTGCAGACACGCTCCAGACCGGACGACTTCAGAAGGGGGAGGAGGGGGCGGTGGGGACCGTGTGAGGCGGGGGCAGACGCGTCGATCGCCCCTACTCGGGTCGGAGAAGAGCGGGTGCTCCTGGAGGGGGCAGGGTCCGGGGAAGCTGCAAGAGAGCGGTCACAGGGTCCCCGCCTGCCCAGCCGGTGCCCACCAGCAGCTCCGCGGGCCAGCTCCTCACGCCAGCCAGAAGGGAGCCGCGAGGGGGGCGGCGGAAGCGCTCACGCCGCCTGCTCCTTCCGCCGCAGCGGCTGCCCAAACCCCGGGCGCCCGCGGAGAGGGAGGCGAAATAGTCCCTGGCGATTTCTCCCTGCCGTCGGCTCTCCCCCGGGAGGTCAGAGCCGGCACGGGGTGGGGTTACCGAGCGGAGCGCTCGGCTTGTTAGGATGTGGGTAGCAGGACTAAAAGCAGCAGCCTCCGGGCTAATCACTGCAACTCGAAGTCGTGTGCAGCATAGCAAGTTTCAGGAAAGTAGTTCCCTCCTCCCTTCATTTCCAAATTCGTTGTCGAGCCACTGAGCAGGGAAAGGAGGAGGGAGGCGGAGGGATATGCCAGGCCCCCGTTCTCGGTGTGCGTGCGCGCGCTCCAAACTCTTGGCACGCCGCGAAAGGGGGCGGGGGTGTGAGCTGCACGGGGAGCTGCCTGGGAGGTTGCATTGTTGCGGCGCGTTACTCCCGGTTCCTTGCTTTGGAATATCCGGTTGTTTGAACTTAGAGGCTAGAATGACAGTGTGTTTAGGAAAGAAATTCGGTGGCTACTCTGTTCTGCTCTGTGCGTGTGCGCGCGCGTGCGTGCGTGTGTTTTCTTTGGTGAGCAAAGAATGGAACTGGCATGAGTTCATCTTTAGTTGGGGGTTCAAGTGAGGGACTGTACAAAGACAGCTCCGCCTGCTGTCTTTCTGGTTGCATTGCTGCAGTCCCCTAGCTGCATGCACAGCGAGTGTGCGTGTGTGTGTGTGTGTGGTGGGGGGGTGGTATTAGAGAGAAAGAGTTTTTGTACCTTGGATTTTAACTGCGCAAGAGGAATTCTGTGCAGAGCATTCATCTCCGAAAGCTAGAGTTGTTGTTAATGGAGAACGACTTCCATTGAAGCCCTAGATAGGCTTGTTACATGAATCTGGCGCAGCCAGAAGCACAGGAAATAACTCCCGCTGCGAGTGAGGTTGCATAACTATAGCGCAGAAGATGCCTCTGTGGCACGAACTGCTCGGAACGGAGGCGGAACAATTATTGAATAGCAGCTGTCACGTTTGTATTGTTAGAGGACAATATATGCATTCTTCTCGCAAGGGTTTTGCACGGAGATCTGCTGGGGTTGACGGCTGGAGTCTAGGCTTCGAAGGACCAAAGAACTCAGCTTCTTCCTCTGCAAATTCTATCTCTTTTCTGTCTAGAAAGCCAGCCCATACATGATTCGGCCTGGGGGAATGAATCTGAAGAGCTCCCAAGATCTGATGCATCTCCCTAGGTATCGGTCTAACTCTGTGCCCAGTGCTTTTCTTTTTATTCGGTTTTGTGCGATCCGACAATGAAAACTGCTGCTCCTGCCACTGTGAGGGGCAGAGCAATTCCTAAGGAAGAAAAAAAGTGCAAAACCCTTCCAGACAAGGCAGCTCCACTCTTCTGCCTCCTGTTTTCAGGAAGTTTTATTATTACCAAGCACAGAAGCACATACACTAGCCTAGTAAATGCGTTGTACATAACAGGTGCTCAATAAATATTTGACGAACTAGTAAAGGCGCTAAACTAGTCAATATACACCCCTCCCTGCCACCCCTGCCAAATAAGCACCCAGTTGATTTTGAAGATTCTTTATGTAACTCTTGTTACTGCCAGGCAGCAGCATTATTCCTTACTCAGAGAAGGAAGGGGCAATGTTGGACAGGAAGGGGAGGGGCTCTGCTATGGTCAGACATTGCCTCTGTTACCTCTGAACCTGCATTTTTTATCTAGTTCCTCTAAGAACCTGCAACTGGAAGTACTGGTACTGGCCTCTTTTCCCTCCGGTACTACTGCAAACCTCTTTACTACTCAGATTTGAATCAAGTCCCATCAATTATAATTTGTGTGGTCTAGACAAGTTACTTAAACTTTTTACTTGTGTAAAACGGGGATAATGATACTTAATTCATAGAGCTCCTTTATTGATTAATGAGGTAATAATATACATAAAGCACTTAGAATAGATTAAGAGCTCAGTAAGTCATAGCTCTTATCATAGTCTTACTATCATTTCATAAAATGGAGATAATAATAAATTCCATGAGAAGGTATTAGCAGAGGCTCTTAGAATTTAATGGAAATTTCAGTATCTTTGTTCGTTTATTCAATAAATAACTCACTTTATTCTGTGTATCACTCTTGCTAGACCCATGGCCTGGCCCTTAATAAGTCATCAACAGATGGTAGCTTTTAAGAGTTATTATGACTATGTAAGTACAAAGTAAATTGCATCATTTGCAAAGTCCTCTTTTTCTTTTGAGGAAGAGTTGTCTGTTTAAGTTTCAAGTGCACCAGGAAAATGATCAATTGCAGACTTTGGGGGAAGACAGGAAAACCATCTTGGCTGTCATGTAAAGGTACCATGCTGGCCACTTTTGCATATATTACTTTCCTAAAGGGACAAGACATGAGGAACACCGCCCCCCCAAATTAATATGTTTTAGATTGTTCCTCATCCCATGACCAAGACAGTCACTAAACTGTTCATTATCATTGGTTTCCCCATGTCATTCTTAGGACAGTGTTGTGCCCATATTTTTGTTTTTTTGTTTTTTAATGATGTATTTATAGTTTTCTCCTCTCACCCAATTATTGAGTCTAATCAACTTTTTCTTTCTAATTCTCTTGGTATGACCAGAGGTCTGGTGAGTTTTCTACCCTGAAACAATCAGAAATGGTCCTGTGAAAAGGCTAAGTGCCCAGAGTTCTTCTAGTCTGACTTTCTATCAGCAACTACCTACACTTGAGAAGCGTCCCCTGGTCTGTCCCACTGTTTGAACCTTAATAGGCTCAAGAGCTATAAAAAACACAGACAACCTGTGAGACCTTCTTTGAGTCCAGATTTGAACAAATATTTTAAAATTTGCAATAAGTGAAGAAGATAAATTTTGGGGTTTTTTTTTAAGCATTGGTGTTGTGGTTGTGTTTTTTAAGTCCTTATTTTTCAGAAATACATACTGAAGTTTTTACTGATGAAATGATAAACATCTTAGATCAGCTTCAAAATATTCCAGTAGACTGAGGAGTGGGGAGAAGTGGATAGGGATGTAAATGAAATAAGATTGGCTATGGATTCATCGTGAGCACATTCACTTTACCATTTTATGTATTAGAAATTTTCCATAATGAAAAGGTTCTTTTAAGTACACTGCAAGTACTACTTGACTGCAGGTACCTGGACTCCACACCAGATCAGCAGATTTGTAATGGGACTGACAATTCCAACTTTTCCAAAAGTATGCCAGGTGTTTGATCTTCTTGGCTCCTCAGAGTCTCCCTGTCTTTCCTTGAAACTACTTCTGTCATCCTATCCCCAAACAAATCCCTAATCAAAAACTCTATTGCAATAGAATACATAAGAGTGTCCCAACATAGATCACAGGCTAAGGTAGATACTGATCAAAGCCAAAGGGCTGGTTCATTTGAGGAAACAGGATCCAGACTTGGAGAGCTATGTGAAAAAGGTCAATACAGATGACAGTGTCTCCTTAAGTCCCAACTCCATTGAGTTTGTATAGCTACCAATGAGCGTTAATCAAAAAGGATTCTACATGGACATGTTGGGGTCAGCAGGGCAGGGGAAACTGTGTTTGCTCAGTTGTGTTTTCTCAGGTGGGTCTATTGGAAGGAGACTGGCCACATTAGCTGAGATTCACAGGTGGTTCTCAGTACTTCTGTCCTCAACTTTAGAACTGCCCAGAGCCATGCAATAAATTGTTATAGATGATTAGTTTCCTAAGACATCTGTGGATCCACAGCACAATTGCCAAGTAATTGCTGGTACAGATCTTCCTTGATCTGGAATTACACCCTGAAAAACCATTGTAAATTGAAAATATCATTGCGTTGAAAATGCATTTAATACCCTCAACTGACCAAGCGTCATAGCTTACCCTAGCCTACCTTAAATATTCTCAGAACCTATATTAGATTACAATTGGGTAATACCATCTAACACAAAGCCTAGTTTGTAATAAAAATGTTGTATATCTCATGTCATTTACTCAAAACTACTAAAAGTAAAAACCAGTCTGTAGAATATTGCTTGTTTAACCTTGTGCTCGCCAGCCTTACTGCCCAGCATCACGGGATGTCATACCACATATCGCTAGCCTGGGGAAAAGAACAAAATTTGAAGTATGGTTTCTACCGAGTGCATATCACTTTTGTACCATCATAAAATCAAAAACTCATCAAATCATCCTAAGTCAGGGACTATTTGTATAAGAGATCACCTAAGATGAGAGGGTTACAGGTAGTGCCTTGTTTCAGGTAGGTATCTGAATGGGGTTCACAAGAAGAGCAAAGGTAATGTGTTCTCACAGAAACTGACAGGTGACATGGAGCCCTTCAGAGCTTTCTTTTTCCTGACTACTCGGCCTATAGTAATTATCTTTCTAATGAACTCAGAATTTGTCTTCTCAAATCCTTTTATACTTGCCTTTACTGTTTTACCATTGTATTGATCATTCACCACCCCTCCACCCCACCCTGCTAATCAACCTTGTATGAGTTTATATTTGTTTTACCTGTTAAATTTTAAGCAGCGTGAACACAGTGATCTCTTCAGCAGTGGTTTTAAATACAAGAATGCCTCATTTTATTGTGCTTTGCTTTCTAGCACTTTGCAGATATTGGTATTTTTTAAAAAGACCCTTCACCAGCAAAATGATTATGACTTGGTGAAGACTCAGATGATGGTTAGCACTTTTTTCAGCAATAAAATATTTTCAATTAAAATCTGTACATGACTTTAGACATAACGCTACAGCACACTTAATAGACCGCTATACAGTATAGACATAACGTTTTATGCACAGGGAAATAAAAGATCTGTGTTACAACCAGTATTGTGATATGTGCTTTATTGTGGTGGTCTGGAATGACCTCACAGTACCTCTGAGGTGTGCCGGTGATGGAAGCTTCTCAAATGAAATAGTATACCAGTGTCTTGTTGTATGTATAAAAATGAAGCTGCTGGGCACATCCTGGTGGAGCAGCAGTTATGTCAATTACCTTCAAAGGAGTGCAGGCTACATACCCCTGGGGAGTCCTGGTCCTGGGGAAAACAACCAGTGTGAGCAACTAAGTAAAAATAAAATAAAAATGGGGAAAAAAATGAAGCTGCATTGATTGACATGGATGAAAATTGGCGGGTCCCTCTAGTTTTCAGCTGCAACTAGAGCATTACTGCAATTCAGCATTTCACTCACTGTGCCTTACACTAATCAACTCTCAGCAGATAGCTGTATACTCATGAAATCAAACAAGGAGACAGTCATGCCAACATTTGACGTTCTAATAGCACATAAAATACATGTACATATTTCCATTTCTAAAATTGCTCTTAATGTTGCCCCTTAGATGTTATTAAAGTTTTGCATTTAAAAAAACTGTGGTTAATATGTGCTTGGATCAAAGGGAACTCTTTTTGTTCACACTGTACTTTGCTAAATGAATGATTTTTTTTTTTTTTAAGTGTAACCAGTCTCTTGACTAATGAGGTCTGCCTCTCAGTGGAATTACTAAATGGTAACCATGTTTCTAAATAGTTTCCTTGCCTCTGGCATGAGACTGTTTCTCTAACACTAGGGTTTCCATGTTCTTCCAAACTAATACAAAGTATAAAGGATAAGCATGCTGTTTTATTTTTCTCCCAAAGGACTGCAATTGTTGGTCTGGTAGTATCCGGTGAGTGTGAAATCAGTTTACTTTTAATGCTATAACTGCCTTTTACAGGAAGTTTCCACAAGATTACAACGAGTACAAGGGAAATGAGCAGTCTGCGATTTCCTTTATTTTCAGTATAATCTTAGCTGGGAGGATGCTGACCAGGCCACACTGCTAAATAAAGCACTCCTCCCTGACCAACATTCTCTCAAATGACTTTGGCTTGCTCGTTCTTTGAAGGTTAGATCCTATTACAACAAATATGAAGGATTGAAATATCCACTACAAAAGATTTTTCAGCCTATGTGCATGCAACATAAATTCAGTATAAAAAAAAGTGTCAGCGGTTCTATGGACCTTGTTTTAAATATGGCATTTGACTTCCCTTTTAGTGACTAACAGCCATTGTTTAGAACTATAAAACTTATTAGTCCCTTCAAAAATTTACTGTCTTAATACTCTTGCCCACAAGGAAGTATTTTTTACAGAGCGAATGTAGAGAGAATTAGGCACTGAAGGTCATAGAGATCAGGTGACTTTCCAGAGGTCACATATTACTGAGGATGTGGCTAGAGTTCAAACTCTAATTTTCTGCTTCAGAAACCAGTTTGTGAGGTGTGTCCTGGTGGAGTGGTAGTTAAGTCCATTACCTCTAGTTATACATAGTCCATATACATCCCGAGGACCCAGGCTCCAATCATAGGGAGCAGCGGGGGGCAACTAAATAAAGAGAGGTTTCCTCCCCCACTCTCTCCCTGTTTCCTTGCCTGCTCACTTCTTATTGCCTGTATCTTTCCTTAAAACACAAAAAGTGTGTGTGTGTGTGTGTGTGTGAGTGTGTGTGTGTGTGTGTATTATCTATAACTTCTCAAATATGGGCTTCTTGGTGGGATATTCTTTCTATTTCAAGTCATTTTTCCTCTGGATGAGCACTTGGCAGGAGAACTGTACTTTAGGGAAGATTAAGTTCTTTGGCTGTTATCAACAGTCTTCTGTAGATCTCAAGTATATAAATTCCCTTATACCATCTGTTCTTATTGTGTGATCTGGAAACCTCTGGGTTCTTCTGTACATTGGTAGCTAATTCTAGTGCCCTAATAGGAAGATCATTTCCATCAGGAGACAAAAAAGGTCTGGTTGACTTTTGGTGATGCTTGCAGCTTTGATGATCATGGTAGCCACTATGACTATTAAATTTAATCCAGTAAGATGAAATATTTACTCCTCAGTTATATAAATGTTTCAGTTTGAGTTTCCAGATATATTGTAAGATGTATGCCTTCAAAAATATTATTGTAAGGGTTTGAGACGAGTAAAAGAGCTGTTTTTAATAGTCTATATAAAAGCAAATTAGGGCCTGATTATGGGACTGGAGAGAAGAGGATAAAGAAAAATATATGTAGATAGCCCAATCCTTGGACTGCTTTAAATGCTGGGAAGAAGGCTGCTTTTCCAGAATTTACATTCTAGTTAGGGAGTCATGGAAAACATTTAGATAATGTAAAATGTTATATGAATAAAGACCCTGATAAGTAATAAAAATAAATGCTTTTATTTTCCTTTAATACACTAAGCTTATCAATATCCTCAGGTGTGTCCATTTTGGAATCCTGTGATAATGTTTTTGTATAATAAAATCTAAAATCTAGACTATAATGAGTAATTCTGTGTTTAAAAATTATTAGATGCTGAAAACATCTGACCAGTCCTCATCTCACTTGAAAAATAGAAGTTTTCATTCTCTGTAGGATTTAAAATTCTAAGAAGATTCTTATTTTCCTTCATATTAGAGAATGTCAACCTCACCTCTAAAGTTCTTTTTCAAACCCTAAAACTCTTCACACCCTTTTTGTCTTCTGGGTCTTAGCCAATCTCTGTTTATTTTCAGTTTCCTTCCTTTGTTGGATCATCCCAGTCAGTCCTTCCCTGTATCCCTTGACAAGCTGTGCCAAGGACTTTGAACAGTCTCTTTCCCTGCCTTATTGTCCTTGCTTATTTTATTTCCCGATATTTTCCATAAAGCTTTTTAGAACTGATTTGGGAAAATACCATTGCTTTATGTAATTCCATATTATTTGGTTCAGTCTACATCTTAGAAATATAGTTATTCTTGACACACCTTGATACCATTCTTAACTATGTATTTGCTTATTATCTATATTATTATCTATAATTTCCAAGTTTTTATAAAATTCCAATACTCATATGTATCCATTTGTTTTTTAATATTAATTTGTAATGTGAGATATTTGATAGGTACTTATCAAATGTTCTTTTACATATAGTAGTGATCACTCCAAAACGACAATTTATTTTTAGGTAACTTTGATTTACAAAATAAAAAATTATTTTTGATATACGTGTTCACTTTTTATCAAATATGTGATAACATGCCATTTATACCCACCCTCAGATTCCTAACAATCTTCCACTACTGTCCACTGGAACCCTACCACCCTTTGCTTCTACCTCTCACCTCCTTCCCCTCTGGTAGCTTCAGTTCTGTTTTCAAAGCGAAAGGAAAACTTTTAATTTATATTTTGATTGTCTATCTTTGGGATCTTCTAGCTATTTATAGGTATAATGATTTTGGAGATTTTGCTAAATTTTCTTTCAAATATCTTTCAAAATCTTTCTAGATTGTTTTTTCTATTAGAAACAAGTATTCACATCTTGTGTACTTATCTTTGGACTAAAATGTAAAGATTTCTCTCAGGAAAGTATATATAAGTGAAATTGTACAATCAAATTTATAAATTTATGTCTGATCTCAGTTTTGTTTTTACTTTTCATGTATCTACAACTTCAGATTTCCTTGGAAATCACTTGAAATGTAATTGATTTATGTCTAACAATTATCTCTTTAAAAAAAATTATTTTTGATCACATCGAGTTCTGACATTGATCTTTCATAAAACCAGAAGCACTCAGTAAAGGACTGACCGCAGCTTCAGGAAGCTATCATTAAATTTCACTAGACAGGGGTGTTTAGGTCCAACTCTGAAAGGGTCTGTCTTTGGCAAGAAGAGATTTATAACAGGAGTATTAATTCATTAATGTGATAGGCCAGCTCAGTATTAGAGATGAAATGAAAGCAATTCTTGACCTCAAGGAATATATAGCATAGTGAAGATGTAAGTTGGTAAGTTACTATGACCATAGTTAAGTGCTATAAGGATTATAATATTGTCTTCTGGGAGTCTCGGATTTTGCTTCACATCAAATAGAGGATTCGCAATAGGAGAGTTACCATAAAACATTATTGTGAAATCTAAATTACAATGAAATTAAAAATCATCCTGGAAAATGACTACACCCATGTGTTCAAGGAGAGTGTGTATAGGCAAAAAATAAATTAAGAAAAAAATCCGCTGGTTGCTTATTTGTATAAACTTCAACCTCCAAACTTACAAATGAACCTAAGAGAGATCTGGTAAATGTTTGATTCCTTTTTGCAACAAGGCAAGAATGTTAAAGGTGATGCTTCATGAAGCTAAAGCTGTCACAGCCACTCCTCAATCTTCAGTCTATTTAAATATACTACCCCTTCTATGTATTTTGTGACTTCAGTTCTTATGTCCAGGTCTTTGATCCTTCTTGAGTTAACTTTTGTGTATGGTGATAATGAGTAATCTAGTTTTTTGTTCGTTTGCTTGATTTTTTTTACATATGTCTTTCCAGTTTTCCCAGTACCATTTGTTAAATAGACTTTCCTTCCTCCATCGTATGCTCTTGGCACTTTTGTCATAGATTAACTGTCCATATGTGTGTGGCTTTATTTCTGGACTCTCAATATGATTATACTGATCAGTACGTCTGCTTTTTTTCTACTAAGAAACCGTTTTCATTATGATCGCTCTGTAATATAGTTTGAGGTCACTTATGCTTTCTGCCAGTTCTTTATTATACAGGCCATTTTGATATATTTCAGCAATCTCTTATATTAGAACATGAGAAAAGTTTTTACATAATGCACTTTGTTTTGACAGCTCAAGAGCTGTCAGTGGTTGTGCCTTTCATGAACTAAATGCTTAATGTCATCTGTCCTGCTTCTCCTCTCATCCATCCCAAAGTAGGGTCACAGGGCCTTCCATTTGTCTTGTTTCTTTAGAATGCATGTAAAGACTGTCCTAGACGTATTTTTGTGTGTTTATTACAAAAAGTGTCCTTAGGTTCTTGGTACATTTTTGAATATCAAAAGGGCCTTGCTTTCTAAGATTTCTTTTGTCTTTCCAAAATGTCTAGTTTTGTAACCTCAGAAGTGCTGACAAACAGAAATTCCTGTTGCTTCTCCTAAATTTGTAATATGTTCACATGAACCTGGGTCATCATGTTGAAAACAGTAATTTTAAAAGGCACAAAATAATATCAAGTTACAGAAATCCCAAGATTTAATCAGCTACCTCAAATCAGATATGTTAGAATTCAAAGTTTGCATGGCCTTTCCATATGCCACCACAGCACAAAGAACCCAAGTACAAAGACAAAACTATAAACTTTTTTGTTTTAATTAAAGCAAGTGTTCCTTGTAAAAACTTAGAACTCTATAAAAAAGTTGTGTGGGGTGAAAGTGAGGGCTCCAAATCCACTTGCTTCAAAGATGACCACCATGAATAGTTAAGAATGTACTATATCAGAACCTTTCCTATATATTTAAATATATAAATATTGTGATTTGACTGAATTGTCCTTGCTTAGCAGACTGGATTCTGCCATAGGTGAAATTCTGTCCTGGTTTCAATCACTAGGGTCACCATAGTTCAGGTTTGACAGGGATTGTCTCTGTTTAATAACATTGGTGCTCCTTCCCTTACCGCACCCACCTGAGCCGCCCAGTCCTGCACCAGCCCCTCTCCCAACCTCTACCTGGTGATTCTCAAATTGGTCCCGGTTTCAACTCTAAAAATTAGGTTATGTCTGCACATAATAAACACATCTTACACATTAGTCTACTTCCATTTCATATGTCATGTACATTTTCAATATTAGTGTCCATTGTTTTTAACGCTTTTTATAGTATTTTATACTATGGATACACTATGATTTATCTGTTTCTCTTTGTAAGTAGCCATCAATCATTATTTCTAAATTTTTTTCTACTAGAAACAATGCTTCTGTAAACATCCATGTACAAATATCTTTGGGCTTAAGGTAAACATGTCTCTTAGGGAGTGTGCCCTGGTGGAGTAGCAGTCAGGTCAGCCAACTCCGAAGAAGCACAGTCCATGTATATCCCAAGAACCCTAGCACAGAAAGCAATGCAAACAAGTAAATAAAAATAAAACAAAGTGCTTCTTCCTCTTCTCTCTTCCTTTCTGCAGGCCTACTCAACTTCATTCCTGCCTGCACCTTTCCTTTAAAAAAAAAAAGAAGATAATGCCAAATTATCTTCCAAAAACATTTTTCTTTGTTTTATTCAATTAATTTCTCACCAATAGTGTATCAGACTACTTTTTTCGCTATATTCCATGCAAAGTAGATATTAACAATCTCTGAATTTTTGCTAGTACAATGCCGCCCTTACCAAATGTGGTATCTTATTATCTTACTTTGCATTTTCTTAATCACTAGGTTTGATCCTCTTCATGTTTTCTCTTCAGCGAATTCCCAGACCCATCTGTTTTTCATGGATTTCTCTTTGCCTTAATGTCCTTAGCTATACCTACACATATCCTTAGCTATATCCTAAGCTGAATACTGTTGTGAAGTAGCTTATGGAAATATTTATTAAACACTATTATCATGGATCAGTCTTTTATAAGGAAAATAATAGATAAAAATAAAAGAATTGCTTAAAAAGTCTTCTCAAAATTATCTTTCTTAAATTTGATATTCTGTTTGTATTTATGCAATTTGAAATTAGGCTTTTTCTCCAGTTCTACAGAAACACTGCCTATATTGTATTCAGACTCGCAGTAACAAGACAAATACTTCAGGGAGCGATTCAATGGAACTACTTATTTTCTGCTACTATAAAACGTACACTTGTCCATAGTATTCCCCCAGCACAGCTTCTTCAACATAAAGGTGTTAAGTCAAACCAACATTACTTCTGAAGTGCTGTGATAGTGACACTTAACTTTATCCTCTCTCCATCAGTGATAGAAAATAGCCTACCTGATAAATACAATGTACACATATGGCTGGACGTTTTTATATCTATGTGGGGGGCTTGTTCTTCCCTGGTAGAGGACAAGAAAACAATCATAGCAGCCAACATTTATTGGGTGTTTCCTGCAGGCCAGGCAGGCTCTGTTCCAGTCTTCGGATGCTTATGTGCTTCTCATATATTAATGCCAATGTCACCACAACACTGTTGCAATTTGTATCGTCTTCATTTTAGTAGTGAGGTAATTAAAGTACCTACTGCTAAATAACTTGTTTGAGTAGATCTCAGAGCAAGAAAAGCAGGAGAACCCTGATTTAAATGCAGGCCATCTGGTTCCAGAGCCCCACTGACAGCCACCATGCTGGACTTCTGTGAGTATTTGACTACGATAGTAAGAGAGGGAAAAAACTATAAGCAGGACATGAGCAAGAGGAGAAAAGAAAGAAGTGAGAGATAAAAGAAGAAAGAAAAGTAAAGTTGAAGAAAAAGCAAATGGGTAAAAAGAAATGATAAAATTACCCTCCAGGCTTCCCACGCCACTGACCCAGCAGTCAGCTGAATGAGTTGCTCATTTCAGCATGAATAACACGCACAGCTTGGTGAGTTCCGTGTTCCTCAGGCTGGATTTTGGCTCAGCAATCCTTTCACCCCAACATACTTATTCCAACTTGGGGATATTGCCCTGGTCTCTTCTAAGATGTACTTCTAAGATTCACAAAAAGATGTACAGTGTGAATGTTTCTTTTTTTAAGATTCTGGCAGGAATGAAGGTGAGCAGAGGCAAGCAGGCAGGAAGAGAGAGGAAAAGAAGCATTTTATTTATTTTATTTGCTTGTTCATCTTGGTTGTTCCCCATCACACCTGGTTGTGAAGCCAAGTCCTTGGGATGTATGTGGACTGTCAGGCTGGAGGCTGAGGACTTAACAGCTAAATTGCCAGGACACTCCCACGAGTGTGAGTTCTTACCAAGCAAAATGGGATTGAGTCTTCAATCATTATCTGGTGAGTGCTTTGAGGCATACTATACGCTGGTGGCCAGATGTTTGCAAATTGTGCTCTTAAAAAAATTCTAGAACAAATATTGTCAAATTTGGATTTAGATATCAAATTCTGCTTAATACATTAAACTCACTTCACTTTGAACACGGTAGAAGAGATAATGGGGATTACCCTAGAACGGTGATTTTGCCCCCCACTCCTCTCGCGTCCACCCTGGGACATTTTTAGTTGACACAATTGGGGCAGATTAGAGGGGAGTGTAGATATTACTAGCATCTAGTGGGTAAAGGTCAGAGATGCTACTAAGGACAACCTTTTACAACAAAGAATTATTCAGCTCAAAATATCAACAGCGTCAGGTTGGAAGCCCTTATTCTCTAAGACAACTCTTCTCAGATCAGATTAAAGCTCCTCTTCAGCGGAACGGGAATTTGCTCCCTAATAAAAATACAAGGACAGCTGGAGCTTTTCTTTCCAGTCAAACTCTTCTTTTCCTTCCAATTCTTTCCTGTCTGACTTAATGCAAGACCATTCACCTAAAAATAAATAATAAAATAAAGAAAGAAAGAATACAACGATGCAAGACAGAAGTGGTATGAAGGTGCAAATCAAAATATTTGGGTAAGATTTCTTGCCAGGGTGTTCTACCTCCGGTCATGGAATTTTTTGCAAAAGGATTTTGTCAATGATATTATTTGGGTGATACTAAAGCTATGGCTCAGAAAGAAACTGAGAGGGTGCTGTTGAAATAATAAGAAAAGAAAGGAAAAACTTTATTCTGCTGAAATTGTCTAAGGGAAAATTATTATCCAGGATACTTGGATGACTCTTCCTTATCTCAAGAAAACTTACTTTACAGATTTGACTGTTGCCTGTTTTATGTGTCTATTAATGATAATGTGATATATTTAGAGATTCTAAGAAAATGAAAGTGTTTAATAAAATGTTATGATTTACATACTATTTAAAATTTAGTGTGCCAGATATTCTACTCAGTCCTGTCTGCATTATACGATGTAAAATTAATACACCCATTTAATAGATGTGGAAATTAAAGGTTCAAAAATGAGAAGTTACTTGTCCAAGCTTGCATAAGTTAGTAAGAAGCAGACCAGGATTTGAATTCATCTCTGTGATGCTGATCAATCTAGCACTATTTATACAGTATGATCTTGCTTATCCCATTTTCATTGTTCCCAATTTCATTCAAAGAATAGAATATATCCCTGTTGTTAATTTGTAAATATGTAGCCTCAAATAAAATCAATGGGTACATTATGTAGTATGACAAGGTAGCTTCTCAGTATGACATAAAAATCTTCTGGGTATTTCATTACAAGAACTTTTATCTCAAAGTCCCAAAGAAATATGCTTATAATTCCATTCAAGTTCTTCTTTCATAGTAATCATTCAATGAAATATATACCACGGTCATTCAGTGAAAATGTAAAATTGTTCTACAGAGTAACAAAATCTTGGGAATATTAGTTATATTCTTGAAGACAATTTTTTTTTAAAGAAGCATTTTATTTTATTCCATTTTAGTTGTTCACACTGGTTGTTTCCCCAGATCTAAGATTTAAACCCAGGAGTATGTGGCCTGAGTTCTTTGGAGGTGACTGCTCTAACTGCAATTCCACCAGGGCGTGCCAAGGACAAATTCTAAACATAACATTTTCTTACTTTATATGACTTATGGGATACTAAAACTTCTGTAATTTTCTCCTATTTCACTTCTTACTAATACTTTTGCTCTACACTTTGAGCAGAAAAAATTATGTCTTCAGCCTGGGACTAAGGCAATGTGAACAAAATATTGAAATTTAAATAATAAACATCTGACTGTTAGCTTCACTGAGACTGTGGAAACCATATCTATTCTGTCTTGTTTCTCTATAACTTACCTTTTCATTTAGGCAAGAAAACACTTCATTTAACTTCCTGATGTCCTGAGTAAAATATTCCTTTGATTCCCTACTCCAGGAGCTCATCCATCAGAACACCTTCAGTTTTCAAGTCTGCTCCACTTAAATTGCTTCCTGTTGAAGTATAATATTCCTATCTGATCACCTTGATACCTTCATAATGGTTAGCATCTTCAACTTTTATAAATGAAAGAGATGTTAGAATGGGTTGGATTTAACTATTTTCATCTCCTCTAATAGACCATTTAATGATTAAATTAATTTAAATTCATTTAATTTTTAAAAGTGGGGAATTTAATGTGAGGATTCTAAGACAGAAATATATTGGACCTCAAGTCCAAGGATGATGGTTCTGTCTTTCTGCTGTACTTCTATGTCTACTTCTTTCTTCTCTATGTTGGCTATTTCTACCATTCAGACCAAATTAGGAGAGAAACCACCAACTAGTTATGGATTGATATATTCTCACTTTCAATTTACCAGAAGGAGGTTGATATTAATTTTTTGTTTCCAGTTCTTAAATTCCATGGAAAAAAACCATATTGGTCACGCTTGTGATTTTCTGTGCCTGAACTAATCAACATTGCCCAGAAGCAGTGTTAGATTTTAGTAATTTGGTGAGCAGTTTTATGTATTGGTTGTATGTATTTTACATGGTATTCATGTAACTGACGGAGTTGACCTGACCGGGGGTGGGGTAGGGGTTTCAGATCTTCCATTAAGTGAGAGTTTGGCACATTAAAGGTCTTTATATTGATTACAGAAGTATTTTAAGTTTAAGGCTTTCACATAATAGACAAAGAAAATGAGGCTCAGAAAGGTGAGTTGACAAGATTAATGAGAAAGCCAGAACTCAACCCCTCCCCCATGTCCTGAATACCAGATTCATGTTCTTTTATTCAACAAACAAACTTATACTATGTGTCAAACCTGGTTTGGGCTTCTGGGCTTTGTGACAACAATAGTTGAGAGCCACAGAAGTCTTTGTCCTTACTAAGATCAAACAGATAATTTTGTGATCTTCCTTCCTCTAAACGGTTTTCTTTCATCGCTGCCCTTTTATACTCTTTTATACTGAAAACTCCAAAATGTAGTCCATTCTCTCTGCTTTATTCTGTTCCCACATGCTGAATCTGGCAGGTTTTCCTCGTGTCTCCATGACGTGATTGTTCTGATAGCCACCTCCACATGAGGTACACATTTAACATGCATAAATCCATAAGGTAGGATGGATGTGTGTTTTGTTTCGACCATATAGAAGGCATTGTAAATAGGGAGGAAAAATAAACACTCTTACTTAGTTGTTAATGCTGCCGCATTAACTACTTTTCTTCAGGGAGGAACCTTTCTATGTAAAGATTGCAAATTCTTTGGGAATTTTTTTTTGGGAAAGTGGAATGGAAAAGAAAATAAGGGGTGGACACTAAATTCAGTCTTGTTTTATAGGCAAACATTATACTTTCCACTTACCAACTATGTGACCCCAGAAGTTTAATTTTTTTGTGCCTTAGTTTCCTAATTTATAAAATGAGAGTAGGGACTAGACAATATCTATTGAAATTATTTATAATCCCCACTCTTACTATGTTCTTAAAAGGATTAGGGAAGCCAATGAAATATAAAATCCATTCCAGTTTGAAATTCTACACTTATGGTGTACCCCGTTGGCTCAGGTGTTAAGTCCTTGGTTCTGGCATAGGCCATGTAAAGCCAAAGTAGCTGGACTCAAAACCCTCGGTGGGGGTAACAACCAAAATGAACAACTAAATAAACGAAATATGCTTATTCCTCCTCTCTCTTCCTGCCTGCCTGTCTACTTCCCTTTATTCCTACCTACTTCCTCCCCCATCCAAAAAAAAAAAAAAATTTTCTGCATTTTCATGATAGCAAGTAGTTTCACCCTATTTTATGTAAGGGTGAATAGCCTTGCATTTTACTCTTTGAATACAGATCCTAAATGATCTAATTTATTTGATAAATCAACTTTATTTGAAAACAAAATCGTGTCTCCTCTAGCATTATAATGGATTGCTACTGTGATGTAGAATATATAAAAAACTTCTCACATGGTCTTGCATGGATAAATGCCACATTTCTAAATGATTTCTTCTGTCTCTCCCCATATTAGAACATTAAGATATGATATGAATATAAATGCATGTTACTCAGTTCTCCATCTATTTCATTTCACAAAAATCTAAGAAAAAAGGAATGGGAAGGTAAAGCTTTTCATTTTTGTTCACTGAATGATGCCAGTATCCCACCTCATTAATTTTTTTAAAGCCTGCTTTAATTTCTCTATTAAATAAATGAAACTGGGCACAGAGATCAGTGAATACTTTTTGGTTTGATCACAAAACATTTTCATATTGAATTCTATTAAAAAAAAACCAAACCCTTGGATCCAGCATTTCCACACTACCCTGTGTTCCCTTGACTACCAGAGATGGTTATGCCTTGATAGATCCTAGAAGGGAAAGCACATGAAATGTGCCGGTTCCCAGAAACAACATATAGTCTCTGTGGCTGGATTCTGGATAGGAATTCCTGGAAGCAACCACTCAGGAGTGCTACTTTTAGCAACAATAGCTGCTAAGATATGATGCTCTAGTCGGGACATTGTGCTGTATCTTTTCTAAGTTTCTTGAATGAGCCACTGTTTGTGGGTGCTTACTGAGCTGATAGCTGAATGCTAGTCTTCACGTAATATAGCCATCAGTGTTTTCTCACTCAAAAGTCACCACAGAGCAAAGTGTTTGGAGTGTTATCTTGGCAATGGACATCAAAAGCCTTAGAAATAGACAAAATTTATCTCAGCAATTCTACCTCTTAAGAATTTATTGTAAGGAAATAAGTGTATATAGTTCAGAGTCTGACACGTGCAATTAATTTTAGCTGGCATAAAAATAGTCATCATTGCATGATATATAATGATTACATTAAATCTAAATGCCCAAGGAAAGGAAGTTGATTATTTAGACATGATATAGATAGGCAGATAGATATAGGTAAAGATAGATATAGTGGTATCATGTCTATGTAATAGTAGGAAGCCATTAAAAATCATTTCAGAGGATTCTAAATTTTGGTGTGCATAAAAATTGCCTAAGAAACTTGTTAAAAATGAAGTGTCCCAGGCCCCATCCAAAATAAAATAAACTGGAAAGTTTATAGGTAAGAAAGAAGTTAAGCTTCATGAACTCAATATTTATTATAGCAGGAATGCTAATTTTGCTTAGAGGATTGTTATTTAAAGACTTAGTGACTTAAAAAACCAGTCCATCTCACAAATATTTTAAAGTACCCATTTAAATTCTTTAGGTAATTAAAAAGCCCTTATTTAAAGCTAAAACTCACTCAAAGGTGTTTTCTTTAAAGGGGCATCACTATAAAATGTCTTTTCCTCAGTCCTCCAAATTACATAATTCTCTCTCTCTGTCTCTCTCTCTCTCTCCTTTCTCCTCCCTCACCTTATGTATTCTTTAATAAAAATAACATTTCCTTCAAAAGAAAGAATTCATTTGGTGTCATATTTCATATTTGGGATCATAGGCTCTTTCAATTTGCCTTCTCTATATGTTTTCATAACATCTATATTGGAATGAAAGGTAATTAGAAGACTGTGGTTGAGTAAAGAGACAGTATTTAGCTATCGTTTGTTCCAGTCCCGAGGTAAATAATTGCTTATCTATATTTCCTATTTTTCTCAAAGAAATAGACATACTTAGAAAATGGCCAACACAATGTTAAATGAATTAAGCAAACAGGCCGTTAGACTAAGCTAGCTCTAATCCTTTAGTAGCCTACAGAGTAAAGCAAAACCTAAGCCCAAAATGTCTCAGGGCTAAGAAATCAAAACCTAAGGACATCCCATCACAACCAGCCAACCTGATTCTTCAAATAAAGCAAAGACTTAAGCTTTAGTCAATCAAATCATTTCCTTGTTGTGCTTCTGCATCTTCTCTCTAAGGTCCTCCCATCAGCGGAGCACTCCTAAGCCCTTCTGGTTCGTTTCTACCTGATCTGAATAGATTCTTGTTCAAATAAACTCCTTAAAAATGTAGCATGCCTCAGCTGGATTTTTTTCTTCCAGATGAACCACTACTTTGAAGATCAAGATAACTGTATTGACATTGGGAATTCTAAGACAATTCTCTCTCTCTCTCTCTTTTTCTGGGTGTCTCTTGCTGCTTATTGTTGTTGTCCCAGACTGTGGAACTGACCCAGCAGAAACAGAGTGACTCGTTAATACTGAAAGTTCATATTGTGGGAAGAGTGTTAAAGCCTGATGTCCTGTTCCCTCCCATGAGACAACTTCTCAATAACAGCAGTTATAATTATCCAATGCTTGTCTGTGTCAGACACTGCTCTCATCACTTCACCCAGGTATTGAGTTCTCACTCAATACAAAGGTAGTAGCACCATTATTCATCCCCATTTTTCAGATGTGAAAATCTCACCCCGGAAGCTTATGGCACATTCCCAAGGACACAAAGTCACATAGTCTCTCTCTCACACACACACACACACACACACACACACACACACACTTCATAGGCTTTGAACGCAGCTTTCTGCGAGTTCACATGTAGCCTCTTAGCCCCAGTCTGAAGTATGCTGCTCTAGAGATGACTTTTGCTTCCACTACTGGACAAGCTTTGAGTGGAGAAGAGAATGCAAGTAGAAGGAAGAGTCCCAGGACAAAAAAGGAAGAGTGCTGAAGGTGGTGGCAAAGCAAACAGATGAGAGAAGGAGCCTGGTCAGAAATTTTGCGAGTCTCTGCCTCTGACTGGTGGAGGGGACATAGTATTTCATTTTCCTGAAACCCATTTTCCTACCCTGTAGAAGCTGATGGTATTGTAATACCACTTTATCATGCCCTTGTAATGAAATAAAGTAATCTGTCCACAATAGGTACAGAGAAACTTTAGTTGTCACCTACCCCCACCTCCAATCAAAGGCAAAGAAAGAATCTTGAGATCTTTGAATGAATTAAAATGAAGATTAATCTCTGATTGGAGTTTCTTGGAAAGCAAAGCGTAACAAAGCAACAAAAAAACTCCAAACCTAAAAAAGCTGGTGATTGTAAACAGTAGTTTCTGTAATATCAAATGTTCTTTCTCTACTCCATTTTTTAAGGAAAATTTCTTCTCTTCTCTTTTTTCCCTGACTCCTCTTTGTCCATTTACCCTTTCATTGTTTAGTAAAATACTTTTTGAAAACCTCCAACTTTGACTCAGCTACCAAAGAGGGAATAAGGATGAATTTCTACTGTGGTCAGAAAAGGATGGAAAGCAGAGTGCCTGGAGGGACACCCAGCTTCAAAATGACAACACAGAAAAGCAGGCTAAGCTGGGAGATACATATTCTAGAGGGAGGAAGAGTGGGGATGACTAAAAATTGCAGGTTCTTCCTGGCCTGGGATTTATTTTCCTGAGTTCTACTTTGCTTCTATAGTTGATGTACTTTACTAGAAAGTGGTCTTTTGCCTGGACCATCTTTCATTTTCTTTTATATTTCTTTAGAATCATTTATGCTTTTTCTGCCCTGTGTGTTTCACTTGTCATCCAAATTGCCAGTTGGAATAAGCAAAAGCATTTCCACTTTTACTTCTACCTCTGTGTGTCAACAGGGAAGAACTGGGTATTATGGTCAAAGAGCCCTAAGTTAAACTTGCCAGGTATTAGGAAGGTGACCTTGAAAAAATTACTTAGACTCTCTAACATCCTTCAGTTGTAAAGTCTAGAAGAATGGTGACAGTCACATAGCTTTATTTCCTTGAGATAATGCATATCAAGCACTAGCATAAGATTGGAGTCCTCAAAGTATTCATTATATGGTAGCTATAATTATTATAGGTGCCTAATTATGTACTCAGTTTAATAAGAGTTTGTCATGTAAAGTATATAAATGAAACAAAGATATACTGTTGGTCAGGGAAAAGGATGTGTGATAATAAAATTTGACTCTTTCCAGGGGATGGAAAAATTTGAATGTTTGAGGTTATATTTTAGACCAAACCAGAAGGGGAAACACGAAAATAAATACAAGGGATATATTGCATAGCAATTAGTACATTTAATTTATATAAATCGATTTTAGTCATCTTGTCTATATTAGTGGAATACCATATTACTTGATAAATAAAAAAGAGAAACAGGACTGCTTTCCATGAAACCAGATTTAATTCCAGTTCAGTATTTAGTATTTAGGTCCCTCTCCATATCCACTTCTTCCCCCACCCCTAATTAGCAACTTTTTGGTTGACTCGGGCTACCTACTGGTTACCTTTCTACCTCTAAGTGACATGATATTTCCACTCCACTTTAGTTAAATAAATACTTTTATGCTGATAACTAGGCACCTGGGATTCACAAATGAGCAAGTCCCAATTGTAGGTCTGGAAAATAAAAATAAGACTGTAATAAAAGAGACTAAATAAAAATATATTGAGTACAGGGGAATCATACTTTTGAGGAATGTGGCTGTGCTCATGTCTGCTTATCATCAGGTTGTGACAAGATGTGCTCGATCTGATTATGCATAATGTATCCTGGTTGTAGAACTCCATGTCCATATGCATTTTCAAATTTGTTAACTTACTAGGTTAGGCAGTATTTATTTCGCATCTTGTGAATTACAGTCAAAAATGTATGCCCCAGAGTCAGAAGCTTGGGTGAGCCATTTGCTAGGGCTCTGAAAACCACCTTTCTCTATCATACAAGCAGTTGTTGTAATCAAATTGGCCCCGTGCCTAGAGCTGGCTGTGTGACTCAGTGACAGTTGCCATCAGAGCATGGAGTTGGAGACAAAGAAGTCATAGAGCAGGAAATCATAATGACGATGACCAAGAGGGATTGGATGGTTTTCTATGAGTAGAGTTTTGTTTATTTTAAGAAATTTTTCTTTAAATATCATTCATCAAAGACACGTTTAATGCTCTTACTTTTTCTTGAGATTTAGATAATTTTTGTCATAGTGGTAATACTGTGTTCAACACTGCAAGTGACTCTGCTAAGGGAAATCTCCAAATATTATAACAACCACTCAGCATTCCCTTTAGATGCATGTTTGGTAAGGGCATATATGTCTTCTCTAATTTGAATTAGATCCACTTCTTGAAGTCACTTTGCTTTCACATATGTCTCAGGCTGGATTCAATTAATTCTAGTGGATAGAAGTGCTTCCAAGAGAAATCTTAAGACTGAAGTTTTCAAATGTTTTGAAATTTGCAACATGTATAACTTGCTAAAAATGATCAAGGACTTAACTTCCATAACTAAAAATCTACTAATTAATAGTTTTAAGTGTATATGGCAAATGATAATAAACAACCAATTTGTAACTGTTCAACTTTAGTGGAAAGGTATGTGTCAAAATGTAAGAAAGGACAAGTAAGGGTAGAGATTTGGGGTGGCTATAACTTAATTCTTCTCTTTTTACTATGTAAGTTATATGGCCAACAAGGTGGAAATGCTCTGGTAATACCAGCAGCAATCTATTTAACTGTAGTTGGGTGGACTGCTGTACTACAGGATAAGGATGAGTATAATATGGACACAATAACAGAGAAAGGTGCTGGATTCTGGCACAACAGCCTCATCTGAACATAAGATATTAGGGATGAGAGAACAACTATTTCACACTATACTTGATGTGCTTTTTGTGTGAAATGCTTTTCTAGCACCTTAACATGGAATGGTAGGGT
Organism: Solenodon paradoxus; assembly: GCA_004363575.1. NCBI lineage: Eukaryota > Metazoa > Chordata > Mammalia > Eulipotyphla > Solenodontidae > Solenodon > Solenodon paradoxus. The sequence continues at coordinate 380,230 of RJWH01000699.1, forward strand.
AATGTATGAGACAAATTGAGAAATTCGTTGAAATAGGTCTAGAGAGTTGTGGTGAAATTTGGGACAGGTGCAGTTGTGTGAAGATTAATGAGCATCACCCCAAAGTGCAGAGGATATTATTTGGAGACAGAATTGGAGTAACTACATACGTCTTTTACTTGAAGAGTTACTTGAAATGAACAGACTCATGATTAGATCGCTATGTCAGGATGTGCAAACCCAATACATATATACATTAATAGGTTTTAGTTTTCATTCTTCTTCCCTCCCAAAGGCATTTTGTTTTTGTAGTAGTTAATCTTTTGAAGATGAAATGTTTGTATTTTATTCAGAACATGCCTTTCTACATTGAGCAATATCTCTTCTCTGCGGAAATAATTATCAATATCATCTGCAGAGGCATCATTCAGCAAATATGTATTGAGCACCTGTTCTGTGGAGGCCCTTGGGATACAACAATAAAGAAAATGGAAACATATGCCCACCCTTATAGAATTTACATTTTAGTGTGGGTTGAGTGACAGTAAATATTAAGCCTAGTGAATAAGTAAGTGCAATAGAATGGGAAAGCAAGACAGCAGAGCAAAGTAAAGGAACTCAGGAGTGTTGAAGGGAGAGTGTTGCAATTTTCAAAAGAGTGATGAAGTCAGCTTTATCAAGAAGGTTATATAAGCAAAGACTTAAAGGAAGTGAGAGCTAGCCATGTGGCTATCTATAGGGAGAGAGAGCAGTCAGTGCAAAGGTCATAAGGTCACTATTTTTGCAAGGCTCACTGTCTTTTTTCTCCAAGGAGTATGCTGCTCAGAGGGAGGGTATCACATTCCTCTATATGAAATTAGGGTAGAAAGAGAGTTTTTTGCAACTTTCTATCCAGGCTTCAGAACCCCTTGAGCCTCAAGCATCTGTGTATTGCTCAGAAAGTGACTGTGACCATTTTGCCCTTATTTTATGGATCTTGCCTGCCTCCTGCACATGGAGCAAGGACAACCAATTCGAGCATGGGCTGTTAGTTTTCTTTTCGGTTGGACTGAATAGTTTGGGAAGGGACAGCTGTTACTCACTGTCTCTATCAACTATAAGATAATTGTTATTTCCCTGGAAATTTAACTGATGAACATGGCCACACCATAATTACATAGTGAATGTTCTCTCTCTCTCTCTCTCTCTCTCTCTCTCTCTCTCTCTCTCTCTCTCTCTCTCTCTCTCTCTCTCTCACACACACACACACACACACACACACATTTTCTTTGTGTGATATTTTGCTCCTCAATCTATTCTTTGGTAATCTTCGAAATACACGTGTTGTATTGATACTATTTAATAAGCAATTTCAGATGCATAAATGCTATTTCATACAATTTGATAAATTGGAAGAACACATTTCTGTGGCCTTACGGCATCATTGATAGAAATTAATAATAAACTGTGATGTTTTGAATATACATGCATATGCACATGTACATGCACACACACATATAAGTGAGAAAAAGAAACCCATTCGAATCCAACAAATGTACAAAAAGTGAAAATAAAAGCAAGCATACTCCTTGTCTAAAAAGAATATATTATTAGCCAAACCATAGAGATCATTAATAAACATTTATTGGGCACCTATTGTTGGGGACACATTGGCCAGGGCCTTTGTTCTCTTGCAGAATTTAAGTTCATTCTGCTTCTAGAGGGAATACATATTAAAAACAACGGCAATAACCACCACCATACACTAAATGCTCATTATATTTGCCAAAGAATGTGCTTAGTGCTTGTACAGGCATTATTACATTATTGCAATATTGCATCATTCAAGTATGCAGTAAATACTATTACTATCAACAGAGAAAATAAAGATAAAAAGCTAAGAAACCTGTATTCGATATAAAAGAGCTAGTAAATTCTAGATCAAGGATTTGAGCCTAGGTTTTTGAGTATCCCTAGTTATAAGCACCATGGCCTTTTACTTGAAGAGTATCTGAGAACTAATGTGAGGCTACTGCAGTCATATGAAACTGGGTTTAAACCTAATTTCTGTCTCTTATGTGGCCATAGACAAGCTATGAAAACTTTTGAGATTCAAAGGTTAACAGCATAGATACTAATATCTTAAGTATGGTATCTATAGTACTATTGTATCTATGCATACCTATGATACTAACATCATAGTACTAGTATTTTGATAGTATGGATAACAATACCTACTTTGCCAATGTCATGCAATTAAAGATGATGTATGTGCCTGCCCTATGGTCACTGCTCAGTAAATAATAGTTGTTTTGTAATTCTTATCTATAAATCCTAAACAGTCATAGAGGAAGAAAGCTATGCCAAACACAGAATGCATCTAACTTTCCTTTTTTCATTAACCCGGACTGTTGGTGGCTTGTCCCTAGAATCAAATGTAACCATTGCCAGAGGAAAGACAACCAGGGAATGCAGACTCCTTTTGCATTTTGCACTACTTAGGAAATGAAACCCATTTATTTAATTTACACCAGAGTTTTTGGCATCATGTAAAGTCTTCCTCTGGAGGAAACAGACAACAAGCTAATGTCCCAAGGAGGAAGAAACAATTCTCTAATTCATGAATTAAGTTTGTAGTTATAAAATACTCTTTTAGACAAAGATAGCAATTTATTGGCTTAAATAACACCAAATCCAGATCACCAGTGTTACAAAAGAAAGTGCTGCTTAAGGATAGATCGAGTCATAAATTATTCAATTTAAATTCAGGGGTGTTTGGGATGCTCAGAGGTGTCTGGACTCACACAGGGGATTTTGCAATAAAGGTAGAAGATCAAGCCTAAAACAAGTTATGTCTTGAGCAAAAGAAGTATAAACAGGATCCTAGCTAATGAGTATCCAGGTAAGTTTTAAGAAGCTAATTTATGATGTCAGAACTGGAAGGGATTTTAGATTAACACTGCTCTTTTTTTTTTTTTTCCTAGGTGTGGAAATTGACAACCCAAATAAGGAAGTTTTATAGCCAATTCCATACAATACAGTAAAAGATTTCTCATCTAGATTTTCTCCTGGATGAAGTGATGATACTTAGTGAGAAGCACAGTTTGTAGGGGTTTTTAAAGCCGTGGGCCCTGGGCTTTGCTAAATTGAGATGTGGTTCCTGCTTATGTAATTTTCCTTGTGTTTTCAATTATTTATATGAATATATTATTTATATATGTCTGGGGCTTATGCTTTTAGAACTCAATAAGCAGGAATAATTTATAGGGTGATGAAGTGCTTCCTGTCCTTACCTTTCAGAGTATATTCTTTTGCATTGTTAATTAATTGTTATATTTTGGCTTTGTGCAGCATCCTTTCCCAGCAGTCTTGTGATGATATTTAACTAGCCAAAGAGAGCTATCTTAGGATCTGCCTTCATCTTCATACTTGGATTCTCAAAGATAGGTTAACAATTCTATTAGCCACTTCCTAACACAGCTACCTACAGATGACTCAGGGGCATGACGTGACAGATCACATTCCTAAAGATAAGTGAGTGAGGGCACAGGCTTCCAGTCCTAAAGAGAAGTTGTCTCTGCTTCTTTTCTGCCACTTCTTTCTTTCTTTTTTTCCTTTCTTTCTTTCTTCTCTCTTTCAGTTGAGTCTTGACATGCTCTTTCTTCATCCTCCCTCATCTCCTTTTTCTCTCAACTGCCTTGTATGAACCTCAAGTGCTTGTCATCTTGGTTTGTGGACATGGTTCTGTATTCAACTGCCGGAAAAGATTCCTGATTTTTCACTCTTCCCCAATGCTGTTCATGTCCAGGTGTTCCCCTGTGTCTGGCCCTCTTTAACTTTGGTTCTCATCTTGGATGTTTGACAAGACAACTTCAGGATTGAATGACAGTTACTGGGAAAAACCAACACAGCAGGTACCCTAGAGTGGTATTTATCTGTAGGTAACATCTGAGGCAAGATTTGAAAGGGTGTCCTACTACTGGAGCTGGACTAGGTGATGGTACACCCTCTGCCCTCCATACTTGTTTTCATTGTCTCCTTGGCTTTCCACAAGCAAACAGAAAGAAGTCCTTGGTTGTTTCTTCTCAAGTCAGGAATATCTAGTTCTCTAATCATAGTTTCTAGGAAGGTAAATATAGTGGAATATGTAAACTTTCCCTCCATGGAAAGGGAGGACAAATATTTGCAAAATGAGATGGCTCCTTGGCTGTGGCTTAGGCTTTGGAATATGATCTTTCTCTGATTCCTTCTATTTCTTTGATGGAGCCACCAAGGTGAGCAGCCCACTCCTCTGAGATCATTTAATCTGAAGGCAAGAAATGACCTTACCACAGTCATGAGTGCTTGTGACTCTAGACCAAACACACTATTGACTTGGCATGAAAGAACCTAAATCTCAGGAAAAATTATCACAGAAGGAAGTTTATCTTTTTTTTTCCATAGCATTGTCAGCAATTTGTTTTCTACTTCATGGTTCGATACATAGTCGTCACTCATGGGTGTCAGAATGTGTTAATGAAGGGTGGTTGGGTGGATGGATGACATCTGGTGAAAAATTAGACCTCTGTAGACCCGAGTTTATGCACTCTGGAAATTCCTTGTGATGTATGTGTCAAGAGCACTGACAGCAAATCTAAAGACTTAAGGAAGACATCAGGGGATGCTCCTGTTCTGTGAGACCAACTGGAGCTTCCCTTTCAGGGCTATTTGTTCTCTAGAACACTTCAATGGAGAGTTGCCAGAAAGGTCTGGTGCCCTATGGGGCCAACTAGGTAGCCAGGGAACTCCACCCAGTACTAGCTGATTAGGCCAAGTAGGCAATAGTTAACTGTGTTAAAGGTGAGGGAGAGGATTCTGAAAGAGATATTATAAATACTTTATGCAAAGAGTTTCATAAATTTCATTTGACTACAAAGTGTGTATTAGTTCCATATTTAAAATATCTTAAATTTTAAGAATCATTTGTTTATATTAAAAGATGCAGAAAGTAGGGATAAAGGGTCACCTGTGTGACCCTTTAATCTTCCATCTTAAGTAAGCACAACCAAGAGTTTCTTGTTTATCTTTTCAGGAATGTTGAATGCATCTATAACTGGTATGTCAAATAGGCTAGACTGAAAATCAGAAAAGTACCTCTTTATTTTAACTCTTACCTAAGCCCTTCAAATTTACTCTGCAGATTTCCCAACACAGCCTTTCAATGATATTTTGGGCTGATCCTGTAGTTTTTCCAAATAGGTGTAGACGTTAAAAGTCTTTTATTTTTAACCTTTTTTCAAAAGGACAATCTAATCAAAATCACAAATTTTTTCTGACATCTACTTTAAAATTTCTCCCTTCTCTGGGCTTAGGCCTGACCCTGGTTCAGTAACCTGGAGGGAGAAAGAGTGTGGGAGGCGGCTTTTCACTCTACTTTGTTCTTTCACTTTCTGGATCTGGCACTGAACCCTGCTGGCCTTGGTGCCTCCAGGATTGGGCTGCCGAAGTGAGGTGAGAGGTAAAAGGACAAAGTCTTGCTCAATGATTGGCATGTAACATAGATCTGTGCCCCCTGCATGGTGATATCTAATGCTGGCTTTTTCTTACATGGGATGGTGCAAGTTTCTGTGCAGTTTTCAGACACTGCCTGTGCCCAGCAAGGGACTTCTGCTCTCTGAACAGTTTTCTCTCATGACTCTCAAGTGCTGTTCCTTTTTCCCTCAGAATGTTTCTGCTGGGGTGTTCTTAGCCCCAGCAGGCAGGGCTCTGGGCCAAGATCTTTTCAAGGTAGCACTAGCCTGGCCACCTTCCAGGGAGATCATTTAGCCCATGACAAAACTTGGCATCATTCCCCCAACAAACCCTGAAAGAAAGACTCTTTCTTTGCTCTGCCATTACCGGTCATTCTAGGCAACCTCTGGCCTTTAGACTTTTCCAGGCCAGAGGCAGACACAGCAGACACGTCATTCTGTGCCCTGGAGTTCTAGGGAACACAGATCAAGTTCACCCAAGAACTTACTTCCTCACCTCATTCTGTTGCAAAAGCAGAAAGGAGGGAGTCTTCTGAATTTTTGCAGATTGACGAAAAGGTGGGAGTGAGATGCTTTGCCTTGCTTTGGTAGCTCTCCCCACCCCATTCACTCAGAGATTTCTCTTCTTTCCCACTCCATTCAGTATCCTCCTGAGGAAGGGAGCCCAGGGAACTATAATGCTAGGAGAACAGCAATGCTTACCCAAGCTCTTCCTGTTTTCCTTACTCTAATCATCCTCTAATATCCTTTCAGATAGAGATCAAAAGTGAGTGATGAGATAAGGCTCAAAGTACAGGGTTTTGTTGACCTGTTATTAAGTCATGAATGGATAATACAGCACCTCTGTTTAGAATATGGGGGAAAGTGTCACTATTATGAATGCTGGATTCTCAGCCCAGATTCTGATGCAACAGGAAGTCCATATAAGCAAAATACACGTGCAGACATAAATGCCTGTATGTTGCATATCCGTTCTCAACCTCAAATGAAAATTTACTAAATTTATTGCTCTGGAACTTGTTTTCTTAAGACCATATCTTAGACAACTTGTACTGTCAGTTCATATGGGTTCACTCAAATATTGTACAATATTCTAGACCTGCTATGACAAACAATGCTGTAAAGCAAATAGTCTTCGTACATTTTGGGAGCATATCGGCAAAATAAATTTCTAGAAAAAAATCACTTTGAATTCACAAGCAAAATTTTAAAATATGCTGCCAGTTTGTCAACTTTAAAAAAAAAATCAGTTTTCACTCTAACCATTAGGAAGTGTAATATGCATTTCTTCATACCTTCACTAGTCAGGGCACTTAGGAAGCATTGCACATGTTTGTCAATCCACTAGGTAAAAACAATGATTCGACATAATGTTAGTTAATATTTCTTCAATTAAGAGCATAGAGGAACAGCTTTCATACATTTATTAGTCATTTAAAATTCTTTTCTGAGTGGCCTGTTTCCTTTTCTCATTTTTGTATTCATAACATTACTATTGATTTTTTAAAGAGTACTGCATATGCTAAGGACATTTGCCTTTTCTGATAGGCAGAATGAAATACGGCTCCTAGTTCTTATTTGATAAGACTTTGATATTGACTTTGTGCATATTTTATATTTTCCTCCAAAGAGTTTTATAATCTTTTGTAGTAAATCCATCAGTTTTTCCCTTTGTGGCATCTGGATTTCATGACCCCCTTAGAAAGGCTTCAAGGTACTAAAAATGTTCAACCATTTTTTTCCTGTGTTTTTATGGCATCATATCTTTACATTTAGATGATTGATCTTTGCCAAATATATTTTGGGATGAATGTCCTATATTTTAGGATAAAAAAGATTTTTCACCTAAAAAAGCAAACTTTTTACCTCTTAGACATCTCTGAATCTTCTGTCTCCTCTTTACATGACTGAACACAAATCAAGTTATACTCAGAGTCCCTCTTTAATTAAACACATAGCTTCTCACATAAAGGCACAGGCAAATGAAAATACACACACACACACACGCACACACACACACACACACACACGTGCACGCACGCGCGCACGTGAAGCCAAAATTGCTTTAAATTATGCTTATTACCCACTTCCCAGGAATCTTCTCCTCACTTTTCTGAGCCTTGCTCTTTTGGACCCGTTTTCATGGCAGTTACACAATGATTTTCAAATCCAGTCATGGTGAAAGAGGTAAGACTATTCACTCTTGCCCACTTTTACAGAGAACACCCGGAGAGGGGAAGTAAGAGGCCCCAAGGTCACAGAGTAATGCAAGGTGTTGAAATCCAAGATTCTGAGCCTTCTGCAGCAATCATCAAACATCATGTACAAAGCTCAGGTAGAAAGCATTCTTCTTCTGATTGCATCACTCAAAAAATTGCATAATCCACAACAAAAACAACTAGAGGACAGTGAACAGGGGAAAGACTTAGACCACTGAAATGTGCAGATGTTTCAGTGAATTGGGAGAATGGCCTGCTCACAGAGATCATATATAATATTCAACAATGTGAGTCAGACTTGGGCATCATTCAAGATGAATCTTATCCTCTTAATGAAATTGCTGATTGTTTTGACTTGTTCCTCTCTGTCTGTTCCAAGTTGCCTGACAATGTGTTATGGAGACAGTCATGCTGGTCTGAAGCTCTATTCTCAAATGCTGAATTATAGAATCCATTAAGAAGTTCAGAAGATCTGTTTGGAGAGGCAGGAATCCAGTAAAGCTTCTAATTTTTCCATGATGACTGATGGATTTGGAGCACTCTTAAGGGGTGGCTGTATAATGCTAAGTGTTTAGCGCGTGCCAGCTTTGTCACCTTACATGAACCCTGTAACTACCTTTTATTCCAACCTCATATTCATAGGCTGCCTTTGAGGGAAGGAGGATTTCTGATTTTGGAAGTTGGGAGACATGGGAGGCGGGGTGTGCAGGGGAGAGGGAGGCAGCAAAGAAAATCTGCCTGTGTCTTAACTACCTGGCAGAGTCCCTGCTTTAGTTTCATAGGTCATTGGATTTCTTCCAGAAATGTTGTTTTGCAAAGGCCATGTGGAGTAGTGTAGGCTCTCTGGTGAAAAGGACAGTCCCTTCCTGTGACAGGATATGAGAGAGTTCAGGACCGGGAAGATCCCTATGTCCAAAGTGCCAGGGAGAACTCAGAAATGGTTATGTCTGACGAGTTGCTATTTTCTCTAAACTCAAGTGGCTTGGGGATTGGCCCCAGCACCTCATAATACTGGGAGACTGTGTTCAGTCCTAGGTGCCTAAACTTTTTCAGTTAGTCTGTGGTTTATGCGGTCAGCGCTGACAGCACTGGCTCCGCTGGAGTTACAGGCAGTGATTGTGCTTGTCATAGAAATGGTTCATTCCTTGATGTGCTTTCAAGTGCTGTGTCCTATGAATCCTGTTGGCAAGAAAACCATCCTCCACCCTAGCACTTAGTTAATAAATACGTCTTGAAAAGCAGCCAAAAATGCATATGTTTGCTGTGCTGTTAGATTCCTTCTTGAAAGAGAAGAGCTCTTCTGAATGTGATGCACAAAAGGTTCTATTAATTAGGAGAACTCATGATGTCTCCCTATAGAATAAAGAAAAAATAAGAATCTGCATTGCCGTTCCACTAGGCTCCTTCGTTGAACAAAGTTTACTGCTTTTGCTTCTAGCAAAGAAATTACCACTTTGACCCCACAGTTGTCTCTCTTATCCTTGCTCTGTTCACATACAACCATTCATTAATGTCGACAAAACCTATGAGTGCATATCCGGTGGGGTGGAGGCACAGGGACTAGATCCCAAAGTCAACATCTCTGTAATATATTCCAAGATGAAAATGATCAAAGTCCCATTACTCTTCAATGACTAACAGAAAACAAAGTAGAGCATTTAGGACCCAGGTTAAAGATGAAGCAGAAGATGTAAAGTGCTCCTCCTGAAGAGTATTTATTTATGCACCAGATTCTAAAACATTTCAAGTAAAGCTTGTCCATGGGTAGGAGAAGGTCACTGAAGCTCCCTGGGAAATAAAGTTGCTAGAAAAAAATTATAAGCTTCCAGAACACTGACGGAGAAAAGAGCAACCAACCATGTAGAAACCTGGTGCTGAAGATTTTGAAGCACACGTGAGGAAATGCAATTAGAAGAGCTGAGTGCTGGATGGAGGAGTGATCTTTATGTCCCCGAGGAGGAAGAGGGATTCCTTAGCTCCTTTTTCCGTCGATGAGTTTGTATTAGACTGAGATGGGCTGCTAAGAAGACGAGTCTCCATGAGAAAACAATACGCTTAGACCCATTTCATTCTGAGGGACAGTGCACTTCTTTCACCCTTTTCTTCTCTTACTGGATATTCTGCATACCCCTACAGATTTGTACCCCACTTTGAACCTGATGAGGTGAATGTCTATCAACTGAATCAACCAGCTCTTGCCTTTGGCTTCTGTTTGTTTTTGGCTGATAGAAGGAGTTGGCAAGAAGTCAGAGGGCAAGGAAAAGGTGGGTGTACTTATTTTTCACTGACCTTCCTTAGAGCCCTCAGGTTATTAACACTGTGCTCTGTAAAGGTCACTGCATCTGTGAGCCCTCTCCTATAGTGAAGATCTCACTGGGATCCATCAACTACTCTCCTCCCTTGTCACTCAGACCTACATTTCTTGTAGTGCCTGTCTCTTGCTAGCCCTGGGAGGCTTTACTATCCTTCCTCTACTTTCCTTACTAATAATAATGGCTATGTTTTCTATACTCTTTTAATGAATCATCTGTTCTCAGTAAGAACAGTGACAGGTACATCTATGCACATCAGCAAGGCTGTTTAGACCAGACAGCAAGCAACCAGCCCCTGACCTGGATCCAGCAGTCACATTTCATGGTATTGTGGGATCCCGGTAGTTGTTTCATCTTTGGAGATGTTATCACAAGTGCTGAGTTCTGCCTCTGTCCTCTGATCATGTGAGCTGTTAACTGGCAACCTTGGCCTGTCTGCTCTGACTTTCTTAATTTGGATAATTTAAGTCTTGCTATGGGACAGGTACTGGGCTGAGCTCTATCCTACATGGTTTATTTGATCTTCACAATAAATCATTATTATCTTCATCTTCATTTTAAAAATGAGAAAACTAAAGCTCAGAAAAAGTTGCTGAAGATCATCTAGCTGGGAAAAACAGAGATTCAAATCCTGTCTGCTCCGAACCATTAAGCTTTACATTAGCTGATCCCGTCTTGGTTCTCAGAGCTCACTGTAATTGCATGCCACATTTCTGTATACATTGGTGTTAGCCTTGTTTTCTAACGCATTCTAGTTATTCAGATTACTCACTAGGTGTCTAGTCCTGGCCCATCTCCTTTCTCCTCCCAATCTGGAAGTTGATCTCTGTCTTAGTTGCTAGGGCTGCTTTAACTTGGGGCTTTAGCTACAGAAATTTACTTCTCTGTTATGAACCTGAGAAGTCCAACATCAACGTTCTGGAAAGAAAGATTTAATTATAAGGTCTTTCTCTTGGCTTGTAGTGGCCACCATCTTGCTGTGTGCTCGTATGAATTCTTCGCATGCATACACAGGGAAGGAGAGATCTATTGACTGCTCTTCTTTTTACCAGGAAACCAATTCTGTTGGATTAGGGCCTCACCCTTATGATCTCACTTAGCCTTTATTAACCCCCTGAGAACCCTTCCTATAAATACAGTCACATTGGGACTTTGGGATGGAATATCTGAATTTGGAAGGGGAACGCAATTCAGCTCATAATAATAGTCTTTCTCTCCAGGAATCTGAATTTAGCATTGATTCCTGATGCCTGTGTCAAAACAAAAAATCAGACCCTTTATGATAGAAAAACAAAAAATTCCCTTTCCCTCATACTCACAGGATAATACATCTTCCCAAATACTTATGAAAGAGTTTAAAAACATTTTAAATGTCATGGGACTTGGAAATATCACTTAAATCAAACTCAGTTGAAACTATACATGCATGGGGACCTTGATAGTTTATCGTTAGATTATCCTATCGTAACTTCAGGCAGAGCAACATGTCATCCTGATGTCAGCCTAGTAAGATATGATCTATGGTATAGTTAATCATTCTATTTTGAATTTATATGTTTCTGAAGTGGCCAAGGTTTCCATGTGTGATGTGAGAAGAGCATGGAGGTAAGAGCTGACAGTTATAGATAAAAATTGATTGGAGTCCTTAACTAAGGGAAGGTAAACAAAGAATCTGCGATCATGGAGAGACTGTGGATTGAAATGTATTGTCCTTAGACAAACCATTTTTTGTGATAAATCATAAGGTGAAAAAAGTGGCTTCATAAGCAGTTACTCTCTGTCTACCTCTGCTATACCTACTACCTTTCCATTTCCCTAAATTGCATGCCATATTTGAAAAACATTTTCTGCTCATTTTGACCCCTAGAGAAGATAAATGTGCTGCCGAAAGTAGATAAGATTGTAGTTCTCTAGTTCCTGAAGTAAAGTTGACATTTTTTAGTGATAAATCTTTAAACTTCAGGTTGTCTCAACTTCTACATATCTGGCAAATCTGGTAAACATAGTTCCTCAGAAACATAGTTTATCACTATGTTTGAAAAAAGAGAATTCTTGTTTTGTTTTGTTTTTTAAGGAAAGGTACAGGCAGTAATGAAGGCAAGTAGGTAGGCAGGCAGGAAGAGAGAGGAGGAAGAAGCATTTCATTTTATTTTTATTTAGTTGTTTACACTGGTTGTCTCCCCTCAGAGCTGGGACTTGAACCCAAAGGCATGTGAACTTGGCTCCTTTGGAGGTGATTAACCCAACTACTACTCCAGCAAGGTGTGCCAATCCATATGTTTTCTTGTCTGTTTGTTTTTTAAAGGAAATGTGCAGGTAACAATGAAGGTGAGTAGGTGAACAGGCAGGAAGAGAGAGGCAAAAGAAGCATTTCCATTTTAGTTTTATTTAATTGTTCACATTATTTGCTTCCCTGCCCACTCCTTCCCCAGACTTCTAGTGGTATGTGACTTGCTTCATCAGAGGCCATTAACCTAACCACTGCTCCACCAGGTTGGTTGAATAGCAGTGTGCACTCTAGAAAGGAAATCTCTTAACTCCAGTGTGCTGACTGGGGCGAGGGCATATCTAGAGCAGATTTTCCATATCACTTGTGTTTTCCTAAAGTCCTGGGTCTATTTTGAACTGAGGAGGTAGTAGTAGGAAAGACTTTGAGGGCTTTGGACAGTTATAGGTCTGGGGTCACTGACTCCGGGGGTATGTAAGGCAAAAATCTTATTGAGACACATTTATAAGATGTTTAATACACTGTTTATCTTAATATTGCTTGTGTGGAAAGTCCTGGTCATTAGTCACTCTGATCTTTTCAGAAAGCAGAGGCCACAGACTCTCTTAGACATCCCTTTTAGGTTGCGGTTCTCTCAAAAAACACAGTTCTCTAAAATTAACTCCAATCATTTATGCTAAGTCTAAGCCCATTGTCTCTTGTTCTGTCTACAGTGAAGCTAAAAAATCAGGTAGTCTGCATAATGATTCTTGTCATTAAGAACTTTCTCTTCCTTTTATTAAATATGCTGTCCCACTTTGAGTTATCAAAAGACAAAGAAAAAATAGAAAGAAAACAAACAATAAAAAAGGTATCAGATTGAATGCCTTCAGAAAATATTTATATCCTCTGAATTCCCCAACTTTTACCTTTTGTTTATCTTATTGGATAAGTGACTAGCTGGACACAAAACCAGAGTATATAAATTTTTTCTTCATGAACAGAAGGGAGGGATTTCGTGAATCAAAATGTCAAGTGTTAATGTCATGGTAAATATGGTTAAATTATAATACCTGACTTATTTCTTCCTATAAGCACAAAAGTTTCATAGGGAAGCTACTTTTGTAAGAAGTCCCTCTCTTTTTTTTCCTTTCTTTTTTAATGAGAGTGTGGGGGAAGAGTTTCAGCTCTTAGATGTCAACCTTTACAACTTCCTCATTGAAATTGGAAGTTCCTAAGTTAATGTTTCCCTCAGTGAATTTCCTTGACAAGCTAAACAGTTCTTGCCTTATTCTTCCCAGGTGGGAAGCTCTCAAGGTGCTCTTCCTGGAGCACCTTGCAGTCTCTCTGGAATGGAATACCTGGGTTCTGTGGCAGGTGGGAATCCTGGGGAACACAAAGCCTGGTTGTGCTCTTCAAAAACTTTTCTCGCCTGTTCAGAAACTCTCTAGACTGAGCTGGTGTTCTAGCACAGAGAGGCCATGAGAATCTTGGCGGGTAGAGTCCAAGGACTGGAGGATGTGGCAATTAGGCAATGCGATTTTTAGAAACCAGAAAGGACAAAACCTTCCTCATTCAGCTAGACCAACATGCATTTTCAATGATTCATTTTACCTGTCAACTTCATGAGGCCAGGGTTCCCAGATAATTTCACAAACATCGTTTAGCTGTTTCTGTGAAGGTTTTTTATGATGAGCTACAGATGCCCAGTAATGTAAGCTGCCCTTCACAATGTGGGTGGACTCATGCAATCAATTGCAGCTCCTAAAATAAAAAAAGTGACCAACCCCAAAGAAGGGGGGAATTCTGTCAGAAGATTGCCTTTGGACTGAAATGGCAAATCTTTCCTGGGTCTCCATTTTACATCCTTCCCTGTATATTCTGAATTCGCCAAGCTTCCACAATCTCCTGAGCCAATTCCTAAATCCACCTCTCTGTACCCCTTCTCCTTAATTCATTGGATCTGTCTTTCTGGAGAACCCTGACTAATAAATATGGCACTCATACTCTAATACTGGTTCTTAAGCACTTATTTGTGGAAGATGGTTATTTGTATTTACCTCAATACATAGGCAATATTGTCCTTTTCAGGCTATGGTTTCACATATAAAATATGCAGTCAAAGGTGAGACCTCAGATACAACCATATAACTCTCTCTCTCTCTCTCTCTCTCTCTCTCTCTCTCTCTCTCTCTCTCTCTCAGTTTTCTAAAACCATTGTTATTACCATACTTAAACTTTCAAGTAAAAGGTTGAAATGAGTAATGTGGACTCTGAGTAGTGTGATTATGTAATTATCTAGACAGACCCTTTGAGAGTTAAAGGGAACAGTATTGGCATGATCATTGCATTCAAAAGACCCCGACAGTTCTGGTCCCTACATTACTTCCTCGAGCTCCACGTTCTCCTCCACTCACCTTGCTTGGGTGCTATTCATTTTCTTGATGCAAAGCTCATGCATATGTCACTTCTCTGCCTACCTTCAAGTACCCCCAACTCTGCTCACTAATGCTTCCTCATCCTTCAGATTTAGTTCAGATCACTCTCTTACAGAAACCTCCGTGGTTCACTGGATGAGTCTGCTATTCTCTCAAAGCAGCAGCAAGTTCTTTTGTGCCACTTTCCATTTTGCAATTCTCCCTTTTTCTTTGGGCTACGATCAGATTCCGACTGGTCTCTCTGACAGAATTCAGACTTCCCCAGGGCAAGGATTGTGTCTGTGGTTCCAGTGCTTATGTGCTTGGCCCACAGTGTGCACCCTCAAGTATTTGTTGAATAAATAAAGAATCCCAACAATTTTTAACCCATTAAAATGAAGTGTTATTTTCACTGGTTAGTAGTTGAAGAGGCCAAGGTTTATTAATATGCCCTTGGTCACACTGTGGCAACAATGAGACTCAACCCTGGGTGTGTTGACTCACAACTCATGTACTTTCCAGGACACCAATGTGCCTTTCTCTGCAGCCTATAGAACCAAAGGCAAATGACTTAAATAAAACATGCTCATCTGTGGCCTCCCTTTGTTGCTTCATTTCTAAAACATCCCAATTTTTGACACTGTAAGAGAAATAGGAAACCTGTGTACTCTAGGTAGGAACTAAACTTAGAGTAACTCTTCAGAAAGCAGGGTACATATTGCCTCAAAATAATCAGGCATCAGAGTAAAGCATATTACTTGAAGGTGAGAATAAGCATGTGAAGAATTTTTCTTTCATCTCAGATGTTAGAGGTTTGAAAAAAAACTGACATAAAGGAGGAAATCAAACAATGCATATAAATGTATAACTATAGCACCTTATTTCACAGCCTGTGACTTAGCCACCTGAGCCCGTGGGCAAGCGGGCCACTCACCTTCCTGGTTCATAAAAATGAAGTTAAAATCACGTATCTCCTATTTTTATACAACTCAAAGGTATTTTAGATACAGGGATAAAAAATCAGAGCGAATGATTTTTAATGCTTTCTTAAAGAGCAATATTAAACTCTGCTTGTCAGGTAGATAATCCCATTTCACTTTAGAAACACAGCAATTTAAGAACTATGAAACCTTTCTTGGGTATCATGTAATAAGAAGACAGCTAAGACAGGGAAACACACACAAATCTAATCAAAATGGCTTTACAATGCTGTCTCCTGAATTTCAGACCCACAGGGTAGTCTTACAGCCAAGCCTGAAAGGCTTGAAAAAACAGGGTTAGATTGGAAGTGCTGACACAAGGCCAGCAGAGAGAATGGCCTCACTATATTGCTGTAATAATCTGAGGGGAAAAAAAGAATAATTCTTTTGGTGTACATTAATCATTAAGCTGCTTCTACGTGACTTGAGAATATGCCACCGAAACCAGCAGAACTTGGCCATGTAAATTGTGTGTACATTCCTAGTGAATAGGCCCTTGATCACATTCCTACCAATTATGCTGTTCTCTAAAAGGTCTGAACTGAGTCCTAACATGTTAAGAATGTTCAGAGGGAAAAACAACAACAATGGTGAAGAATTTTCTTCTCTGTTATAAAAACAGAAGAAAGAGGGGTTTATGGAAATAGTTACTCTTATTCAAGTAACTTCTACTGAGGTGAAGTAAACAGATACAAAAGTCAGTATGAGGTGAGGTTAGGGTTAACTTGAGAGCAAAGCACTCAAGTCACTTTAGGACAAATCATGTTGGTAAGTACCTATGCTTTCACAGGATTTATTTATTTTGTTTTTGTTTTCATGATATTTATCTTACCCTAGACTAAATAAATCATTTTTTCCCAAAACTTTCCACATCTGCCTTCCCACCCCCAGCCCCTTAGACTTGAGCTGTTGGAAGACTGGAAATATGCTTTCTTATGCTTTGGATTCCATAAACTGCAGCGAACATAGCAAATGCAAAATGCACAGGAACTGACTTCAACCTTGTTTAATCATGGTAGCCTATATGATATGGGAGCTGGGTAGGGGAGACAGGTGATGGCAGAAAAAATGACAACTCTTGAAATGCATAGAGCCGCCTGGGTCTGAGATTCTTTGTGTGCTTTTTCATTAGCCCCTGGAACACTACCCCTCTCATCCTGGACCAGGTCACATGTCAAACCAAATTGGTAATATAGTTTTCCCTTTACAGGAGCTCTTGCTTGTCCAGTTAACTGTACAATCAATGCACACGCTCTGCAGTTTGGCCAACTTACATTTGGATCCCAGTTTTTCCCGTTACTGGCTGTGTGACCTTGGGCAAATTTCTTAATCTCTCTCAGGGAAAAGGTCTAGACAAATTCCTATGGCTGGAGGGTGTTTTTTATGTGCTAGTAACTTTCTTTTGTGTGGGTAACTGGGTTTATTTGAAGGGATCAGGAGAGGATCAATTAGAAACCATAATCCACCTCTTGGGCATGGCATAGAATCTGGGGAAGATAGGGACTTGGAGTTGATTTGCAACCACTCTGGTGTTATCTATTGTCATAATTTTATCTGGGGAAGTAGGATAGAGATTGAGTCAGCCACAGTCTGGATCTGGAAATTGCTTCTTGTACCTTGAAGGTTAATGCCAATCTTGAACATGCACCATATATAATCCTGAAACCCTACTACTGAGGTTGCTGCTGGGAATCCAGTGTTATTGCCACATCCTTGCACAGTAAAAGAACTGTGGAAACTCCCAGATGTGGCTTCCTCCACAATGACCTATGATAGGAAATTATCAGGCTGTATACCCTTCTAGGTTTTTCATGATTGGGGAAATATAAGACTGACATTTCTTTCGCATCCATGTGAATCATTCTAAAACTTCACGATTTCAGACTAGCTATTGGCATCTCACATCCTAACCTTTACCCTATAAAGTTTAGTGTTCTTTACTTTTATACTGATTTTACTGATAAAGTATCACCAGTGGCACATAGATATGGTGGCTGTTCCTGGCGAGTTATTATACTTATTTCACAGACAGTTAAATAAAAAGAGACTTGGAGTAAACTTTCTTGGCCTGTGGCCATATAACAGATATAGAGTAGAAGCAGAAGCCTCAGGATTTTATGACCAATTGGTCTACTGTCCCTGAAAAACTTCAGGATTAGAGCGTGAGGAAGCTGGAACAAGGCAGAACCTTCCCATTTTGCTCTTTTTGAAATACGGTAGAGTCTGATTCTGTGAAAGTAAGTTTACTTTAAAAAGAATTCATGGAAATTTTTATGACCAAGGATGAAGCTTTTCAACAGCACTGCATAATTTGGTGAATCATTTCAGAAGCAACTTACATAACAGGTATTTCCCACAGGCCATGCTAGTCATGGGATAGAGCTGGGTGTCCTACCTTAGCAAATTGATTTCTCTGCTCTCCTTGCCTGTGACCTGTGGGAACTTCCAACTCAATCCAGTCCTTTCCTCTGCTCAGACCGGCAAGGGAAACCCTGAGGGGTTAGTGTCTTAGGAAGCGCAGTCTTTCCTACACACTTCATGTCTGTGTCTGGCAACACCAGTGTTTCCTGGTTCAGCCACAGGCCACAGAACCATGTGCCACTCTGGTCGGGCCTCCCGTGGTTGCTTTAATATTTCACATGCCATCAAAGAATGCTTTTTTCTCTCCATCAGATGTGACTGTTTTCTCTCCTCCAGTGGGCAAGCAGGTTGGTTGAATATAAATGCTAGGATCTTTCTCAGGGGCGCCCTCACTTCCTGCGCCCTGTGGTCAGATGGTTCCCACCAGCTCTCCTCTTGACGAGTGAGCTACTGAGGAACCATCGGCTTTGCCCCCATTTCTTCCCCTTTAAACAGGCTCAGAGTCTCTTCCTCGAGCTCATTATTTTCTCCTCTATTAGTAGATTTCCTCCAAAATAGAACCAGCAAATTCAGGGGGAGCATGGGGGCAGGTAGCTTTTGTTATACTTGCCATAAGAGGAGGAATCCAGGCTATTACTACACAAACCAAGAAAATATTTCAGATCTAATTGTAGCTTTTATTTTGATCTCTTGTGAGGCTTTTTGCTTGTTTGTTTTTTAATTAATAGACTATTTTTAAGAAAAAGTTTTGGCGCACCCTGGTGGAGCAGTGGTAAGGTTAATTGCCTCCAAAGGAGCAAGCCACTTACCCCTGGGTTCAGGGTTCAAGTTTAGGGGGTGGGGCACAACCAGTGTGAACAGCTAAATAAAAAATAAAATAAAGATGCTGCTTCCTCCTTTCTCTTCTACTTGCCTGCCTACTCAACTTCATTCCTGTCTGCTCTTTTCCTTTGAAAAGCAAAGTTTGAAGTTTACAGAAAATTGAGCAGAGGGTTCAAAGAGTCCCAGTATATGCCCTCTTCCCACTTTAACAGGTTTTAAATGCTCAATTTTGGAACTCATTAACTTCTGGAAGAATAAATGCAATCCTGCTAGTTAGTACACTTTCAACCTGGTAGGCCTCTGAGAGACATTGAAGGAAAATGAATAAAATCAGCATTCTAGGTAGATCACTTATTTTGGTTCATAAGTTACTTTTAAAGGCAAATTACTAAATGTATTTATTGCATGGAATTTTCAGTTATTCAGATAAGAAGCATGAATAGTGAAGTGTTATTTAAAAATATTTATTTTAAAGGGAACGTGCAGGGAAAGAAGGCGAGTAGGCAGGCAGGAAGGAAGAGAGAGATGGAAACAGTATTTTATTTTATCTTCATTTAGTTGTTCACACCAGTTGGGTTGTTTCCCCTGGAACTGGGGACTTGAACCCAGGGGTATGTGGCCCGTGCTCCTTTGGAGGCGATTGACCTAACTACTCCACCAAGACATACCTTATTTTATAATTTAACATACTTTTTTTTTTTTTTTTTTTTTTACTTTGAAAGAGGTCTAATATAATTGAGTAGCATTCTGACAATAACTAGAAATTTCTAATTGCCTATCTCCTTTTTGAGTTGCTTCTGTTCTGGGTTCTCATTCTAGCCCAGATCATTTGTCCAGAACCACAAATTGATTCTTAAAAGCTACCTGTGGTTGAAGTATGGGAGCAGAGTGGGAGCTCTATTAACTGTGTGTAGCTTCATTTTTCTGCAGCTAAATCCCTAATGCCTTTAAAGGACCACTGAGTTCGAAGTCTTCTCTAATAATTTGTAATGGTTGAAAAGGTTGTAAATATTTGTTGATTGATTGTCAGCTGAGAAAAAGGCTTTTAGTCCTCCACAGTGGCTGAGAGGAGAGTAAGGGAGGAAGCTTTTACACACCCATTTGAATTCAGCTTTTTTATTTCTCCTGCTTTGAGTTCTCAGAGACACATTTCAAGAATAGACCTTTTCTTTCACCTTCAAAAAAATAAAAGAGAGAAAAGGGGAAAAAACAGTTTTCCATGTTTTAATCTATAGCACTGAGAAATGTACAAACTGTTACCAAGTTGGACAAGACTAAGCAGAGCTCTTTATGAACAAGAAAGAACTTTTCGTTTTAATTGACTGAAGGGAGATGGAGTAGGTGGTGTAGGCAGTTACTGATGTCGTGAGAAGGGAACATTACCAAAAGACTTGCCTGCACAAAAATATCTTTCCCCTGGGTCTACCCTAGATACTGAAGAGTAGTCAATTACCGGAACTGCTCTTCTGGATGAGGATATTGTCTCCTTTAGATGCTATTAAAATGCACATCTATACCTTGTGAAAGGTAAATGTTAACGCATTAGGAAGGGTTAATGCATGTGAGTGTGTGCAATTTTGATTTAGAGATCATTGTAGATTTGTAGGCAGTTGGAAGAGCTGATACAGAGATCGGGTATACACGTCACCCAGTTTCCCCTCATTGCATAGTTACAGGAAACTAGCACAAACGGAAAATTAACACTGACACAGTCTGCAGAACTTCTTCAGACTTCTTCCAGTGTCACATGTTCTTGTGTGTGTGTGTGAAGTTCTGTGCAATTCTGTCACTTGTACAGAGTTATATATCTACCACCATAGTTAAATTACAGAAGATACAAGATCCATCCCCAAACCCCTCATGCTAACCTCTTACCTGCAGTCATTCCCTCCCAGGTCACCCCCGACCTCAGCTCAGGACAACCACTAATCTGTTCTCTACTTCCACAATATTTCATTTTGACAATGCTATATAGAGAGAGAATCAATAGTGTACACCCTTTTGAGACTGGCTTTTTTTCACACATCATAATTTCCTTGAATGCCATCTAAGTTCTGTGTGTCAAGTATGTTCTTTTTATTATTTTTTATTCTGCGTTACGAATGGATCCTATTTTGTTTAATCATTCAGCCATTAAAGGACATTTGGGTTGTTTCTAATTTTTTGTTATTATAAGTTTTCTGTTTGTTTCTTTTGTTTTTTATTTACCACCTTCCGGCACATTATTTAAATAATATATTGCCTTGTGTAACTTTTGTAATGTTTGCGCTAGTTATTGCTATATACATATGAAACTTTTCACTGTCTACTGGTATTAATATCTTACCACTCTGAGAAGTGCAAAACTGTGACTTTCACTTTAGTCCTTTGTCTTCACATTTAAAAAAACTTAACCGTCCTAAGGGTTTCCTCTACATACACTGAGACTCACATAAGATGGCATTGTAATCTTGACTTCAACCATTAGAATTCTTGCCTCACAGCTCAGTTTTGCTACTGATCTCTATTCTAGCTGGTTCTCTGGAAGCCTCAAGGTTTACCACACAAAGAATTTTTTAATGAGCAGATAAAAACATTTTGATGAACGATGTATTGTCTCCACAGAAAGCCTCCAAGAAGCCCTGCAGTAAGGAAAACTGTTTCATTTTTTTAACTCAGTTGCTTTGCTTCCCTCTCATTCTCCCATTCTCCAGAATATATTTAAATTCCTTCCTTCCTTCCTTCCTTCCTTCCTTCCTTCCTCCCTTCTCCTTTCCTCCCTTCCTCTCTCTCTCTGCCTCCACCTCCTTTCCTTCCTTATTTCCTTTCAACTTTTTATTTGGAATAATTTCAAACTTAGAGAAAAGTTGCAGGAATAAGAATAGCATATCCAATATGCCTATATCTCAGTTCGCTTATTGTTAATATTTTTATTTATTCTATCTAGATAATATTTCTTTTTGAACCATTTGAGAGTAAGTTACATACATTATGCCATTTTATTCTGGATTATTCATGTATATTTCCTAAGAACAGAATCTCTCACCTAACTACAGTGCATGCTTATCAATCAGTAAATTTAGCATTTACTACTTTTATCTAACATTTCTATTCCAATTTTGTCAATTGATTCAAGAATGTACTTTTTACTAGTATTCCCCCACTTCCGGTACAGAACCAGTCAAATTTTCACGATTCTCTGATATTTTAATCTAGAACATTTCCATAATGCCAAAGACGATTCCCCAAAGATGATGTCCAGTCATAATTAAAAATGCAAAAGTTTGATTAGGAGAAATGCCTTTAAAAGGGCACAGGGGAAAGAGAGAAGAAGTAAGCAGAGTGTGCCTCAGATGGCAACACAGGTCTGACATCTGCAAGGGACAGAGGAAAGGAAGAATGAGGGGGAAGAGCATGGGACTGCAGACCGGCTGTCAGTCTCAGTCAGGCCCCCTAGGAGTTGCAGAAGCAGAAGTTTCTTTCTCATTAGAGGCAGAAATAGCTCTAGCTGCCATAGCTGCCCCTCCACACTCTGTCATGGGTTGGAAGCAGCTCAGGGTGGGCATGTGTGTGAGAGGAGTGTGGCCTAAGCGAAAATACTGCAGCCAGTTCAAAGATGAGACAACCAGGGACTGTCAACTCTACTCCTTTAGCAGATTCTTTCTCGACAGAAGAGCTGATGGGCACGTTGTCATGACTACCATGGGAGCCTTTGTCTTTTAGGATATTGACATTTTTGAAGAACAGTCTTCCTTCTCCTTTATTTTTAATGGAACATTATTCATTTGGGGTTTGGCTGATGTTTAAACCAATGGATAGTTTTCACACGTTTTTTCAGACTCTTTTATTGATCATTTTTTATTCGTATATTCTTGAACTGGCACTATACAGAACACGTTTGGAAAACTGCAACTGTTGATGCTTCTGTCAGAAATAATCTTTTCTGTTTTTTTGCCTAGCGATCTTTTTCCTTTAAAATTTTCACTTTCTGATGTTATAGGTGGTCATACTCCTTCCCCGTGGCGTCTGTGCATCTCTCTCTGCCTTCACACCTATCAGACAATCTCTCATTGATTGATTTGTCCAACTCCTCTAAGCATAGAAGACATCAACAAATGAATATATGGAGAGCTGCATGATTTCCAAAAGACAATATTTAAAGTCATTATAATAATAATATCTATATTTTATTTATATAGAACCAAAATATTAAGGACAAATGATGAACAATTCACAAAACAAAGGGGAGAATATAGTACAAGAAGGGAAAATATAACCAATTCTCTTACAATCCAGTATCAGAGTTTTATTAATGGGAATTCTTACATTTTTACAGTAAGTCACTTAACAACCATAAATATAGTCCAGTAAAGTTGCCATTACTCAGTGTTGCTGCTGAAACTACAAGCCCCATCACTTGCTGGATTCAGAGTTGCAATGAGGAATATAAATGTCCTGGCTGGCTAGAAGTTTGACACCCTTAAAAATCAGTGTTCTTTAAAGATTTCTTTAAGTATTTATGAAGAGGAGAGACTGATGACTGTAGGGGGAAAGTACTGCAGACCACAGAAAGCAGAGCTCTGCTCTTTTATTGTAGCTACAATTTAGTGCTGTCCCCAAACTCATGTGCACTTTTCAGCAAATCAGAAATCCTCTAGTTAACTTGACTCTCCCCTTTTAGAAAACAGAACCTTAAGCGTGCCCCTTGGGAGGTCTCACACCCTCTCCCAATACTTGCCTTATCTAAGCATCACTTTAAGTCACATATTTAACTCTGCCTGAGAACAGTTCTGATAAACGTGTTCTCCAACTCATCGCCCTACTATGTTGGCTCCCCATAAGGTAGTCGGATTGGCACTCCTTTAATCTGGCTATGATTGAAGTTGGGGTATGGAGAGATATTATCTTGGCACCTAAATTTCTACTCCTTATGTCTTCTCTGTTTTAGGTAAACATATTGACCTTCATTTTCATTTTAAAAGACTTACCCACTGTAATACATGTATCTTTCTGTAAGATTCGTGCACTTGTTATACTTTGGTAAAATAATTACTTACTGCCCCCTTAAACTTCAGCCTCCCTATAGATAGAATGGATGGCTGATTATGGGATAAAATTTGAGGAGAAATGGGAAACTCAATTTGGTTAAATATATTTTCTACAGACTTACTAAGTTTTAACCTATTTAACTAAAAAAGAATGTAAAGGGTATTCATAATTTGGGTAAAATACTAAGCATAAATAAGTAAAATTAATAAAAACTGAAATAATTCCCAAACACAAATGATAACTGTTTAGGAAATGCACATGAAAAACATTTACAATGACTAGGTGATTTTCCATATTATGTTATGTAAGCTACAATTTATATTTTATAGTATATTATCTAAGAATTTCCATTTCAATAAATATAATTTAATTTCTTAATTTAATTATTTATATATCATTCCATTATATGAGCTACTAACCTTTATTTAACTAATTGTGAATACTTTAACCATTCCCCTACTTTTCACACACACACACACATATTTGGGTTCAGTTACTTATTTGTTCTATATTCCCAGAAACATAATTTCTGGGTCAAAAGCTTTTCACCTTTTTAAGGCTTTTATTAAGTATTGCTGATTCTTGCTAGTCTTTCTTTTTTAGGTCCAAGGATGTAGGTCTTCAGAAGATCCTAATAACTTACAATAATAAGACATGGAAGCAACCTAAGTGACCATTGAGAGATGACAGGAAAAAATGTGGTACACACACACACACACACACACACACACACACACGTAATATTACTCAACTATATAAAAGAGGAAATCTTGCTGTTTGCAACAACATAAATGGAACTAGAAGGAATCATGCTAAGTGAAATATCTAGAAGAAGAAAGACAATACTGAATGATCTCACTCATAGTGAGAATATAAAGAAATGAAACAAACTGGCAAAACAAAAGAAAAACAAACCCTTGGACATTGACAACAGAACTGAGATTATCACAGGGGGGTGGCAGCAAAGGGCTGTCGTGTTCAATGGACAGTGGTGGAAGATTATTAGATATTTGGTGGTAGATCTGGTGTGTTATCATATTTTGGTGAAGAGTGAATCTACATATCAAAAACTCTGTAAAACAATGTTATCTGAATTTAAAAAAAGAGGTGAAGTTCATTTTCTCTCGCTTGAACCTGGGTGGGCTCATAACTTCTCCAACCAGTAGAATACAGCAGAAGGAAAGCCATGGGGTTTCTGAGGCTAGGTCATATAAAGGATACAGTATTTACCTGACTATATTTTACAGTCACATAGAAGCCCAGGGCATATAGAGAAGACATGAGTAGATGCTCCAGTCCTATCAATTCCCAGCCAACTCTTGCACTTATTGTTGAGCAAATGGGAGTTCAGGTGAGTCTGCTACCCGGCTTCAATTCTTTCAGTATTAAACATCAAGGAACAGTGAGGAACATCTAGGAACTATTCCCTCTGAGCCCTTTCCTGATTCCTGAACTACAGAATCTAACAATATAATATATGGTTATTTTACTCCACTAAGTTTCCCGGTAGATTTTAATGTAAGTAGAGTAACTATAACTACTGGTCAAATTCAACATTGTAAGCAGCTGATCATTCAACAGAAAGGCAAAGTACTCTGCTATATTTGTGAAGTTTGCAGTAAATAAATTCATTTTTTTGAAAAGCATTCTTTGTCCTTGTAGAGTCTAGTAATCTAGTAGAGGAATCCAAAGATAAAATGTAAAAAGATGACTAACACTACATGGTAAGTGCCAAATGCAATGCTAAACTCATGCTGTGAAGTTGCTGGGTAGTAGAAGAGATCACACTGGGTCAACTGGCCTTCATGAAGTGGCACCGCAGCATCACAGATACTCAGAATTATTTATCTGACCAGAGAAGACGACACGTTAGGGATTGAAGGATGAGTGTCAGGTAATTGGGGGAGGACAGATTCAGTTGTTTTAAAAAGGTTGGAAAATACAATATTGAGTCTGGAGTACCGGGATGTGGAGAATAACAGTAGTACTTGGCTTTATGTGTGAGGTGACTGCCCATCCCTCACTAATCCCTAAGTGTAGAACCGTCTACTTCACACAGCAGTTTCACAAATATGATCACATTGAATCTTCACAATCACCCTCTCTCAGTCTCAATCAATCTCATCTCTATTTTGTGGATAAGGAAATTTAGGTCCAGTTGTCTAAAAACCACTTTGATTTTTTTTAGAATGGTAGTGTAGTGGTGAATGAAAAGGAAAATAAAATAACTAATATTTAATGAGCATCTACCAAACGTAGGCAACTTGTTTGGTTATTTTCATAATTCATTTAACCAACCGATATCTAATATAGTAACAATCTTGGAAATAATTTCATCTACCCTGGTTATATTGATGAGGAAATTGAGGCTCAGAGATATCAAGTAATTTGCTTAAGGGCATACAACTAGTAAGTTAGCACCAAGGGACGGGCTTGCAAATGTGATAGCAAGTTGAGGAACCCTCCTACATTCCTGTGGGATAGATTTGCTCTGCTCACCTCCACATAGTTTAAAACAAATTTCCCTTTCACACTTTCACAGAAACATCTAGATGCTGCCTTGTCTAAAGCACTCAAGGCATTAATATGGAATGACCAATGGGTTTAGCAACTTACAAAAAAAAAAAAAAGCTAGTTGTTAACCTCAAAGAATTTCCATTTGGTACACTGTGAAAGGAAATATGTTTCTCCATCTTTCTCTAGTAAATGGAGACTGATTATATACCTGGAAGTTTTGCAACGACCTAGGAATATGGTCTTGAGCTAGCTACTTACATCCACTGGGTCCGAGTTTTCTCAACTGTAGAATGAAGAACTTGCTGGTTGATCTTCAAGACCCCTTCCAGATGGAAAGCTTTATGATTCTATAAACTGGGAGCGAAGATATAAAATGGGAAATTGAGGTTTTAAAAAGATGTTGTATCATTCAGTTGTCTGCCTTTCATCCTTTGCAGAGTAAGACTGCTCCATTCACTAAGAGCTAAGAAACTTTATTAGGAAGAGTGGTGTAGTGATGTCTTGATTAGCAAGTCTGGCCTTGGTGCTTTCAGAGTTACCACCAATATCTGATAGCTCTCCATAAGCCTATGATACTAGGGGTATTTAGGTAAAATGATTCTATGTACTGAGGGGCTTTCTCATACCGTGCGAGTCTAGATTTTCCTCTCTTAAGTACTCATCCATTTCACTTGATGCTCTTGAGATATTTCTACTGGGTGAGATTACTCTAAGAATAAGTTTCAACAATTAGTTCTCATCAAATGGCAGAAGATTCTAACTGCATAAAACTAACCACTAAAGAATCTATTGCAATTCAGACTTGATAAGCCAACAGAAATTATGATGTTAATTGCTCTCTTCCACTTTCTTTCTATGTTCATTGCCACTGATAATTGTCCCTTCCCGGGAATCACAGAATATGGATGTTAGGTAGATTACCCTCTCTGTCTATATTAAACCATTTATAACAACAAATGAATATGTAGGAGCTAGTAGGCAAACAAATTTATGGCCTTAATTTTATTGCTTGTATTGAGTTTATGTGTTCTAAAACTGTCCTTTAATAGCTATGTCCTTGACTATTTTTGAAAGCCTGGGCAATTATATGTTGTTACATAAGATGTCATGGTAGGTAAACCTCCTATCGCTGGAAGTTTGCTTATCATTTATATTCTCCTGTATTTACTTAGGAAATGTCAAACAAATGGACACCAATACATTTCTTAGCAATTTTCAATTGCTTATGTAATAAAGTTTTAGCACAGAGTTTTAAGTAAACCACATTGAACAAATGATTGACAGATTTTTCATAAAGCTTATTAAATTTGAATTTTATTCCTAACTTTGTGTTCCAGTTCTTGAGGAAGATGAACAAATGCTGAATTTCCTTTACAGAACTACGTAAACAAGACTGGTTAAGCTCCTTCATGGTAGAGTGTTCTCTCAAACTTGCTTCTGTGATTTAACATATTAATGGTTTTCCTTATTTGGTTGTTTCTAGTGATTTAAGTAGGCATGCATAATGCACACCTACTTACAAGTATAGGATGCCACATTTAGGTCACACAAATGTTTTTAAGTTCTTGTCACTAAATAGGACCATTGTTCCCTATCTAGGTTACATATTGTAATCACCTGTAGAGCTTTAAAAGTATTACCAATTTCCAGATTCTCTCCTGGATATTCTCATTCTATATTTCCTGAGTGAGGTTCAAGTTTCCATAGTTTAAAAAAGTGTCAAAGGTGGTTCAGCTGCATAGTAATCAATAAGGTTTTAAATATGGAAAAGTAATAGCAAGAATCTTAATTTCTTGCCTGTTATAATTTTGTAATAGTCTACTTACAATTTACACTTTCAAATAAAACAGACTTGGGAGAAATTTCAGACTCTACCACTTCCTGTGTGAACTTGAGTAAATCATCTACCTTCTCTGAATTTCATGGTTTTCATCTGAAGAATGAGGATAATAATTTCTTGAAGAAATAGTGTGGAAATTAAATGAGATAGTGTGTGTGCAGTACCTCTCACAGGACCTGGCACTTAGCAAACACACAGAATTTAGTATAGCTATGATTTTGTTTTCTTTTTAAATAGGCAATATGGAGAAATATATACTTGAGTTTCCAAAAATACCATCAAAAAATGAAAGGCTCTTTTATCTACTTATAACAGGAGGACTGGAGAAACTTTGAGAAATAAAATTTGTAAAACCTGGCAGTTGAAATCTAAGGTTAGTAACTTCTCTGAGTGAGGGAAATGGAAACACCAAATTGGTTTCTTCACTATGTGAGAAGATGTCTAAGAAAAACGGTTCCCTGAAAAACAAGGTGTAATAATGGCTGTGGGTTATTAACTAAATTAAACTAGAGAGAGCTCATCATTTCTTACTCTCAACTCTCACCTTGGGGGCAATAAAGCAGGTCTCTTCCTATATTCTTTTCTTTCTTTCTTTCTGTTTATTTCTACTTTCCCTTGTCCTTACTCCTTTTTGATCTTTCAAAATCACTTAAGTCCTATATCCTTCTCCCCACCTACCCCTTTGGATCTATTCAGACTTCAGTGAAGCCTTTTTCCTTTTTATTTTTGGTTGTCTTAATCAATACCTGATACTGTATCCATTTTTAAGATTTTGTGGATATTAGTTCTATCTAAATTTCCTGAAGGAAGAGATATTCTTGTATTTGTATTTATAGCTTTTTCCTCATTTCAGCACACAAAGCCCTAGACATAAAGGATTTCCTCATAAGAATGGACAAGTACCAAAGAGTTCAGCATGTGAAGGAGAAATCTAGTGAGGCCATCTTTAGTGGATGGTGAGTTAGAGTCTTAAGGTTCATTATTGCCAACAGATATAATAAAAACATGGATTATTTTAACTATTCCCTTGCTTGTTGATCGATTCAGAATTAATTGTTTTCTCATGTAAGTAGTGATTCTCAACATTTCTTACATGTTAGAATCATCTGGGGGAGCTTTAGAAAATCTTCACCAATTAAATCAGAATTTCTAGGAGTTAGACCAAGCCATCGGTATTTTTAAGCTTCCCAGAAGATTCCGAAGTACAACCAAGATTGAGAACCACTGTTTTAGATCAAACTATGTAAAATCAAATCACTAGAATCATAGGTTGGAAACAGATAATAAACACCCAGGGATGGGATTCTTAATGGAACCTTACTACCCCTATGGACTCTTCTCTGATTCTCTTCTTTTCCTAAGCAGCTTTAGAGCACACTGCTCAGTAGATCCAAAACTACAGTTTGAGAACCAGCATGTATAAGTAGTGAAACACTTAGCTGCCACAGGATTCATATATCTGCAGTTAGCAGCAGGATTGCCCATACCTTAGTTGGTACCCATTATTCAGATCTCAAAATGAATATCATCAAATTGAATAGTGACAGAGGACTATTGGCAACTCCACCAATATTTGAAGCACTAGTTTGTCTTCTCAAACACCCAATTGTTTTCCTTTCTAGCATCCATAATATCTAGAAATTTGAGCAATTATTTGCTTAATATACCACTTCTACTATAGGATATTAAGTGATGGAAGAGACTATATCTTCTTTATTTATTGTTGTAAAATGGTATCCATTACAGTTCATGCATTTGTTAGAAGGTCAGCTCTAAAAATGTAAGGGAAAAACTAACTCTACTCTTGGAGAATTTTTCTTCCTTGCAGCAAAAGATGACTGATCTGAGCATGGACAGAACAACTATGACCCACCCCATGGCCTGAGCATTTGCAGAACAAATGTGAGCAAAAGAGGACCCTAACACCTATGACCTGGGACCAATCATCATTCACTTCCTCAAGGTTTACCCACTGCCTTGGACCAATCTCCACTCACTTCCTCCTCATGACTTACTGTCTAGCCTGTGAACAGTCAGAGCCATCACCATTCACTTCTTCAACACAGGCCCTACAAAATCTTCCTAAGTGCAATGGTCCCAGAGCTAGTCCTTTGAGAATGATCTCCATTTCTCTTTACTTGTTGCAAGTAATGAACCTTTCCTAATTTAAATAAACTTGGTCTATGTCTTTTGATTAATGCTCACTGAGGGAACAACCCCACTGAGTGCAGTAGCACATGTGGTAGGAATAATAAATACTTGCTGAAGGAGTGAAAGTCAAAGTACTAAGTTTTGATGGATATTGATTTATGTGAGAGAGTAATGGAATCTTCTGTCTCTTCATGGAACATTCAACCGTGAGGTAATGCAGAAGAGTAGACATCCTCCATCATCCCGTTTTGACCAGTAATTCTCAAATATAACCCACTCATGCAAATCAGTTTTATGTTTTGTTGAAAGTCCAAAATATCTCTGCCTCATCTTCAACAGATTTTGACTCGATAGTGCAAGTTCAGAACCAGCAATAAATTTGCCAGTTGATTCTACTGCCCTGAGCCACAGTCCAGTGTTTAGAAACTTCTGCTTTCATCATTGCCCTGAAATGTCTTTAAGAATCATTGTTAATTTGGAGACTGTAGCTTCCACAACTCAGTTTTCTTTTTGTTCTGCAATGGAGTTATAATGGTCATGTTAAAGATTTTCTTTGGAGGAGAGACACATTGCTTTACATAACAGCTCTGGAACTTCAATGTCCCAAATACCATCCACTGTTGAGAAATGTGGTGGTCAATCTTATGTTTCCTTAGAAATCAATGTAGTAAAGTCTAATGATGATATTAGAAATGAAACCTTTTAGCACTATCCCTAAATGCTTGGGAAACTTAACCAAGTTGACCGTGGACAGTGGTCATGCTGATCTCTCTCTGTTGATCAGTGTCAGTCATATTTTTATCTAACTATATCAATCTACAGACACAATCAACATGGGAAATATTACATTAAGGGAAGTATTCATGACAGTTGCATTCATGATTATATAACTTAAATTACTCAAAGGTTTTTCATTTAACAAATTCAGCTTGCCAGATTAAACATGCAGGAAAACATAAGCAAAAAGAGAATTCTATATATACAAAAATGGGTGTTACAAAAACCATGTAATTAAAAGCAAACTTTTTAAATAGATCCATAGTAGCATTCATTTACTCAAAATCTGTTTACTTTCACTTTAAACATAATCTATATTACTTTAAGGAATTATGACTTACATGTAATAAATATAACATCAGTTTCATAGCTGCATTAACACCTCTTTGGTTAAAATAATCCTTTGTTTTATTATTTGCATCATTATATTCAATAGTTGATAGATAATATTTACAAATATAATATAATTTAAGATTTACCATAAACAGTAAAAACTCCAGGGGCATGTATTCCCATTTTACAGACAATGAAACTAGGTGTCTGGAAGGTGGGAGAACTTGATGAAATCCTTGTGATTCTTAATCTAATAAAATTTCTGTTAGACACATTGCATTGCAAAATATAGAACAATATTTAATAATCATAAAGACAATCTGGAATCATCAAACAAAGCTTGAAGTTTAGAACACTATTATTAGAAAACAGAAAAGTCCTACTCCAGTGGCCTAGAAGTTTGGTTCACCGGGTGCAGTCCACATGAATCCAATGATCCCCAGTTCAAGACCCAGATCCTAGAGAAACTAGCAAGATGAACAACTAAATAAAATAAATAAAATACTTCTTCCATTTCTCTGTTTCTGCCTGCCTGCCTTCATTTCTACTTGTACCTTTCCTTTAAAAATACTAAGAGACCAAAAACCACAAATAACCCAGAACAGAACAATCTGTGGTATTTTACAAAAATGTCCACTAAGATTGGTTAAATCAAAATAAAATGCTTGACTACCCACTGGAGCATGTTTTTGATATAAGAAAAAGTCACTAATGCAAAATCATTTTTCGTAGGAATTCAGATGAAAAAAGTAATATGCACATAAACAGATATTTTAAAGAGGACTCTTCATATACTGTGAAGTAGCATTCTTTCTTATGTGCAGTGCTCTGCGGTGTGGGCTATTTATTATTTATTTGATCTACCAACCATTCTTCCGTGCTCAAAATGGCCCAGGAAAAGGAAGAAGACAGCAGCAGTCAATTAAAATTAGAAAGGAATTTTTAGCAAATAGTATATACACAAACTAGAGTAGGACTAAAACATTGAGACTAACTCCTCCACAAAAAGTAGTTTAAGAATCTTGGCTTCTGCTAAGTTTCTGGTTGGCAATATATATGGAGGTACTGTTACAATTGATTATGTAATTTATGCCTTTTTCAAATTCTACCCTTGTACTTTGTCAGCTCAGCTAACCAATCCTAGGATCAGATGTTTGGCTGACGTGATTATCAAAGAAAGTAATCCTGTGTTTCTTGCCCTTCATCCCCAATTCCAACAATGTATGGGCACATTGGCGGACTTCTTTTTTAGATACTTATAAGAGTATTGTAGCTTTTGCAAAAACTGGAGGTGCTGTTATTTTGCAACTGTTTCATTCATCAAAAATATTATTGGTAATATTTTTTTCAGAGATATGCTGACTATTGGTCTTTGATCTTCCAGGGTTTGGTTTGGTAATTTTGGTTTTTTTCTAGGATATTCTCAGGTATTTATGAACCTCCATTTCCAAGTTGATATTGAAGAAGCTATCTCTCCAGATATTCATCTATTGTTTCTTTACTATATTAACTGCTGCAGAGTGTTTTTTCCTTTTCTGTTTTGAAACTAGGAAATTTGATTTTTGAGACACTACATCAAATTCTTTCTCATTCCCTTATTCATTAATTTGTACTTGGTTATGTGGTAGTTTTAAAATATGTCCACAAATTATTTGTCACAATTCCTTTCAAAGGTGGAGTCTAATTCTGTCACTTAAATGTGGACCAGATGTAGGGACTTCCTTTCAACAAATAAAATGTGACAGATATCATGATTTGTGACTTCTGAGGTTAAATCATAAAAAATATTACTATTTCCATTTGTTCTCTCTAGAATTGCCCACTCAGGGGAAGCTAGCTGCCATGTTGTGAGGATATACAAACAGCCTTGAAAGAGACTCTCAAGGGGAGGAACTGAGATTCCTGTCAACAGATAGCATGAAATTGCCAGCTTTGTGGAAGATCTATGTAAGCATATCCTACAGCCCTGACCTTATGAGAAACTCCATCTGAACCACTCAACTGAGCCTCTCCTGAATTCGTGACCCACAGAAACTGTGAAAGATACCGAATTACTGTTATTCTACACAGCACTAAGTTTTGGGGGAGTTTGCATATCCTACAGCCCTGACCTTATGAGAAACTCCATCTGAACCACTCAACTGAGCCTCTCCTGAATTCGTGACCCACAGAAACTGTGAAAGATACCTAATTACTGTTATTCTATACAGCACTAAGTTTTGGGGGAGTTTGTTAAGTAGCAATATACAGTTAACTATCTAACAAGGTAACTATCACCTTTATTCTGAAACCAAAAATTTTTACTGAGCACCTAATATGTGTGAAGTGGTCTTTTAGGTACCAGGTACACTGAAGTAAATGGAAGAGACATAGTTTCTCTATGTATTAATATTATTAATATAAATATCAAATAAGTGGTCATATAATTATTTAACTAGAATAAGTGGGAGAGGATAGTGGGATTCTGAGTGCTCATCCTCTAGATTAGGAGAGGTATCCCTGAGGAGCTGATATTTTTAAATGATGGCACTTGAATATAGAGGAGTTAACCAGACGAGAGGAAAGTAGAGAATGGGAAAGAGGCAGAGGGACAGTATTTGTGAGGTCCTTGCTAAGTGAACCCAAATAAGACATTTTTTTGCTAGAAATGACTGGGAGATGACTTACTCATTTATCCAATTTCTTCAAAGCAATATTATCTGAGCCCCCACTATATATTAGACATTGTTTTAAGCACTGGGGATTTGACCGTGAACAAAACAGAAATTCCTGACTTTATACAACTTACAGTCCAGTAAGTGAAAAGTCAACAACTCTTATTAGACTCCTCAGAAAAGAGAGGTCATAGAGTAAACACTGTCCCCTAAATTGGAGAGGCTGGAAGATACAGAGAATCACAGCTCACCAAAATAGATGCCCTGTAGCAGAAAGTTCCTTGGGAACCAGTATTCAGGTTGGAAAATCTAATCTAGAACTGATTAGTTGCTGGAAGCTTAATGTGTACAAGTGTGAGAAATAAAAACTCCAGAGGCCCAGTCTTAGGGGAACCCCCACATCTATGTGTTTACCTTCTTCAGGGAGAGAAAAATCTCCTTGAGCTGCTGGCAGGGAGGGGAAAAGCAGCTGTTTTAAAATAGGTCCAGGGGTTTCTGTTCTTCTTAACAAGGCCTATGCCCAAGCAAATCTATTTGACCAGAGCCTAACCTATGGGGGTTTTACACCCTTCTAGGGGAAGGGAAATATTCACCTCCAGTACCCTGTAGCATTCCTGTCTATCCTGAAGAAAAAAGTAAAAAAAAAAACAACAACAAAAAACCCTGAGAATTCTTGTGAACATCACAACCCAGGGGCAAAGCTCACTGAAAAACCAAGACCTAACCATAGTGCTGCAAAATGTTTCCCCAATCACCACACCTCACCACCACATCCATATGGCTCTCTTACAGTAACAACTGAAAGAAATGTTCATCTCAGACAACATTTAGAAATGTCTAGGCATGCCCTGGTGGCCTAGTGGATAAAGCCACATACATCCCAAGGAACAGGTTCGGAACCAGACACTAGGGGAAGCAACTGAGATGAACGAATAAATAAAATAAATATTTCTTCCTCTTCTCTCTTCCATTCTACGTACACCTTTCCTTAAAAAAACAAACAAAAAACAAAAAAAAAAACAAGGAAGAAAAAGAAAAAGAAACTTCTAGGGAAACCCAAAGACAAAACCAAGGATACTAGAGGAAAATTTAACCTCTGATACCAACAGCTACAGCAAATTGTAAACAGTCTAACAGCAGGCAAATTAAAATATAAAGCATAAAAAAGTATAATATAGCAGATAGTGATAAGCGCTGAGAAGCAAAATAAGGCAGGTTGGTAGAGGAGGCGGATTGCAATTTTAAATAGAATATCAGGAAAAGGCTCACTGAACAGGTGACATATGTGCAAAGATCTGAAGGAGGCAAGGAATGAGTCATGGAGATGACTAGGGAAGAGCAGAGGGAACATCAAGTGAAAGGTATTGAGGAGAGAATGTGCCTTGTGTGTTGGAAAAATCACAGGAAAACCAGTGCAACTGAAGCAGAGTGACAGAGGGGCACAGTCACAGGAAATGAAGTCTAAGAGGTAAGGCTTGAGGGGAGGGAGATTGTGTGTGGCCTGGCAGGCCATTGTGATTCCTCTAAGAAAAGACAGTAGGGGAGCAAGGAAGTCCAATTAAGGAGGATTTTGAAACAATGCAGTAGAAAGATAATGTCTTAGGCCAGGGAGGAAGCAGTAGAGAAGTCACTGAGGGCACATTTTGAAGACTGAGCTGACTGATGTTGCTGATGGACCAAGGTGTAAGAAAGAGAAGAAGCAGGATTAACTCCTAGTTCAAAGCAAAAAAAGAAAATTGAATGAGGAGAAAGTCTTTTACCAGGGTGATCAAGTGTTAAAGATGTGAATGGAGAGGTGGAGTAGGCAGTTTTGGGCATTGAGGTCTGGAGGTGGGGAGAGGTCTGGACTGGACCTAGTGTATAGATAAAATTCTAAGCCTCAGGACAAATGCCACTACTAAGAAGGTGAATATACAGGAAAAAGAGAAGAGTGCCAAGGCATGAGAACTGGCACACCCAGTGTTAGGAGGTTGAGAAAATGAGCTAGGGAGTAGGAGGAAAGCTAAGAGAGCATGATGTCCTGCTTCCTGAGCACCCAGTCAATGCAATGTTTCCAGGAGGGACTGAATGATGGTCTTAAACATAATTGAGGAGTAAAACAAGAGAACTGACCAACGTGAACACATTTGGTGCTTGAAAGAGGCAACCCCTGATTAAAGGGAATTCTGAAGAGACTGGTAGCATAGGGGTTAGAGATCTGAGTATAGACAACTCTTTAGAGGAATTGCTGCAAAGAAGAATAGATATACAGCAAACAACTTACTCATAGTTTCACTTTGCAGGGTTTTACTTTCTGAGGTTACAGTGATCTATGAACATTTATGGTCCAAAAATATTAAATGGAAAATTTCATAAGTAAACAATTCTTACATTTTAAGTTGTGTGCCATTCGGAGAAGCATGATAAAATCTTATACTGTCCTGCTCTGCCCAGGACATGAATCATCCTTTGTCTAATGTCCCCACGCTGCATACACTACCTCCTTTAGTGACAGCCCACTCAGTGATCACATCAGCTGTCTGTTGTGTTATCACAGTGCATGTGTTCCAGTAAGCCTTATTTAACCTAATATGGTAGAGGGAAAATACAGTGTGTAAA
The DNA here is from genome assembly GCA_004363575.1 of Solenodon paradoxus. Taxonomy (NCBI): domain Eukaryota; kingdom Metazoa; phylum Chordata; class Mammalia; order Eulipotyphla; family Solenodontidae; genus Solenodon; species Solenodon paradoxus. The sequence goes on from RJWH01000699.1 coordinate 416,913, forward strand.
GGATTTGGTACAATTTTTGGTTTTAGGCATCCACTAGGGGTCTTGGAATGTAACCCCTATGGATAAGGGGGCGACTGTATGAACTTAGAAGCTGGAAGGCACTACAAATGAGAGAAATAACATATTTGTATGCTGATGGAATGATCCGATCAATAGGGGGAAATTAATGATGTAAGAGAGAGAAAGGAGGAATTTCTGGAGAAATGTTCTTGCATATTTAAAAGGGTTGGGTTTTAGCTAACAAATGGAGAGTTCAGCCTTAGATAGGAACATGGACAGTTCATCCCTGGCAACAGGAGAGAAGGCAGCATGTCCAGATGCTAGTGGGCGGGTGGAGGTGTTGTTGGGAACTCATGGAAGCTTTCTTCTGATTGTTTCTATTTTCTCAGTGAAATTACAATCAAGGTCAAGAGCTGAGAGTGAATATGGAGGAGGAGGTGCTGGAAATTTGAGGAGAGAGAAGAAAATAAGGAATCATAGTCTAGAAGAGTGGGATAGTAAATGGGTTAGGGAAATGCACTATGATTTCTGGGCACTGCAAAGGGCACGCTTGATTAATAATTATGAATGTCCTGAATTTAAAGGGAGACTGGTTGGCATGAATGAATGTTTTCTTCTAACTCCACTGAGCATACATTCTGATTAAGTTACATTTCTGTAAATGAGGATAACATAGTTGTTAGTTCACATCTTCAAAACAGCTACTAAAAATTAAGAAATGGTGAATTTGTATAAAATCTAATTCACTGTTACTGCACTGTTAGGGAATGGGAAGAGTCTCTGGTTAATTGACTCTTCTTGATAATTAAGTCAATTATGTCATACATAAACTTGTGCTTTTATAGAATTAGAAAATAAAAAATCTACACTGTACGTTATAGAAGAATCTTGAGGCAATGCTAAGTGATTAAATGCTTAGCAGCATTTCAGTGCCATTATTATGAAAGTAACAATCACTTATACCCTAGAAAAAAATACGATTATTTGAGTTTTCTGGCAGTTTGGAATCTGGATACATTATATTGATAATTTTCAAAAAGATATAACAATGAAAAGGGATGCTCCCTAAATGCAGTAAGACTATCTTCATGGAAATCCATCCATTGTGTATTTGTTGTACCTAAGATAATATTGGAATAACATTTTACCCCTCTTCTCAATTACCTTTTCCTTCAACAATGAAGCAACAAAGGGAGCATAATTAGATTACGAATCTTTGGCAGTGGCAACTAGGCAATTATCTAGACTTGATCCATTTTTGATGCTGTGTCTGAGACAGTCTTATATCTCTCTCCTACTTGTGTTTTCTAGTTCAAACTCTTTTTATACTTGTGAATCTGATTTAAGCATTCACTTACTTTTAAAAATAACTGTTGGATTACATAAGCAATACATATTTGCTGAATGTAACAGCAAAGATAGAGGGAGGGAAAGAAAAACTATTATCTTACCACTTAAAGATGAAAATGATCAACCTTTTTGGTGAATTTTAATCTAATATTTTAATTCACAGATATGTTTATTGAGAAATGTGTGTCATTTTTATCTATTTTTAAAAGGAAAGGTGCAGAAAGGAGTAAGTGTGTATAGGCAGTGACATATGCAGGAAGAGAGAGAAGGAAGAAGCATTTTTATTTGTTTTTATTTAGTGTTTCATCTCAGTCGTTCCCTTTGGCATTGGGATGCAAACCTGGGTTCTTGGAATATATGTGGGTTGGATCCAGCTGAGAAAACTGCTACTTCACCATGACATGCCTGCATATCATTTTTTATCCATATTTTATTGTGAATTTCTCTCATGCCATCACATAGTCCTTGAAAACATGTTTAACGACTGTGGAGTATTTCATTATATGAATGTTATAATTCATATAACAATTTTTCCATCATTGCACTTGTAGGGTGTTTTTAAATTTTGAAAAACACTGTCATGACATCCTTGAACATAAACCTTTTTTCTGTAGTACTGATTATTGTCTTGAGGCAAATTTCTAAAAGTAGAATTCTAGGGTCAAAGGCTATAGTAAAAATTCTGTGTACATTTCAGCTATGCTCCTGAGAGATCATGCTTACTTATCATCCCCCTGGATATGAACAAGGTGCTGATTTTGCTGCACCCTGGAGAATTCTATCAGTCTTTACAGTACCCTTCTGTGCATTTTACCGGAGATCACTTCGGTTTAGCTCTCACAGGAGCTATTCCACTAGGTTTCTAAGGGCCCTGACAATTGTCCTTCCCACCACTGTAATATTCTCTGTATTTGCTGCCTGTGGTAGCTTTCCACACCACTGACTTTGTCTTGTCCCTGATGAAAAAAAAAAAAAACCCCAGCTTCTCCTGAGTCTCAATGCCTTATGGCAGCTCACCAGGTCTTTCCCTGTGTGCCTCAGACTCCCTTTTCAGCTCACTGATCACTCACCATTTAATACTCTGATGAAGCCACACAAAGTATCTTTTTTTTAATTTTATTTTTTATTATTATTGAAGGGATATTGCATTTTGACAATGACTTGTTTTGAGGTATACATAGTGGTATTTTAACATTTACAAATAGCATAGTAGATTTACTAATATTCCCCTCTTCCCTTTTTTTCTCCCTTCATTTACAGTTAATTCTCTTCATCCCATTTTCCCCACCCCTCCCCCAACACTTTGGTACCCTCGGATTTGCCTTTTTGTCTCTCATCTCTAAGAGTCCATAGTTGTTTGGAGTAGTGTTTTTTCACTCTCTCTCGCTCCCCCCACCCTTCCCTGTTTTTGGTGTTGTTATTTATGACATTTATTTGTTTTCTCTTTACCCATCATATGTGTGCTATTGTACGATGTCTGTCCTCCTCCTTCTGGCTATTTTTACTAAGTATAATTCTCTCAAAGTCCATCCATGTTGTTGCAAATGGCAGGGTCTCTCCCTTTTGATGGCTGCATAGTATTCTACGGTATATATGTACCACATCTTCTTTTTCCACTCTTCTGTTGATGGGCATTTAGGTAGTTTCCAGGTCTTAGCTAATGTGAATTGTGCTGCAGTGAATATGGGGGTGCATATATCTTTTTGGATAAGTGTTTTTGTGTCATTGGGCTAAATGCCCATTAGAGGAATAAATGGATCACATGGAATTTCCACTCTTAATTCTTTGAGTACTCTCCATACTTCTTTCCAGAATGGTTGCACCACTTTACATTCCCACCAACAGTAAATTAAGAGTTTCCTTTTCTCCACATCCTCTTCAGCACTTATTATTTCCATTTTTTGGGATAATGGCCATTTTTAATGGCGTGACGTGATATTTCATCATTGTTTTGATTTGCATTTCCCTGACCACAAGAGATGTAGAGCATCTTTTCATGAGCCTGTTGGCTATTTGTATATCTTCCTTTGAAGAGGTGTCTACTAAGGTCATCGGCCCCTTTTTTAATTGGATTGCTTGTCTTTTTGTTGTTCAATTTTATGATTTCTTCATATATCTTAGATATTAACCCCTTATCTGAGGTGTGAGAGGCAAATATCTTTTCCCATTCAGTTGGATGCCTTTTGTTTTTATGCGAGTTTCTTTTGCTGAGTAGAAATTTTTAGTTTTATGTAATCCCACTTGTTTATTTTGGATTTGATTTGCCTTGCAATGGGAGTTGAGTTGGCAAAGATATCTCTTAGGTCAATGTCTAATAATGTTTTGCCTCCATTCTCTTCTGTGTGTTTCATGGTTTCTGGTCTTATGTCTAGGTCTTTAATCCATTTTGAGTTAATTTTTGTGTATGGTGTTAGGTAATGGTCTTGTTTTTAACCTTTTGCATGTGACTCAGCAGTTCTCCCAGCACCACTTATTAAAGAGGCTGTCCTTGCCCCATTGTAAGTTTTTTGCTCCTTTGCCAAAAATTAGGTGTCCATATACATCTGGTTTTATTTCTGGACTTTCAATTCTGTTCCATTGATCTGTCTTTCTGTTTTTATACCAGTACCATGTTGTTTTAATTATTATTGCTTTGTAGTAGAGTTTGAAGTCAGGGAGCATGACTCCTCTGCTGTTGTTTTTCTTCTTGAGGATTGTTTTTGCAATCCTGGCTTGTTTGTTGTTCCAGGTAAATTTCACTATTTTGTGTTCAGTGTCTGTGAAGAATGTCTGGAATTTTGATGGAGATAGCATTGAATCTATGTTGCCTTGGGCAGTATGACTATTTTGATTATGTTGATTCTTCTGATCCATGAGCATGGAATCTCTTTTTTTTTTTTTTTTTTTTTTTTTTTTTTTTTTTTTTTTTTTTTTTTTTTTTTTTTTTTTTTTTTTTTTTTTTTTTTTTTTTTTTTTTTTTTTTTTTTGTCATCTTCTATGTGTTTTAGCAATGTCCTGTACTTCTCATAGTATAGGTCCTTCACCTCTTTGGTTAGGTTTATTCCAAGGTTTTTGGTTTTTTGTTTTTTTTTTTTGGTACAATTATAAACTGTATTGTTTTCTTCATTTCCCTTTCTGTATTTTCATTTTTGGCACAGAGAAATGCAACAGATTTTTAAATTAATTTTGTAGCCTGCTACTTTGCTATATTTGTTTTTTATTTCTAGCAGCTGTTTGATTCTTTGGGGTTCTCTATGTGTGTTATCATGTCATCTGCAAAAGGTGATAGTTTCACTTCTTTCTCTATCTGGATACCTCTTACATCTTTTTCTTGTCTAATTGCATTGGCCAGGATCTCCAGCACTATATTGAATAGTAATGGTGAGAGTGGAAATCCTTGTCTTGTTCCTGATCTTAGGGGAAAAGCTTTCAGTTCTTTCCATTGAGTATAATGTTGACTGTAGACTTGTCATATACAACCTTAATTATGTTGAAATACATTCTTTCTATACCTATTTTTGGGAGGATTTTTAACATAAAAAGGTATTGAATCTTGTCAAATACTTTTTCTGCATCTATTGAGATTATCATGTCTTTTTTCATTATCTTTTTTCAAATTTATATAGTGTATCACATTTATTAATTTTCATATATTGAACCATCCCTGCATCCCTGGAATAAATTCCACTTGATCATGGTGTATGGTTCTTTTTATATGTTGTTGAATTAAATTTCCTGGTATTTTGTTGAGAATTTTTGTGTCAGTATTCATTAAGAATATCTGTGTATAGTTTTCTTTTTCGGTGCAGTCTTTGTCTGGTTTTGGAATCAGTATAATATTGGCATCATTAAAAAGTGTTTGGAAGTTTTCCCTCTTCTTCTATTTTTTGAAACAGTTTAAGGAGGATTGGAATTAATTCTTCTTTGAATGCTTTGTAGAATTCGCTGGTGAAACTGCCTTGTCCCGGGCTTTTGTTTTTGAGAAGGTTTTTGATCACTGTTTCAATTTCCTTGCCTGTGATTGATTTGTTCATGGTTTCTAGTTCTTCTCTGTTTAGTTTTGGGACATTGTACCTTTCCAGAAATGTGTCCATTTCTTCTAGGTTATTCTGTTTGTTGCCATATAGTTGTACATATTATTCTCTTTTAGTCCTCTGTATTTCATTTGATTCCAGATAATTTTTAATTTCTTCCTTAATACCTCTTTTACCAATTGATTGCTTGACAATATGTTTAATTTCCAATCTTTTGCACTTTTCCTCTCTCCTTTTGGTTAATCTCTTGTTTGGTGCTATTGTGATCTGAAAAGATGCTAGATATGATTTCAATCTTTGAAAATTTACTGAGACTTGTTTTCCAACATATGGTCTATCCTTGAGAATGTCCATGAACACTTGAGAAGAATGTGTTGTCTATAGTGTTTGGGTAAAGCGTTCTATATATGTCTATTAGGTCCAGCTCCTATATTTTGTCGTTTAAAGATCTTGTTTCTTTGTTGATTCTCTGTCTGGATGATGTATATGTCTTTTACTGAAAAAGGAGTATTGAAGTCCCCTACTAGTATTGTGTTGCTATCAGTATACTTATCTAGATCTATCAGTATTTGCTTGATGTATTTGGGTGCTCCTGTATTGAATATATAAATGTTAATAAGTGTTAAGTCTTTTTGTTGTATTGATCCTTTTATTATCATATAATGCCCATCTTTATATTTTTTAATTTTCTGTGCTTGAAAGACTATCTTATCTGATATGAGTATAGCTGTTCCTTCACTTTTGGATTTGGCATTGGCTTGGAGCACCATTTTCCATCCATCCCCTTTAAGCCATTGTTTGTCTCTTGACCCAAGATGAGTATCTTGTAGACAGCATCGAGTTGGGTTATGCTTCTTAATCCATTTAGTAATTCTGTGCCTTTTGATTAATGAGTTCAATCCATTTACATTTATAGTAATTATTGACATTTAAGAACTTGCTATTGCATTTTGATTTTTGTTTTCTGGTTATGTTGATCTCTTTGCTATTTTGTTATATTTTTGTGATTTAGCTAGTAGGGCCTCTTTTAACATTTATTGTAGCTGAGGTCTCGTGGTTGGAAATTCTCTTAGCTATTTTTTGTTGGAAAAATTTTAATTTCTCCCTCAAATCTGAAAGAGTTTTGTAGGATATAGTATTCTTGGCTGGTATTTTTCATCCTGAAGTATTTTGAAGATATCATTCCATTATCTTCTATCCTGTAGAATTTCTGCTGAGAAGTCTGAGGTTAGTCTGATAGGGGTGCCTTTATATGTTATCTGCTTTTTTTTTTTCCCCTTGGCTACCTTTAGAATTCTTTCTGTGTGCTGAATTTTTGATAGTTTCATAATTGCGTGCTTTGGTGTATTTTTTTTTTTTTTTTTTTTTTTTTTTTTTTTTTTTTTTTTTTTTTTTTTTTTTTTTTTTTTTTTTTTTTTTTTTTTTTTTTTTTTTTTTTTTTTTTTTTTTTTTTTTTTTTTTTTTTTTTTTTTTTTTTTTTTTTTTTTTTTTTAGGGCTTATGTAATTGGGTGTTCTGTTTGCTTCATTGACCTGTATGTTCATTGCTCGATCTAGATTTGGGAAGTTTTCTGCCATTATTGCCTTGAAGATGTTCTCTGTTCCTCTCTTTTTCTCTTCACCTTCTGAGATACTCAGTCTTCTAATGTTGCCTTTCCTGATGGTGTCTAATAGTTCTCTGAGTGTTTCTTCATTTATTTATTTTTTGCATTTAATTTCTCTTTCTTCTTCTTTTTGGCTCCTTTCTGCATTACTATGCTCTGTATCACTAATCCTTTCCTCCATTTGGGTTATTCTGGTTCCGTAGCTTTTTATATTATTCTTAGTATCATGAATTATCTCTTTTTAATACTGTGTTCTTATTAGTTTTTTTTTTTTTTTTTGTAGATCTTCAATCTCTGCCTGTTGGTGTAATTTGTTTAAACTCTGTTTTGTTTATCAGAATTTTCTTTTAATTCTCCATATTTCTTTATGATTGTAGACTTGAATTATCTGTGAGAAAAAAGCATTCTTCTGTATCTTCAAAGTTAATTTCTGATGAGTTATCATTTTGTTGTGATTCCATTTCCTGAGGTTTCAGGGTGTGTTGTGGTTTCTATTTCCCCATGATTTGAGACCTTGTTGATCTGCTAGTTTGTTTGTTTGTTTTAATTTCTACCAGGGCGTGCTACATTTTTGTTTTATTTGTATTTTTGACCCTTTCCTAGCCTGTTACATAGTTGATGATCAATAAATACTTTTTAACTCAATGGTTAAAAGCACAGAGTTGATATGTTTGTATTGTGTCATTATGTAGCTGGGAAGAGTTAGACTTCAGGGGTAGAATATGCCATTGCTAACTAGCCCACAGTGGTCTTTAAAATGGACTTTCTTTAGCATCTAAGCATATGGTCTGTACCATACAGTCTTTGAACACAAGCGTCTGTCTATTATTCCATTTATTCTTGTCATTTGTCTTAATTAAATTCTGTAGTCCACTCTTCCTATTTTTTTCTATTCTATCAATTCTATTTTGATTTTCCTCATCTGACTAAGCCCAGTGCCAGGAGCAGCTGATGACTTCTCTTCCATACTTTCTCGTTTGTTCTTGTACTGCTCACACAGAAGATTCCAGCTACAGTCCCTGATCCTTTGTACAGGTGACCAAGTGTTGGTTGGAGAAAGACAGAAACATGTTCCCCAGAGCATCCTTCTTGTGAATTCTATACTAACATATATAATTTATACATGCTCTATGATATTGATCTAGGTTTTATTAGGTATGCTTCATAAGTAACCTCAATCCTTTGCCAAATGAGGCAGAATATAAATAGATACATAATCAATGCATACATTCATAAAACACACTGATCTTCATTATTACAGACTGCATACTCTCTAAAGACCACTGAGTCTCCTTGTTGCTATATACATACTGGTTTGTCTTTTCACACAATTCCTCAGGAAGGATGTTTCTTTTCTCAACTCCCTTTCAGTAAAATGGCCTCAAATTTTACTTAAAAAATATAGAAGCCATCTGAGGAGATTTTTATTAACTTGTCTTTCTCCCACCCTGTCCTCTCTCTTGGGGCAATCAGTTGGCATCTTCCAGTTTTACAGCCATCCTGGTGGGCATGGATGGTGCTTCTAGCTTTTACTCTAGTCTCTCTGACTCTAGCTCTTCTGCTTTCAAACCTGCTTCAGCAGAGCTGAGCCCACACACTCAGCTGAAAATCTACTTCTCTTTCTATAATGAGACTTAATTTTTGATATAAAGCTCCATTCTGCTGCTGTGATAAAAAAAAAAAAAAAGACAACAACTTCTTTCCTTCTTCAAAGCTTAGTCTTCTGAGATAACTTCTGACATAGAAGGTTTGAGAATGGTGAAGAAAGCAAAGGGCGACCATTTCTCTCTTGGTTGTTTGGTCTTCCGGGTCACCCTTGAGAGGTCCTTTTCCACACTCCTTGACATGTCAGCATCCTTGCTGAGCATACCAGGGCTCCTATCTCCATCTCACACAGCCTCCTGGCTCCCAGGTCTTAATTCCCATGGGTCTGTTGGGAAGCAGGGAATCTCTACTCTGGGAATCTACAATTTGTTTCCTCTCTATTTCCCACTCTGTGCCCTGGCTGTGGAAATCTCTATTCTACGAAGACTGTGTGTGTGTGTGTGTGTGTGTGTGTGTGTGTGTGTGTGTGTGTTTTCTAAGAAACTGGTTCTTTGACCACAAATTCCCTAATTTCTCTTCCCGGTTTAAGAGTTTGGATAACAGCAATGACAAAAAGTCAAGAAGAGTTTTGAGCAAGGTTGAGGTTGATTGAATGTTATTCCTATCAAAGTAAATAAAAGCCAACAAACAAAAAAACAGTCCCTGAACTTCCTATATTCACCCCCACCATTCTCTTTACCATCAACCTTTTTGAAAAAGCAATCTGTATCCATTGACTTCATTCTGTTTTAATTTGCCCTTTAACAACTTTGCAGTCTGACTTTTCCTTCTGCCATTCTATTGAAAACACGCTCTTATCAGCACCCAACCGCTTTTAACTTCTTCCTCTTTTTCCTCCTAACTCCTGCTTTTCTTTCCAACCTCCTCCTCTCCCTGTGTATTATTTGACGATTCAGTAGCAGGCACTGAATTAAGACTTCTTTTTAAGGAATTTAGGATCAGATGAGAGTCATGGTTAAGTAAGCAAGAGAGTACTTCACAAAAATGTTGCTTTTGCTTTTGATGCCAGAAAGACCTGGGTTCCTTCTTACCGACATTCATGTTCCTCTCTTTTTTTTCACTGATTTTTCTTAAATTTTCTAGTCACTAAATTCCTTCTAAGTCTTTGCCCTGGGTTTTCCCACCATAGGATTGTTCTTTCAGAGAAGTTCCTTGTTCTACATGGATGAATCCTAAAGTAGCATCTTTGAGTTAGCTGAACAAATACATTTAGATGTCCTCCAAACCTCGTCTTCTCCTGAGAATGATCTCACCACTAAACTTAAGACTGTAACACCCTTTAGCTACCCTTAACATCCATCCAGTTGCTACATCAAAATAGTTCTTCCTCTTCAAAATGTCTTCAATTATTTTTCCTTTTCTTGCATACACTATCACTTGATTTAAGTTATTAGAGCACTAAGAATTTTTGGCTTTCTTTTTCTTCAAGTCTGGAATATGTACCTCCCCTGAACAGTTAATATCCAAGAAACTTGTCTCCCTTCAGAACTTTTTGCATGCCAGAATAAATTTTAGAGTACTGTTCTGAAATTATTTCACAATACATGCATATATCAAATCATTGTATTGCACGTCTTAAATGGACAGTGTTACATGTTAATTATTTCTTAAAAAAAAAAAAAACAACCTGGAAAATAAAAAGGACCAAATCTCTCTTGACATGTCCTTACACCAAATCTTTCATTGTCTCTTCTCTGACAATTGCATTAAGTTTGAATCTTTATCCAGCAGGCAATGTCCCTGATATAATTCAAATTCATATTTCTGTTTTTTATGCAAGCAGACTTTTATGAACACTTATATTGCAACATGCATTTATTGTTCCTGAGATACCAGATATATTGTCAATTGATTTTATTGTTTATTTTGCATCTAGAACACACTAATGTCCACAGTTACTTATGGAAATCTTAGCCATCTTTAAAGCTTCTCAAAAAGTTTAGTCTATGAAGCTTTTCAGTTCTATCTAGATGCTGTCTCTTCTACCTTTGATTTCCAGAGCACTTTTGTTTGAACCACTTGCATGTTTGTTATCTTACTCTCCCCTGTATGATGGCTATTTTATACTGCCCTTATCTCCCTGTTAAATTTCAGTTTCCTTAGAGATGGTGGCTCTTCTTACTCATATTACTCATAAGCACAGATCGAACAGTGCTTGTCATTGTGCCTTCTGTCTAGAGGGACCCAGTACCTAATTCTCTTTGTCTTGAGTAACAGAACTCCTTTTTTTTTTTTTAAGGGTGATAATGAGTCCAGCTAAAAATACTCTCTAAATTCCTGAATTCCCTTGTGGTCAAGTGACCAAATGAATCAGCTCTATACAGGGAGATGAAAGGTGAGGATTTTGGGGTTTCTGGATATAAAGAGGCACATTTTTTTCTGCTTTGCTCTTCTTTTTTTCCTAGAACATGAACCTGCAGGCAGTTAGGCTAGTCTTGTGGCCCTTAGGTAATAAGATTCAGGGTAGAGATCAATATAAGTAATCAATCAACAAATATTTAACGAACATCACCTATAGTACCATACACATTTAAGTTTAATTAAAACAAATTCCTTTGAAACACACAACTTATCAAAAATGATGAAATGTAAGTTCTACAACAATTTACTAACCCTGGGTCTGTTAAAGATAATGAATTTGTAATTAAAATAATGAAAACTCCAGGCCCAAATATTTCCCTGGTAAATTCTTCCAAGCATTTAAATGTATATTTTACTATCTTTTATTATCTGTGGTATCAACTGTGAAGTTCTATCTTTTATACATGATATTTGCAAGTTGTATTTTCTTTACTAATCTTTCTTGGAGCTTATAAATTAATAAACTTACCATCCTTTGCCTTTGATAAATTTTCTCTAGAATATGTTTGTCTTCTATTTTATTGATTTTTGCTTTTATTTCCTTTGGGTTTAATCTGCTGTATGGTTTTTTTGGGTTTTTTATAAGTCTAGTTTTTTGAAATGGAAACTTATATCCTTGGTATTACCTGGTCTTTCTTTCTAGTATATACATTTAAAGCTATATATTTCATTCTCAGCACTACCTTAACTTATATCATAAGTATGATAGGTCAAATCTTTATTGTCATTTAGTTAAAAATACTTTCTAATTTCCATTATAATTCCTTCTTTGACATATGGGTTATTTAGAAAAATATTAATTAAAATATTTTGGGATAGTTTATTTACTTTTCTGTTACTGATTTCTAGGTTAATTCCACTGTGGTCAAATAATTTACTTGGTGTAATTATATCCTTTGAGATATAATGGCTCTTTATGGCCCAGGATAAGATTTATTTCAGTAAATGTTCTATGTGCATTTGCAAAGAATTTGTGTTCCAAAGTTGTTGGATATAGTGATATGCATGTATTAATTATATTAATTTTTAATCATGCTGTTAAAATCTCATATATCCCTACTGATTTTATTTAAAAAAAAAACAACTGTAGGTAAGAATGAAAGCAAGTAGGCAGGTAAGGCAGGAAGAGAGAGGAGGAAGAAGCATTTTATTTATTTTTATTTTGTTGTTCATCTTGGCTGATCCCCTGGCTCTGGAGCAAACTCAGGTTCTTGGGATGTATGTGGACTGTGCTTTTGGTGGGAGGCAAGTCAACAGAAAATATGCAAATTTATATGAATTTAATAACATTTTAAAACTTATGAAGCAAAATAGTCCAATTCATAATAATAAATTAAAATAACAGGTCTGCTGCTTCCTGCCTAATGAAAATTTCTTGACTATAAATTGGACATATCTACACACATGTATATGCATATATACACTATTAATATGTAATATGTATGGTAAAATAGTTACTATTATTAACCATTGTTTTAATAGATACACACCTTCTAGATATATTTTTTCTCATTTTTATTCCAATTAAATACTATTCCAGTATACTTCCTATTACATGGTAATATTATTTATATTACACTTCTTTGAGATTTTGGTCCCTCATTCTGAATCTAAATCTGAGGGAAACAGTTATGCAATTGTTATCTTCCTTATTTAAAACAATGCTTCAGAAGAGAAAATTAAGGAAGTTTTATTATTTAACTTCCTTAAGTTAGCAGGATATGTTCTAAAATTTTTCTCATTGTAAAGTTCAAAAAGCAAACAAATAAACCAATTTTAAGCTATGTATGAACAGGCAAGAAGTGATTCACTAAAGATTATCATTTGCTTTAGTTTAAGGGTCTATATTCTATCCAATATTTAATTAACTTAACATTGAAATTTTATCATGTATTAAGGACTGTGTTAGAAATGTGGAGTACGAATATCAGTATGGCAAAGCCTTTCCTTCTGGAAAAGAAGTAGGAACATTTATTAAGGAAGAGTGATAAATATTAGAAAAAATTTTGTATTCTATGATCTAAACAATGATAACAACATGTACAAGGTGCTGTAAAGTATATAGGAGATTTATACTTCTGTCTGGAATATCCTGCTTGTTTTTACCTATTAGATGAATCAGAATTTCTAGTTGAAAGACAGAATTTAGCCATAGAGTGGTGAACCAAACATGCTTCTATATATGATAAAGGAGGCACTGTAAGTATTTTAAGCAGAAAGAGATTAAATAGGGATTTATGCTCATTACATTATTGGAAGAGGTAGGCTTTAGACTGAGCCACCAGTGATGATTCACAGAAAGCCATCTGTTATGGGAGTGACTGTCTAGTCAAATTCAGTGGGTGAGGATGCATAGTCTACTGAACCTATGGATTTAAGAGACCTGGTGTTAAAACTGAGACCCAGGGGTAGGGAAGCTGAAACCAGGAAGTCATTGCTTCTAACAACACCCATAAAGCTGGAAACTTACAGGAGTGAAGAAATATTCATATTTGCACAACTTCCGTTATCCTTGGGAAGTAATCAAACAAAGCTGAAATGTTTACTTCCACCTGCTTATCTTTGAGTGATTGCATCTGATTGATGAAGTCTAATTCATACCCAGAATCCAAGCTGTAAGGGAGTCTGGAAATAGCGATTTTTAACTTTCCAGGCTTTGTTATACAAAGGAGGGTATATTAGGAGGAGATGAGAATGAAGAATGTAGATTAGTCATCAAACATTTTTGGCAAATATAAGGTGGGAGTAGGTAAGTAAGATGGAGAGAATAGAATATGAATAAGAAGTGAAATATCACAGAGATTTAGAAGAAGTTTCTGGGATGGTTGGATAGGAGAAAATACAAAAGATGTTTCAGGAGAGAAATATTGTCCAGATGGTGAGAACAGATTTGAAGAAGGTAGCAGGGAGTTAAGAAAAGCAAATAGTAGACAGATCAACCAAGAGGTTATTACATTAATCAAGGTAATTACAATAATGATGGTGACCTGCATTAAAATTATCAACCTAGAAATGGGAGAATAGAAAATTTGGAAACTAGTTAAAATACGATCATTTTAATGATATACTTTTCTTTTTGAGTGTAAACATACATTTTTAAAAACTAGTTTTATTGAGGAACATTGCATGCTAACATTATATAGGTTTAAATGTGCAGTGTTGTAAATCAAGGTCCATATACAATATGTTAGGTTTACCACCAGCAGTCCAGTTCTTCCTTAGACATATAATTGATCCTCTTTACCCAATTTGCCTGCCTGCTTCCTAGTCTGCTCCCTCGGATGCCTGCTTTGTTCTAGCTTTTTGCTTCTTTTAAGCAGAATACATTATTTTAGCCCATGATGAATCTCCATCTACTGAGCATCTGCAGCACTTGAGGTCAATGCTTTGCTTTCCTGTATATTGTTTCATTTGTGGGTTACCATCCCAATCAGAAGGGAAACTGTTAAAGAGCAGAGATCATGTTTTATACTTATTTGATTTAACAGAATGTAACATTTGAAAATGTTGAGTAAGGCATACAGAGTTAAATAGTCAATTTTCTGGAGACGTTCCAAATCAAATTGTAAAGTTCAAAGGATATACCTCAAAACCGATTACACGAAACTTACACCTCTTACCTACCTTTAGGAAGAAGGATTTTAGGGTTTGTGCACTGGACTAGGATTTTATCTCCCCAGGGGGATAAGGTGAGACACCTGCTCCTTATCTTAAGTGCAGTGCAAAGGACTAATTTGGAGTACTCGCTGAACTTGTTATGAAATTGGGACACAGAGAAGATCAATGTTTGAGAACTCTGAAAAGCATCAGACAGGCTGGTTTGCTTTAGATGGGTGGACTGGAGGAGTGTACATGACTCACATCAAGTGAACTGCAAATGAAAAGTCTTCAGTGATGGAGCTCTTTCTAAGAATCCACAAAATAGCTCATAAGAGTCAGAATTGTTCACCAGAGAGTACAGTGCCATTTTATGACAGTTCTAATTAGGTGAGAGTTTTCGGGCCCACTTCAATCTCTTTTCTCTCCTCTCAACAACCTCTGACCTTGGAAGAAAGGATCACAATCATATTAACAAAAAAAAGGTTGGGAGGGTACAAAGAAGAGGGACCCTCCTCCCCTATGCCAAACACTTGCCTAGTCTCCTACCTTACCTGAGGATGGCAGGGAGAAGTTTTAATTCCAAATCTGGTTTGAAGTTTTGATTATTGCATTTAATTGGATACTCTTAATTATGAATTTAAGATCATGTTTGCAGCCTAAAAGTTCAGTGGATTCTTCATCACCCCCATGATCAAAAGAATTGTGGGACTTGGAGATTTTATACAAGCCAAAGAAGAACATTCCCTACCATTTAACCTTTAAAGGGAGAGTATGGGACAAGATAAAGTTGCTTGATGTTTATACACCATGAGCCCCATTTGGTGGACTACTGGTTAAACTTTTTCATTCCCAGAAAGCCTACTGGTATAATCTTGGACAGATAGTAGAAAAATCAACATGCTTTTATATAAAGTACTATTTTAGCTATATCATCTTGTAAAACACACCTATATATAAATAATGGTTTCCTAATATGAAAATAAAGTGAATGTATATCTGCCTTCTTTTAATTCCCAGAATTGTAGGAAATATCAAGGAAGACCGCACACTTGAACATGTTCCTAAATTCCAATAGGTACTCAGTTAGGTACTTAGGTAATTGATAGGCAATCAATTAAATACTTAGCAATGAATGTGCTTGATTAGAGAGAACTTTGAAACTCATAAAATATTTCCCTGTTGCCCATGGGTTGAGTCATTCTAAACTTAATCAAATTAGAACAACTAAGGTAGAAAGAAACAAAAAACAAAAAAAACAGACAAAAAGCAGGAACCCCAGAGAAAGATATTCCAGAGAATCCCCAGTGGTCTCTTCCTATTCCTAATACTACCAAGAATCTTTTCACCTGAGCATTATGCTTTATCACTATTTAATAAAGCCACTGACATTTTAGCACTATTTAAAGTTGTCTTCCCATGTAGTTTTTTCAGCACTTTCTCCAACATGGGTGTTGGATTACTGGCCAATTACATGGAAACAAAAGTGAACCAAGAGAACCAGTGTATAACTAAGGAAATCATTTACAGAGAAAAGTAATGTCAACGGAGAAGACTGATTGGAAAACCATCTTCATTCGTCGCATGGAAGAGCTGGGAAAGGAGAAGAAAGGAAGAGACTGAGGAACAATTTTATTAGTTGACATCAAGGAAAATAGCATGAGCATCTCATCTGCCTGTATGGCAAGAGACCTATCTGAAAAATCACTAGAAAACTAGCTACCTCTATTGAAAATGGTGCTTTAAATGCTTAGATGGAGCAAAGTCTGTCATATTGTATAGAATAACAAAAATAGAAGCACTTGTGAAGGAAAATGGTATGAAATCTAAGGGACGCTTGAATTTCTATAGGAAACCATCCATCTTTTCCTTCTCAGCAGTGTTTCAGATTTTCAGCTTCTTGAAATCAGTGAGGCTAGTTTCTGCCACCTCCTTTACCATGTATCTGTCATGCTTAAGCTAGTGATTGATGTCATGGAAGAGAATATAAACCAGCACTCTCATTGTCTCACAAGAGTATATGCTTTGAAATGAACATTGCATTCTTAGACTAGTGAGAGAATAAGTACAGTATAGAGCAGAGTAGATGGAGAAATAGAAATGATGGATGGAGAACCTATTAATTGCCCTCTGTTCAGATGTTAAATATCTATATCCATATCTAATAGAAGAGTAGAAGATAATGTAAAGGAGCTGTTTTAGTTGGTGGAGAGATATCTAAAGAAAAAAATATTCTTTAAGTGTAATACATAAAGTTCTAATAGTAATGAAGAAAAGAAATAAAAATGAATTAATTCTCCAAACTAGGAAGGGACAGAGAAGAAGCAGAACTGGGTTAAAGTATTTTCTCTCTTATGGTGGGTAGTCAAAAAGTACAGCCTAAAGTTGACAAGTCAGGCAACAGAAGCACAACATATATTTCTATAGTGACGCAGTGGCTGTCTTTGGGTATGGACACAGGAGCAGCACTTCAGGGAGCACCAAGGGACAAGGCATAATGAGGAGCTGGGCTCTTCTCCCTCCCTCCTTCTGTTCAACCAGAACAACTTTGCTTATTTTCATTTCTGTTTTATATCTTAGTGTTACAGTGCGATATTTTTCTGGAAAAAAGTTTCATTCATTGCTTTTAAAATGTTTGAAAAATTTCACCCTAGGACAAGATGTATCTATGAATATGATCTGGATTAAAAACCTAAATTCTTACAGGGCCAAAGAAATATATAGAGAAAGAAGGGGATTTTATAATATAATACATATGTGTAGTATTTCTCCTTTGAGAATTGCCCCCTAACCACAATTTCTCGCCTGATCAGGTCATAGTATATTGAACCAAGAGTGATGGACTCACTGAAGTTTGGTTGTTTTAAACTTGGATTCTGAGACTCTGGGATGTGAACTGAGTTGATACATATTTGGGAGCTTGTGGTGTGGCAATCTTTGCCATTTTGCAGTGAGACAATAAAGTAGGAGGAAGCAAAGAGGAGGCAAGGAGATATTAAAGAAACTTAGAGAAGGAAAATGTATATTCCTTTGTATTTCATCATCCCCCATCTATGATAAAACCATTAGGTTCCACTATCCTAGACCTTTCCAGTTTGTGGAGTGTATCTGAGTTTCTTCTCTTGGAACCTAAAGAAAGAAAAGAAAAGATGTTTTGGTGAAGATATAGACAAAAACAGAAATTTGGGGAGAAAAATTAGAATGATCTGAAGGTGATAGAAACAGCTAGTATAATAAGTATAAGAGAAAATTGTTAGATTTCAGAATGGTTCAGATGATGGAGATTGAAGGGGCTTAGTTCATGGACACCTGCAAGATGACCTAGTGAGTAGTGAGTAGAGTCCCAAAAACCTACTGAAATGAGGAAAAACCAAAAATCAAAGAATCTCTCAGAGAAAAAGATTTTGCTTTCCTTGGGACAGAGACAACTAGAGGAATTACCTTAACTTTGGATTGCAGTTAGAAATAGAATAACGAATGAGTGTTATAGCTTCAGGGAGAGCCTGCTAACTGGAAGTGGTAATAGGAAGCCAGGAGAGACTAGCTTGACTTCATAGCATTTAAATCTATCAAACTAATCACATTAGAAAAAAACAACAACCCTATTTTTAAGTAATTTATCTAATCTGTGTATGGCTTTTTATCATGACATTCCTATAAAGTACTGGAACTACCAGTTCCATAAATTAGGTTTATTTCAATCATCCTCAGTCTCCAGGTTTCATTCCCAAACCATCAAAGCTCTTGTTAAAAGGGTCTACTTTTTTTCTGAAGGAGCATCTGTGTGCTTTAGCCCTCTGAATTATGGGGCTGGGGGCTGCGCTGTAAAAGGGAAAACTGAAGGCACATAATACTCATCTCAGTATTTCTATGTGCTGCTAATACATCACCATGGCCCCCTGAGAACCTCTCTTTCTGTCTTCCTGGATTCTCTTGTTTCTAGTGTTGGATATTTCTAACAACATCTGATGCTAGATTTAAATTCTTGAAGCAATTATCTATAATGTATCTTTGTTGATCAAGCATCAACTATTTACCAGGCTATGAGCATGTTCAGGAAGACCTTTAAGGAAGATATGTATAGTAAAATAACATCTTTATTATTATTATTAAAAATTACAAACACAAATACATGTCCCTTTTAATTAGTTAAAAAAGAATGCTTGTTTTCTAATCTGTGGGTTTACAGAGTTATGTAAATATCCTACAGCAATATCAATTGCAAAATCACTATTAAAGGAACACTTTAATTCACATTTGAAAAAAATTTTCCTTGTTTTTTATTAGGAGAAAAGAAAACCTTTTCATTTTCTATTTGCCTTTTGCCCAAAAGGTACATTTTCTTTTGAAATCAGTCAGTCCCACCCTCCCATACCCTTATTATTTTGGCTAATATGTACTGTTCAGCAAAAACTTCAGGAGTGTAGGTGGTGTTGGAGAAATGATATGATTTCACGGATAAGCAATCTGTGAAATTGCAATTGTGTGCTATATCACATTTCGTACTTCACTTTCTTGTAACATGCTCTGACTCTTCTCACAAGCATATTTGCATTATTGTCCTGGGGAATAAAAATAGAGTTTGCAGTTATGTAACAATGATCCATTATTAGATAGTGGTTTTTATGTCTAGTAACCAGGCTCCAAATGGACTTTATTTGGGTTTTCCTCTCTACACAGTAAATAAAGACAATCTCTTATGCTAGGGTTTTGATCCATAGGCAAGATGTCTGAGACTCACCTTGCCTAGGTCTATGGAATCATAGTCTTAGCAATCTAGCTTCCCACCATTTTTTCCACAGTTCGAGGCAGTGATTCTCAAACTTGACTTCACACTGAAATCACCCAAGGAAGTTTAACACATAATAATATTCTATCTCCAGTGAAACTAATGCATTTGGTCAGTGGCCTAGACATCAGGGAATTTGAGAGATTCCTACATGATTCTCTTAGGAAAGATTTAGAATCACTCTTCTAGGACTCCTTAAAATGTGGGAGGGGAGTCAGATTATTTTTATGTCATATTTCCTTATTATTAATGACCATGGAGATCTCTGAAAGAATTAGTTCTAAGATATGTTTATTAAAAATACCAGGGAAGCATTCCATTTGTCACTTGGTAAGAGATTGTCTCTATCTTTCAAGGCTTCCCCAGTATTAAAGACCTTTGCCCTGTGGGCTACTCATCCTCATTCTTTCCCCTCAAGTCCTATAAATGTTATATAAAGAATAAGCAGGCTAAGAGGATGGCTTATTAATAACACTCCAGGTTTTGTAGCATCTAGACTACAACCATACCTTATATGCTGCCCTAAAATATAAAGACATAAGTGCATACATTATGGTATTGTTCACAAAAGTTCTTAACTACCTCAAAAGTTCAAGAAGATAAATCCATGGGGTCCTTCCAGCTTTTGCCAAACTTTCATGTCTTCGCTTAAGCTTCTTTATCTTTGAAATGCCTTTCTTCTCTTTCCTTCTCCATCTGGTAAGGTTTTACTTATTTTTAAGAGTTTAGTGCCTTCTGGTTCCAGGATGGCAGATTATTAAGATCTCAAACTTGCCTCTTCCCCACAGACACAACACAATAAACAACCTAATAAACAGCCATGACCTTTGAAAAGGAATGGAGATCAGTATCTCCACCAAGAGAAAGGTAGGAGAGGTCTATCAGTCTTGATTCATGATGCCCTTTGCAGAGACCTTGGAGTCCCTAGGGAATGGACCAGTGCTACAGAAATTCTGCCCATAGTTGAAGGGCTTATCCCCTTGGCAGATTATTCCACACCTGGAAACTGACCTATGAACACATACAACACAGCCTGGAAAACAAAGGGACTTTCCTTTGGAGACCAATAGGTCACTGAGGAGCAAAGAACACAGGACAAGAGCACAGGGAGTCAATAGATAAAATGAGCACAGATCTAACTGCAGAATTTTCATTTTTAAAACCAAGAACTTCAGCATGAGATGGAAAGAGAAATAGCCTCCTTGTGTTCTCTTCACTGCAGAGATCTCTTTCAGCATGCAGGTGCTAGAGATCGCCATTGCATAAAGACTCCAGGGGAAAATGCCCTGCTACTTCTGCAATGAGAGCACTTATGCCAGACAGTTTTTGCTCATTTACAGTCTTCTGGCTGCTGGAGACAGCCAGGTTTGCAGCCCTAGTATTGCAGCCTCAGTACAGACGACAGAGTGACACCTGGCCGAAGCATTCAATTCTTCAGCTTTCTCAAGGAAGATCATTAAAGTGACTCCATTGAAATAGCAGTTTCACAACTGTTTGGGACTACTGCTAAATAGCTTTGCTTATATGATTGCTACTTGCTAGAGATTGCATGCCCATGCCCCGGGGCTTGTTTTTTCTACTTGCAGGGATGCTGCTTAGCTAGAGGATCTAGAGACTTTCTTCAGGGAGTATGCTTTGCTATGATCAATTCCCAATTCTTTCTCAATAGTGGGGTCTGTGAGAACTATGGTCTGCTTGTCACCTGGGCCTGCACCTCTTGGGTTTCTCTTCTTATGCCTGGTTATTCATGCCTGTGACTTTAAGGAGATCCTCCGCAAATCCAACCACATCGGCTGGACTCTTGGGACTCAACACAGTGTTGGTTCTAGAGGTTCAAAAATTCTGACATGTGTGTAGCTCACCCAATAAAAAAGAGACCAGCATTCTGGACCAACTCTCCTGGTCTATACTCGGCAAGTTGATATTTTAAGCAAAGGCCATGACATCAGTGAAGCCTAAGTCATAGACATAAACACAGAGTGCCAAACCAAATGAAAACACAGAGAAATCCATGTGATATGGTGAACCAAAAATAAAACCCCAAGGGAAAATCTAAATGCAACAGAAGTTAAGTATACTACCTGAAAAGGATTTTAAAGTAGCAGTTTTAATAATACAAAGTCAGGGAAATAATGAAAGAACCCAAAGAGAATGACAACAAATATGAGGAAATATGTGGCAGTTCCAAACAGAAGTTCTAGAACTAAGGACCATGGCAGAGGTGCACCCAGGTGGAGCAGTGGTTAGGTCCATCACCTCTAGAAGAGAAAGCCACAAACCCCTGGATTCAAGTCCTGGGCTCCAGAGAAAGCAACCAGCATCAACAACTAAATAAAAATAAAATAAAGATGCTTCTTTCTCTCTTCCTGTCTGCCTGCCTACTTGCCTTCATTCCTGCCTGCACCTTTCCTAAGAACACATTAGAGGTGTTCAGCAGTAGACTGGAAGAAGACACCAATAAAATCAGTGAGCTAGAAGATAAGGGCAATGGAATGCATCCTAGTATATTAGCAAAAATAAAAAGGAAACTAAAATATCCAACAAAGACAGCATTTAAGACTTATAGGATAACAGTAAGAGGAAAAAATTCAAATCATAGGTGTCCCAGAAGAAGAGAGAGAGAAAAAAAGGTAGAAATCTAATAGCTGAGAATCTCCCTAACCTAAGGAAGGAAACAGACATCCAGATCCAGGAAACTCAAAAATAATTCCAAACAAAAGAAACCCAGACGCGTACGCCAAGACACACTGTCATTAAAATGACAAAACCAAAGATAAGCAATCTTAAAAGTAGCTAAAGAAAAAATGAGTTATATAAAAGGCAATACCCATCAGAATGACGATAGACTTCTCAGCAGACATTTTACAGGAGAGAAGGGAATGGCATAACATATTCAAAGTGCTGAAAGAAAAGGATTTCCAGTCAAGAACATTCTGCTATCACTTACTTATCACTTAGAACTGAAGGAGGGATAAACAGTTTTACAGACAAATGAAATTTAAAGGAATTAATCACAACCAAATAGCCTTTCAAAACTACTCAAAGAATTTCTATAAAATGAAAAGAAATACCACTTAGAAACAGTAAGACACCAGAAACATAAACTATGGGGAGGAGGAGGAAGAGAGTGAAAGAGGGAACTGAAGAATGAATGCAAGATCTGCTCTGGTGGGTCAGAGGCTACGTCCGCCAACTCCGGCAGAGAACAGTCCAAGTGTCCCTTAAGGACCAGGGTTTGTGTCCTGGAGCTGGTGGAACAACTAAGATGTAAAACTAATGAATGAAAATCATTTTAAAAAGAAGTAATTTGAGACTAATTTGCTTTCAAGTTAAAAAATTTTATAAGCTTAGAAAACTTTATGTAAATCTCAAGGTAAACTCAAAACATAAATCCATTGAAAAAGTAAAGAAAGTGAAAAGGAATACCAAACACAAAATTTTCAAAGCGCATAAGAAGAAAATAAAAGAACAAAAATATAATCTGCCACAACATCCAGAGAACGAATAGCAAAATGGCAAAAAGCAATTAGATGTTAATAATCACCCTAAATGTTAATGGACTGAACTCATCTATCAAAACTTATAGAGTAGCTGAATAGATTAAAAACATAACCAACTTTCTGCTGCATACCAGAAGCTCATCTGAGTGCTAACCATAGGCTCAAAGGCTGAAAGAAAATCCTAAAATCAAATGGCAACCTAAAAAAATAAAAGGCAGGAGCAGCCACACTTATATTAGCTAAAACAGACTTCCAATTAAATAAGGTAACAAAAGACAGGGATAGACACCACTTAATGATTAAGGATCAATTCAACAAGAAGATGTACTTCTTATCACATATATGCCCCAAAGGATAGAGTATCAAAATACATAAAATAACAATTAACAGAACTAAAAAGAGACACCGAGAGCAATATAATAATAGGAGATTTCAACAGATTACAACAATGGAGAGATCAATGAGACAGAAAATTAACAGGGAAACAATAGGCTTTAATGAAAAATTGAAACATATGGATTTAACAAACATTTGCAGAACACTTCACTCAACAACTGCAGAATGTTCTTTTTATTTAAAGTATTCATAGAACATTCATAGACCATATGTTGGGAAGCAAAACAAATGTCAATAAATAAACAAAGATTGAAATCATACCAAGTATCTTCTCTGATCAAGTGGGTTTTATCCCAGAGATGCAAGAATAATTCAATATATGCTAATCTATAAATGTAATATACTGCATCAACAAAAGGAAGGGAAAATCATATGATCATATCAACAGATGTAGATAAAGCATTTGACATGAGTCAGCACCCACTTACAATCAAATTCTGCGTAAAATGGGGATAGAAGAAACATCTCTTAATATAATAAAGGCCATATATGATAAACCCACTATTAACATCATACTCAACATTGAAAAACTGAAAGCATTTCCTCTAAGATCAAGAACAAGGCAAGGGTGTCCCTTTTCACCACAGCTTTTCAAATTGTATTGGAAGTCCTAGCCAGAGCAATTAGGAATGAAGAAAAAAATAAAACAAATCCAAACTGAAAAAGAAGCAAAACTAACACTACCTGTGGATGAAAATTATATAGTAGAAAATCCTAAAGAGTTCACCAAAAATGAATAGAATTAATACATAGAAATCGAGGAAAATACAAAGAGATGGAGTGCTATTTCATGCTCATAATTGGAAAGAATTAACATTGTTAAAATGCAATCTTACCTAAGCAATAAGCAGCTTTACTTAATGCAGTCTGCATTCTAAATTCCACTGGCATTTTTCAAGGAAATAGAATGAGAAAGTTTAAATATGCATAAAATCACAAAATATCTCAAATGGCCAAAGCAATCACGAGAAAAGAATAAAAAGGGTGATAGCACACTCCTAGATATTGAGGCTATACTACAATAGTGATAAAAACTGTATGGTACTAGAATAAAAACAGATATGCAGACCAGTGGACTAGAACTGAATCACCAGAAATAGATTCATATATATATGGTCAGTTAATTTATGAAAATGAGCCAAGTGCCTACTTTGGAGAAAGGAAATTCTTTCAATAAACGGTGTTGGAAAACTGGACAGACACATGCAAAAGGATGAATCTAGACCAAATACAAAAATTAACTCAAAATAAGTTATAGACTCATATATGAAACATAACAAACAAGACAAAACAAACACTTTCATTTTGACAAGAGCACTGAGATTAATAGATGGAAAGGTGTTGAGGGGGCAGGAATAAGTAGTGGGAGTGGTTCAGTGGACAGTGGTGTAGGGTTCTTGGTAATTTGGTGGTGGGCATGGTGTGTTATCATGCTTTTAACAAATAGTGAACCTGCGTATCTAAGCTTATATTGCTTTGTAAATCAGTTACTTCAATTAAGTGTACACACACGGGTTAGGCTCACTTATTTTGAACAGCCCTTCCTCTATAACTGATTTTTTTATATGCTTACACATCATCTTAAACCTATTTAATGGTAACTCTTATCAATTTCACTTTAATGAGTGGTTTTTACAATTGTGATCTCTACTTGATCAGTCCAACATTAATGAGTGACTATGGGTCCAGGGCTTGGGTTAAACAACACAAAAATAAATCATACTCTCTCTGCTCCTCCTGCTCTCTAGGAGTTCACACTGTAATGAGAAGACAAAGAAATCTTTAAAATATCCCTGGATAGAGGTAATAAAATATAGTAAAAGGAGGATAAAAATTGACACCTCACATGTTGGGGTGGATGGTTAAATAAGGTAAGAGTGTAAAGCATTTAGCTTTACAGTGCATAGCATTAGCACAGAACACAGTAAATGTTGGTTTCCCTCCACACACCTCCAAAGAATGAAAAAGAACAGGGTGGTCCAGAGTCTGAGGGGAAATGCCAGAATGACTTTTTGAATAGATAGGAGCTGCTTGTTTCTTCTTTGATTTCCTGGGTGGTGTCAATCCACAACTTGCTTAGCTTGTCCAGGCAGCTGAAGAGTTAAATTTTAATACCAATTCCCTCTCCCAGTTTAGAGTCAGGCCATTCCATTTCAGTTTCCTGTGCCCAGGGTGAAGAGAATTCATGACCTTCCTCCTTCCATTGTAATTTTTAGAGGTTGACTCCTGGAAGAGAGTTCAGGATTTCTGTCACTTTTCAGCACTACACATGTCCTCCTGGAGAAGAGAAAGAAGCTTGTCCCAAATGCAATTTATTTAACACCTCAAGACTGGGTAGTGAGCAAGGAATTGCAAAATGAAAAAGGAAGGGCTTTCTGATTCATGTCTGACTCCCCAAAACCCTGAACAATCTGTTCCTGTTTAAAACAAAAAGTAAAACATGTTTCTTCAAGCCGATGTAAGAGGCTAGTGATGACTAAGGCAGTATATTTATTTTAGTTGTCACAAAAGTCATAGATTCCTGGATTTAAAAAAAAAAAATCTCTATTTTAGAAAATACTGTGGTTCTAGGAACTCTTGAAAATAAATTCTTTTTTGGGTGTTAAGATATAAGGGGAGCAAGTTCTTAGTTCTGAAAACTGTCCTGATTCAAAAAGATTAGGAAAGTTTGTTGAGAAGAACACAGAGATCTATTGATGGTTGAGACATACTCTGATGGAGTAATGGTTTGGTCAACTATCTCCAGCCAAAGTGCAGTCCACTTGCATCCCAAGGATCTGAGTTTACATCTAGGACCAGGGAGAACAACCAAGATGACAACTAAATAAATATAAATTAAAAAGGCTAATTCCTCCTCTTTCTTCCTGCCTGCCCACCTACTTGCTTTCATTCCTGCCTGCACATTTCCTTTAAAAATGTTTAAAAAATAAAGATGGTTGAACAGGGTTAAAAAATAATAATGGGAGAAATGGAAATCACATTCATTCACTCAATAAATAATCATTAGGCATCTGTTGTGTGCCAGAGACTGTCGATACCATTCTGGGTAAACAAAGATGAACATAATATATCTCATGTTTCTTAATAGCCTAAAAAGATGAAAATAAATTAACAGTAAAATACAGTGTGATGAAGACTCTGATATTAGAAATGCAAAGTGAGATGAGAGAGGACTCATATCCAAAGGATGAACACAGTTGAGCCAGATGAAGTTATAGGTAGTATGTTTTGGCAGAGGAGAGAGCATATTTTAAAGCTTAGAAATAGGAGAGTAGAGTGGGTTTGATGAATTAAACTCATTTCATTGTATCTGGATCACAAATGTAGCGGAAAGAGTAACTAGAGATGAGGTTGGCATGTTATCCATTATCTTCCTTTCAGCAGCTTGAGACCAGTAAGGTGTGGATTTAAAATTGGGAGGAAGGTAAAATTCCCTGTAGATTTTGGGCCTAAACCATGTGATCCAACTGAATCTTGCCAGAGATATATAACATGATTCCTTTTTTCCATTTTACTATTTCATGTGTGAATCATTTCCAGAGAAACTCAAAGGACACTAAATTTTGGTATTCCTTGACCCATTGGCTAAATATTAGAACCTCCTCTCAAGTCTCAAAAGCTGGCATGCTGGAATCAAAATCTTTTTTTTAATGTATCAAGTAATAAATGGAAGATGAGGTGGACCATGATGGAAATGGTGTAAGGTTTTCTTTAGTAGTTACCTGGTGGTTGATAATTATCAATTATCTCTGGCTTCTCTGTATGCACTGATGGATGAGAAAGCAAGATAATACCAAAAGAATAGACCTATGAGTGATGAGCAAACTCAATGCTGACAAATACCACTGAACATGTGGTCACTTTAATATTTTTCACTTTAAAAATATAGCCATGGGTTTGTTTCTATTAAAAATACAATTCTATATTCTTTCTTGAACACTAATAGTCATCTTAAAAGCTGTCATGAAATCAGAGAATAAAAAGACTTTGGAGATCATTTGACCCAACACCTTTATTTTGGAGATGAGAATATTCTAGTCTGACTCCTGATTCATGGAATTTACTTTGTTTTTCCCTTTCTTCTCCCTGTCTCCTTACCCTTTGCTTATCACTTCATTATTCAGGACTCTGCTCAGTATTTTTGAGTTATTTAAAATAGTTTCTGACCAATTTTTCATAATCTTTCCCTTTTTTATTTCCTTCATTACATAATGCTTTTGGAAGTATATTTGTTTTGTTTGTTGACTTTTCTCATTCAATAAAACTTACGTCAAGATTTGTTTTTATAAAGATCTACTCCAGCATCTAAAACAGTGTCAGAAATATAAGAGGACACAATAAATACTATTTGAAAAATTTATGAATGAGTGATAAGTAGAACTTGGATCTGCTAGGTCATCAATCTTTTCACTAGCCTGGCGCTTCTCAAATGTAATGTGCACGTGAATCATCTGGAGATATCGTTAAACATGCAAATCTCCATTGAGAATGTCTTGAATTCTGAGATTCTGCATTTCTGACAAGATCTCAAGTGATGCCAACATACAGGTGGATGGATCACTTTTCAAGGGCCCTACTGCAGCTCTGCTCCTGAAGCAAAAGTGTAAACTTTGCTAGCAATATCTTTATAGACTAAGGTACATGTGGTTTAAGCAAGGAGGGGGAATTTGGCTGCATTTTTCTCAGTGTTTTAGTCTAAAAATTTCCAACATAAAAAGTTGATTTTATAGTAAACCCATAATCTAGACTCCACCATTAACATCATACTACTCATGCTTTTCACATTTTGATCTAACATCTTTCTATCCAACCTCAGTCTATATTGTATCTCGACGCATTACGAAGTGAATTGCCAATAGTAGTTCCAAAATACTTCTAAGCTGCATTTTTAGAAAGGATGACTTTCTCCTTGGTTGGTGATCTTACTGTGGAGACTCTTCAAGCAGGCATATTTATGAAGCTGGCCTGATACATCACTTTTCCTACCCATATTCTTGTTCTTAGCTTTTTCCTTCCAGAGGACACTAAGGCTAATACTCTTGGAAGAGGTGGCCATATTTCATATCTTCTGAGGGCATTCAACTATGATTTTAAACCCAAACCAAGTGTGATATGGGAGTAGTAGGAATTATCCTGTAAAGAATAGAAGGAAATGACTTATTTTTGACTCCTGACGTTCTTGATAAAACTGAATGAAAGCTATGAAACTGAGATTTTCATTTTAGACTAAAAGCTTCTTGAAGGGAAGAAACATTTCTTAATCATCATTGTATCCCCAGTGCCTAGTACAGGCTCTGGCATACAATAAATGCTAAGTCCATGCTGAAATGACAGTTGAATGAATGTAATAACAATTTCCCACTTGATCATTGATTGATGATTGCTGCCAGATCCACTCTTACTTAGAGCAGTTTCCCAACCTCTACGCTATTGACATTTGGGCCATTTCATAGTTGTGGGGGGCTGTATGTGTACTGCAGGATGTTTAACAGAGGTCTCAGGACCCTATTAACTGGATTCTAGCTAGTAGCAATCTTCTCAGTCTTGATCAAAAATGTCTCCAAATGTCACTTGGGAATCAAAGTTGGCCCCATTTAAGAATCACTAAAATATAGAAATCGAAACACTGTAACTTTTTGCCAGTCTGCTCAATCTCTGAGCTGGTAAGAACCAAACCTGAATAGATATTAAGTATCAGAATTTTTTTTTTTTATTTCCTTCGTTTCTGTGAGAGAAATGGTCTGTGTCCTGTGTGTTTCAAATGCTTTAGATGAACCCCAAGGGTTCCTTCCCTAGTTCCACATTTTCTCCCATAGAACCTACCCAGTCATTATGGCAGACTCAGGTCTTGATTTTTGATATGTACTCTAGTGATACTAGGATTTGAGCATAAACCTAGTCCTGATTCCTTAGCTGAGGCGCCAATTCCTTGTCAGCCTCTTCTGCTATAGGTTGAACCCCGCGCAGTGCATGAGGCATTGTTGCCTGAGTGGGTATTTAAATACACAGGTACGCACCTCTAGGGGCTTCCACCTTTGTAATCAATGTGACTATGTGCTCCTGCTGCCTAAAGATTCCTGTTAGTGTTTCCTACGTCACACAAGTCCATGGACATGCTATCTTAGACCTGACTTGAGTTTTCTAGACTTCTTGGAATAATAGAATTGGCACCACTGGTCCCCTTCCTTTAGAATTAGTACTACATTTTGCTTAATTTCTCTTACCCTAGGAGCATTAGTTCTGACCTCTTACCTCTTCCTTGCCAATTCACTGAACATTTTAATGATCAGTTTTTATATTTTACATCTTTGATCACACTAGAGTCTCTTCACCAAGGACTAAATGCTCATCTTCAGGGTGACCTTTTAGTCTGCTTGACTTTTCTGTTCATGTTAATCAGCTTCTCTTGCCCTCAGAGGCACCTCTTTTGTCTACTTCTCCTAACCACAAAGAGCTGCTAAAGAAAACTCATAATTAAATCTACATGGATGACAAAAAGTCACACTTCCTCCTTGGTCATCATACATCAAATCTGTTGTTTGTTTTCCCTCTACTGCCTGTTTCACTCTATGCTCTAATCATTGTTTCAAATACATTTCTAAGTGCCCACATTTGCTTTCCTTGCCACTGCAGAAATACTGACAATCTCTCTTTTCCTCAACAAGACTGAGGTCATTTTTCCCATGTCATCTTCACATAATCATGTTTCTTTATTTACTTCGGGTTCTTCCAGCTTCAGTTCAGAAGTCCCCTTTGGCTTCTCTTGCTTAGGAATTATTCTTTCTAGACTCCTTAACCAAGTTGAGGATCTGTATTTGTTTGACTTAAAATTGTTTCTTTATATACTTGCAGACAAATTTCACTTAACATCTTTCTGTGCTTCACCCACGGTTGAAAAATGAGACCTCTCCCCCTCCTGTAAGTTTGCCTTTTCATTTGCTGTTATGAACATTAATATGCAGATGCCGCATTTAAAAGCGATTGAGAAGCTAAAAAGAGAGTGTCCATATATACATGAATCAGGAAACTTCAGGGTCCAGGTTGCCTTGCATCTTCCCACAGGAAGTCATGCTATTTCCTCTTACAGCAGAACTAAGGGAGCCCTTTGAGGTTATATAAGGGTTGGTCAGCCTTTGATTCAGAGAAGTGCACTTGGGTCTCACCATAAACATAATCTGTCCTCCTTTCTGCTTTTTTCGTTTCTGCAGAAACCCATTTTGTTGTTGAACACTGTCGTTTAACACTGTGGAGGGGGAAAGAAAACACAATGTGTTCTGTTTATTAACTCAGCTGTGAATAGTTTTTAGCCTTTTCCCCATGATACCTCTAATAAAGTGCTGGGCATATAGCACAAACCGAAATACTGAAATTGCTCATCTATTGATAAAGTACAACATGACTCTAGTTTAGCCCAACGTATTTCTTCCTTTCAAAGAACCATCATGTTCTTAGCATAGCTCATCTTGTCTGGCTAATTACTTCAATGACTGAGTTGCTTTTTGTCCTCTTAATCAGTCATCAGTTTTCACTGTTACTTATGATTAGAAACTCTTTAACCCATGAAAGGACTCTTGCAGTTAAATCAGTTTCCACCAATTAGCTCTTACAATACAGTTCTTAAGAAATTTTATATTTGCAGTCACCCACAGAAAAATCAGTGTGGTTACTTACACACAGAGCAAATATTCAGCTCCTCAGCTGATCAGTCCTCTTAATTCACAACATTCTCAGTAGTTTTCTTTTACTTGACTGAGTCGCTCTCGTTTGACTGCTTGGGAGGAGCTCAGAGGTGGAGGGTTCATGTATCCCTGTTTTGGGGTGAGTCAGTTAATCCATTGGTATTCCATAGACCCCTACTGCATCCTGATATTTATCTGCTGTTGAATTAGAAAGTCATCAAGAGCATGGGTTTTTGACATGATAGCTAAGACAGTCCTAATGTTTTGGAAAAGCAATGTGGAAAGGCATTAGCCGTAGTATACTTGGTGAGCCCTGGGAGTTTAGCAATCCAGTGTGCTGTCTCTGGATGGTATAATCCACAAACACCCCGAAGACCCAGCTTTGTGACCCCGAGTCAGGGAAACAATCCCGATCAGCCTCTAAGTCTTCATTCCTGCCTGCACCTCTCCTTTTAAAAAAAAAGTATAGTGTACTGAAATTCAGGACATTTCGGAATTAGTCCTGAATCTCATGAAATCATGCAAAATCTCTCTAGGTCTCAAATTTATCTTCTGAAAATGGAAGTGTCTTTTAGGTCAAGCATCTCATGGTCCCTGTGTTTTAAGTACTATTGTGAAGGGAATATTTTAATGGCTTTTCTCTAATCCCATTGCTACATAATTTCACTGTGATGCTCCTTTGCAATGTCATAATTTTAGTCAGTTTATGGGCCCTATAAATTTGAAGAGGCATGTCTTAAATTTTTTCTCATATTTTCTAAACTTCAAAATTTTAAAGGAGATTATCCAAAGTCATATACCCTATGAATATATATGATCATTAGATATAGATATTTTTGTTTGTACAGAAGATGAGATTAAAGGCAATGTTAGGTAATATTTGAAAAAAACTGACTGACAAAATTCTTGATTTGAGATATGAATTTTGATGTGTTTCAAGTTTCAAGTAAAATGTACACAAACACACACACACACACATCCATCTCAGAGTATAAAACTTCAGAATATCACAAAGAGAAAATCTCAAATACTACCCAATTCCCCCCAAAAGATTACCTACTAAGAAAATGATGGTTCAAGACCCAGGGAGGGGAACAACCAAGGTGAACAACTAAATAAAAAGAAATAAAGCTTCCTCCTCCTCTCTCTTCACGCCTGACTACTCATCTTCATTACTGCCTGCACCTTTAAAAAAGAAAATTACATTACCAGTATTCTTCTCCTATGTAATCATAGATTCCAAAAGACAGTCAAATAAAATTTTCAAGGTCCTGAGGGAAAATAACTGACAACCTACAATTCTATTCCTAGTTAAATGGCTATTCAAAGGTTCAGGTAAACTAAAGACATTTCCAGACTCTTATCCTTTGAAGAGCAACTATACCATAAAGACACCAATATTCAAAGGGGATGTGAGGGATATAATAACAATGGTGAACACAGAAGCTAAAAGATGTTGGTAAACTTAGAAAGAATAATTTGACTATTAAAATGATAATTACATTTTATGCTAAAAAATAAATAAAAAACCAAAACTAAGTAGTACTAGTTATAAGAAGTCAGAACATGTTAAAATGTTCTAGGGCCATTGTCTTATTTGTTTAGAGGAGAAAGATGATGAATAATTTAGACTTTGCTAGAAACAAATATAGTGGTAATATAATCTACAGCTTTTGCACCAACACAGAAATTTTTTTTTTTTTTTTTTTTTGTAAGGAAAGATACAGGCAGGAATGAAGGTGAATAGGCAGGCAGGCAGAAAAAGAGAGGAAAAAGCATCTTGCTTTTAAATTTCTGATTAGCTGCTCACACTAGTTGTGTCCTCCTGCTCCACCCCCAACCCTGGGATTTGAACCCAAGGGTATGTGACCTTTATTCCTTTGGAGGTAGTTGACCTAACTGCTGCTCCACCAGAGCACACCAGAAAAACCTTATATTCTAAGTGAAGACAAAAATGGAGGGGTCGAAAAAACAACTAAATGAAAAACAAAAATGATGGATGAAACAAGTTTAAGTGCATAAAGAATTATGATTGCTGAGCATATGTTGTTTTAATCATGTATCCTGTGTTACAGAGTTTCAGATTATTGTTCGTTTCCTGGGCAGGCCGTTGGGGTTGGGGCAGGGAAGGCAGTGGCAAGGAGGTGGGAACCCTCTGAAATACCAGGATTATAGAGCTAGTTTACTTTCATCTCCAGTTGTTCAAAGTTGGAAATTCTCCCTCCTTAATGTTATTTACAACATGATTTCAGAATATTTCCAAGTTTTCTGTATATAAATTAGAAAATGGTTTACATTAACAACCATTTTCATTTCAGAAAAAAAAATCAACTTTTCGTTCTCTCTCAAACACCTGGAAGCTGGTGTTTGATTCCACTTCCCAGATGGCCCCCTTTAATCTAGCTCTTTGTAGACAGCCCGTACACTAGGAATACCAAATAGTAAGCTGCAGTTTTAGAGATTGCTGTCTATGTTTACTGTAATTATAGAGGTATTTAGAACTTTGAATTTTGCCACTGGGGGAAAAAATAGAAGGATTTGGGATAATCGGTTGTTAGGGACACATCTTGAAGTTCAATTGAAACTATGTTCATTTTGCCTGTAGCAAAGTCTGACTTCAAAAAGAGCTTGATTTTTGAAAGTTAGATATTTCTAAATTCAGTTGCTTACATTCCTCAACCAGCTACAAATCATAAAAAATACAAACAGGAAACCAATACAAATGCTTTGCATTTATCATGAGGCTTAGATTCTCATATTAATCACCTATTTAGTTCACTTTAGCTGTTCTCTTTTTCAGGATTTATTAATATATCAAAAAATCTTTTGTTTTCCTTTTTCACTTGCACTTAAATTTACTGTTTGTTTTCAAATCAAATTGTGTGTCAGTGAGTTATAGGTATAAGAACTCTTAGGAATCCCCTAGTGTAGATTTTTATTACATAGAAGATGGCTCTGAGGGCCTAAGAGGAAATAAAACTTTCCCAAATCCTCAAGGCTCATTAGAAGTCAAAGAAATTTGGCCTAAAACCTTAACAGTCTGTGAATTGCTTTCACTTAAGGTCCCTTGCAATATGTCTAAAAAAAGGTGATCATTTCACCATTTCCGCAAAAGAGTTGTTTTATTTCGTCAACATTTAACAAATACTATTTTTAATCTGTGATACATCCTAATGTTGAGCAAAAAAAGTATGAGAGAAATTCAGTGAAATAATTTACTGATCGGTGTGTTGTGAAATGTTGTGGCTGCTGTCCAGACTGGCTAATTCATAAGAGGAAAATCTTTCTGGAAATTCTTGGATTCAGTCTGTTCTGATTACTAACTATTGTGCAAAATAGCAATTTGTTACTATAAAATTATAGAATATCTCATGCATATAAAAAGGTCAATCAAATAAAAATCTTATAGTTACTCATGTTCCCACCACGGTTGTAACACATTTCATTCAAAGTTATGGCTTTTAGTTTTATGTTAATATCATGTTATAGCCACGTAAATTAGGTTAAGAAATCACTATGCGATATTCAATTTACAGTTTATTTTTCTATTTTCCAAAGATAATACTGAGGGATTTCCCCAACTTATTTTTGCTTTGTAAGCAATACTGCAACTAAGAAGTTTATATATTTTTCTTATTATACATAGAGAAATTTTTTCTAGAATATATAACCAGAAGTGGAAGAAATGGTTCAAATTCTTTCAATTTTTTTCAGTAACTGCCCAAATTTACCAATTTTCTTTCTAAGCTGAACATATGAGAGCTTTTCCCTGTCCTCTACTACCATCCTCATATATCGTTGGAATTGTCAATCTTCTTTCTCTTCTCTCTTCCTGCCTGCTTCCTACTTGCCTTCATTCTTGCCTGTAACTTTGCTTCAAAAAAAAAAAAAAAAAAAATGCTTATTGATCTTATGAGAGGGAAACTGTAATCAGAATTTTAATGTGCATTTCTTTTGCTGTTATTGTTACTTTTTATGTTTTACTGAATTTGGCTTTTCTCTTCTCTGAATTACCTAGTCATAGTCGAATTTCTAGTGAGACTTCAAAAAAAACCTTTAACTTTTAGAAAAGTTCAGGTTTACAGAAAATTGAAAACTTAGTACTGAAAATTACCATAAGCTTTGATTCCCAGTCACCCTGTTATTAACATCTTATATTAGTAAAGTATGTGTATTGCAAGTAACAAGCTGATATTTATACACAATTATCGACTAAGATTCATATTTTATTCAGTCATCCTTAGTTTTTACCTAGTACTCTCTTTGTGTCCCAGGATCCCAACTACATTATGTTTAGTTGTCATGTCCCTTAGGCCTGTCTTACAGGTCCTCAGATTCTCCTTGCTTGATGATGACCATGACAGTTTTGATGCCTTTCTACTAGGATTTTTTTCTGATATTTTCCTCCTGATTAGACTGGAGAAATAGGGGATTTTGGAGGGAGGGAAACCATAGAGTAAAGTATCACTTCTCATTATAACATTTCAAGGGTTTATGCAGGTTCATACCATCAGTATGACTTATCACTAATGATACTGACCTTGATGACCTAGTTGAGGTAACATGTGTCAGACTTCTCCACTGTTAAGTTACTTCACTCACCAATCCTCCTTCCATAGTGCTCTCTTTGGAAGTAAGTCACTTTGTGCAGCCCACATCTAAGGACATAGGAGTTAGGCTCCATTTCCTTGAATAGGATACATTGTAAATTCTTCTTCATGGGGCACTTGTCTCTTCTCTCCCATTTACTTATATCGCTAGAGACTCATGGATATTTATTTTATACTCTGAGTTATAATCCAACACTACTTTGTTGCTCAAATTGTTGCATCTTTGACCATGGGGAACTCTTTCAATTGCTTCTTATGCCCCTGTATTATAGTGATTTCTTTGCACTTCCTTACCTTTTTGTCACCAGAAGATACTCTAAGTTCATTTTGTGTATTTTCTTCCCAAATTCTAGAATCAGCCATTCTCCAAGGATGCCTGATTTCTCTTATTGGAGATTTGTATTAGAAACTAATACATAGGTAATCACTGGTAATCATGAATGATCACCGAATTTGAATTTTATTTTATATATCTTCATTGTTTTTTAAAATGGCTTAATTTTTATAGTCATAGCTCTTTTTCATATTTCCATTTCTTTAAATTAAAACAAAACATATTAATGGATAGTTAATTTACAACAAAGGATCCATGTAGAGAAAGGAAATTATTTCAACAAGTGGTGTTGGGAAAACTGGACAGCCACATGCAAAGGAATGAGACTAGATCATTCGCTAGTACCAACACAAAAATTAACTAAAAAATGAATTAAAGATTTGGATATAAGATCAAAAAAATCACAAAATTCATTGAAGAAAACATGGGTGATACATTCCATGATATTGGCTTTACTGATGTCTTTGGGCACTCAACTCCTGGAGCAAGGGAAACAAAAGCAGAAATAAGCAAATGGAACTACATCAAACTAAAAAGTTTCTACAGAGTGAAAGCAACTTCTACCAGAACAGAAAAAGACAGCCAACTGAGTGGAGAATATATTTTCACATCATAGGTATGACGATGGGTTAATATCGAGAACTCATATAGCTTAATAACATAAAAACAGACTCAATAAAAAATGGCAGAAGATATGAATAAATACTTCTTTAAAGAAGACATAGATAGCCATCAGGCACGTGAAAAAATGTTCATAATCACTTATTATTAGGGAAATGGAAATCAAAACCACAATGAACTCTGACTTCACGCCTGTGAGAATGGCCTATAGAAACAATAGTGTTATCAAGAATGTTGAGAAAAAGGAATCCTTGTGCTGCTGTTGGTGGGAATGTTAATTGGTGTTCTATTTTTAATTTACCCAAGTAGCTACTTTAGAAAACATAAAGGGGTTTCCTCAAAAAGTTAAAAATAGAACTACCATATAACCCAGCAATTCCACTTCTAGGTACCTATCTGAATAATATGAAAACACTAATTTGAAAAGATATATGCACCCTTAGCTCATTTATTATTCACTATTTACAATAGCCAAGATATGGAAACAACCTATGCCATTTGACAGAAGATGT
Organism: Solenodon paradoxus; assembly: GCA_004363575.1. Taxonomy (NCBI): domain Eukaryota; kingdom Metazoa; phylum Chordata; class Mammalia; order Eulipotyphla; family Solenodontidae; genus Solenodon; species Solenodon paradoxus. The sequence continues at coordinate 453,882 of RJWH01000699.1, forward strand.
GGTATAGATACACAAAGAAATACAACTTATCCAGAAAATTGGGATAATTAGAGCGCTTGCCTGGTTGGGTTAATGAGAATATGAGATGAGTTAACCTAGATAAAGAACTTAAAACAGTGATTGGCACATAGCAAGTTCATTTTGTTGGCAGCCCTAAATAATGTTAGTGTGGCTGGAAGACCCGCAACCCTTGTTTAGATTCTTGCATCTAGGTTTTATTTCTAATGTCAACAAAAGTTTTCTACTTCATTGTAGATTCACCTATTCACTCAAAATAGTTGTATCCATCAGGGTTTGGAGGTGAATTAGAAAAATGGATAAATACAAAGAAATATAGAAGTAGGGTCAAAGATCAAGAACAATTTGAAACTCCCTAGCATGAGTGTGAGCCCATCAAGGTGGACTGAAGTTACAGTCAGTCTTTTTGATCTCTGATCTTGGCGGATGCATATTCCGCAGATGCCAGGTCCTTTATCACAGAGCTAAACACAAACATACCTGCCCGGGGGTCAGAGAAGCTCAAGGAATGTTTAGGAGAAGGTGCAATGGTAGGTGGAGCCATTTTTTCAAGCCAACAGGGTAATCTGCAGATAAGCAATATGTATGAGTTGCCAAATGGTTGCTGACTTACCTCCTTTCTCCCATTCCCCTCTCAAATCCAGATCCATACCTTTCATAGCCTGTACCTCAGACACATGAGGGGAGAGGTGGTGGGCAGGCTACAGGCAGTATGGAATTTTTTATTGTGTGCTTTGTGAGGATAAGGGCATTTCTTATTGCCTTCTTTTGTACCCTTGCATACTAACTTTTATATTGTAGTTTATTAATAACTATTTGTTGAATAAACAAGTGAGTATGATGTTCTAGATCACGCTAAGTGCCAACTAAACTAAGACATGCTCCTTTGTTCACTCATGGAGTTTAGATACTAGCTGGATACCACATATATGTAAAGATATATACATTAAAGTATTTTACATATGTACAATGCCAACATATGACAAAATTTTGTATAAACATAAATGGCAGAATTTATAAAACCTGTGACTGAATTTGTTATATTATGCTTTTTTAAAAAATGTATAGTGATGGATAAAAATTTTTGAGTCTAAAATTCTAATTTACTGAATTTAGGACAAGAGTAGATTGAACTTTAGTAAGAAATATTAGACATTCAAAGTGGGGGAAAGATTTCAGAATTAAATTCTGATTCTTGAAACTTATCACAAAGGGCATTAGAAATGTGGCAGAGATTGACTGTATGATCACACCAAACCTATTTGTCTTTTTTCTGGGCCCACAATGAGATTACAATTCCCAACTTTCCTCGCAATGAAGTATTGCCATGTCTTGCCATAGAATGTCAGCAGACACGTCCAGATGTCCATTTAAACCTCCCACTATGGAAGTATGAACTTCCATACTCCTTTCTCTTCTGAAGCTCCATGTAGATGAGTATGATAACTTGAAAAGTTATCCTACTATATATGAAAGTTGTCCTACAAACCATATGCTGATGGGAAAGTTATAATATGGAAGGATGCCTGATCTACCATTTGTAAGAGAGCTGACATTGAAGCAGGAAGCTATGCCATCCTTATCATCCTTGTAACAAACTACATAACTTGCATTATCGAAGATACTGACATTTTGGGTTCAGTTGTTGCCACAACACATGACAATCACTCTCATGATGTTTGATAAAACATGAGAAAACTGACTTTCAGGATCTATTGATCTATTTATAAATTTTGTTAAGTAAGTTTGGCTATACTGAGAAATACAGAATGGTATTGCTTGTCATGATATCTATTGATATTCAAGTTAAGATTAAACTTGATGATCCAATATTCATCATTCATAACCTAACTTCATTTATTTTGTGGAGTATTGTTTGAATGTGTCACAAAGGGCTAGAAAATCACTGAAAAGGCATTTGTTCCTGAGTTTGTGAGGTTTATTGGATTGGGAATCAGAAAAGCAAGAATATGAAGATAATTGTGTTAATCTTCAGTCATATGATCTCAGATAATCATTTTTTGTTCATTATAATGACACACATGTATACATGTACATTCACAGTGAATAGAATTCCTATATATATACACACACACATATATGATAGCTATAGCGATACATAGACATATCTATGTGTGATATCTCTCTCTATATATGTATATACATATCTCTATATATACTAAAGCATAAATTGTATTCATAGTGAACTTGGTACAGGGCGAAGGATTTTTATACTTTTCTACTTTCAGTCTTTCTCACTAAAAATTTTCGAGAACTTTTATGCCTCGAAATCATATAAATATATGATTTCTTATCTCAAACCTGGGAAAGACATGGGAAAAGAAAATTATAGACAAATAATTCTTATGAATACAGATAAGAAAAATCTTCCAGAAAATGTAAGTAAACTAAATATAGCAACACATAAAAAGAATGAATGATACACTATGACCAAGTGGAATTTATCCCAGTAATGTGAGGTTGTTTTGAAATCTGAAAATAATTTAATATGATATACCATATGAGTAGAATAAAAGAGAAAACCACGATGATGACAATAGATGCCAAAAAAGCATTGAGAAAACCCCTGAACCTTTCATGATAAAATTACTCAACAAATTCGAAATTAACAAATTTGTCTAACTAACAAAGGCCATTTAGGAATACCTCACAGCTACATATTACTAAATGGTATAAGACTGAATGCTTCCCCTTTAAGCTCTGGAAAATAGGTAGTGACTGCTAAAGCATGTGTGGTTTCTTTGGGCATGATAGAAAATGTTCTAAAATTGATTGCAATGATGATCACATAACTTTTTCTAATATGCTAAAACCAATTCATTGTATACTTAAAATTGGTAAATTATGTTACATGTATTATTTCCCTTTTTTTTTCATAAAATATAAAACAACAACAAAATACTTCTGTATTTCAGTTTTCCATCTCTATCTGTGAAATGAGTTGAGTCACATGATTGGTTTGCTTTCTTCCATTTACATATTATATATTTCCTTTTTTTGTGTGATTACCAACATTTCAATATCATCACAATATGATGTTTTTAATGACTAAATGATTTTTAAGAGTTCTAAGGTAATTTCAAATTAGTTTTGAAATTTCTAGAGTATAAATAAACCAATGATAATTCCATTTATAAGCTCACAGGGTAAAATCTACTGCTTTCCTGGATCATTTGAAGGATCATTGCTGGTATATGTATTGAGCTTTAAGAAAACAAGTTTTATTGAGTAAGGAAAACACATAATTAAAAAAATTCCTATCAGTTTACACTGGTAAAAACTATCTTAAAAAAACAAAAACAAAACAAAACAAAAAAAACCCACCTATTTTTCAGTTCCAATGCATGAGCAGCAAATTTATACACTTATTGATCAAGCGCTAGAGCAGCTAATTGAACCAAAATTTAATTTCCTGTGAAAACAGACAGCACAAACTTGGCAGACCCTATACATTGAAGACATATAGAGCAGTGGCAGTAATTAGCACTGAAGGGGCTGATTTGACCCAGACCTAAAAACATAGCTTCTTGAAAAATACTTTTTTTCCCTACAAATATCTATGACCATTAAAGTGACCAAACCAGCATCACAAGCTAAAATAAAGTTCCAAAACAGAATTAGTTTCCAAGGGTTAAAGTGATGATTTTCCCTATGTAGTTTGGCTAGTCTGGCATATGATGAAGGTAGAAGAAAGCAGACTTCTCTGGCCCTTTAAGGCTGAAAAAGAATTTATACTATGAACAGAGTTGATAGATGAGCTTCCTCTAGCACAGCTAACAATATACCTGGCTTTTGAATTTTGGGAACCAATAGCTAGAGATTTGTTAGTCTGATTTAAGACAGTAAGAGAAGTGGTTACTATCTTAAGCCTAAAACACAGGCTTATAACCACTGAGCGTGATGACATCAGTAGTGAACGAGGCTCTGAAGAAAGTGTTATCTTTATAATCTTTATATCTGAGTGGTCTGAGAGAGCTGATGGTCTCCCATGGCTACTCAGAAAGGCACCACAAACAAGCAACAACACTAATTACCGTGTCCTCTTTGGATGTAAGGAGGGCTCTATGTAGTTGTATCAACCTACAGCCATCATTAAAATAAATGCCACTTCTAAAAACAGAGACAGTCAGAAGGGCAAAACATGGGCCAATTAGTTTAAAAGGGACTGTGCTGAAGTTAGAGGGCCAGGAAGAAGCGTTGGTTAAAATTGAATAAGGGAACAGATGAGCAGAATGTAGAATTTTAGAGCCAGATAGAACACAGTTATCTCATCAAAACTTTTATTAGTCAGGATCAGATAAGTCATACTCAGATAATAAACTCAGAAGTCTCGGTGGTTTACTACAATACAAGTATTTCTTAGTCACCTATACCCAATTTTGGTTGACAGACACTTTCATTCATTTTATGATTCAAAGTTCTAAGCTCTTTCCATATCATGATAATTCCACAGCTGCCAAAGGAACAAGAGAATACGGCTGGAGTTGAAGGGACATACAGGCTTCTCCCAGAAGTGACACATGGTTTGTATTCGCAAATCATTGTCCAGAACTCAGGCACATGATTCCGATCCAGATTCAAAAAAAGTTGAGGAAATATAGTTTTTCTATGAAACTTTAAGGAAAACTTAACACTATTTCTAAGCCCCTGTTACATACCATCTTGCCAATTTTTGTCATATGCCGTTACCCCTTGAATCTGTTTAATACTTTACTTCACAATCAATTCACTTAAAAAACCTAAATACCAATTTTAAGCCAGCTTCATGTAATAGCATTTTTCTAATGTGCATTAAAATAGATATATCTTAAGTAGATATTATGGATAATCTAAAGTCACCTCCAATATCAACAATGGTAGATCAAATATTTTAGAAAAACAATCTAATCTTTCCATTTTGAGATGAGGAAACTGAGGCCTAAAGATAAGCACCCCGAATCACACAGGAAATTGAGTGGCAAATCCAGAATTAAAGTCTAGGTCTCCTTTCCATTATACCGTGTTTTCCATCTTCTTAAGTTTGGGAGGAAAAGATGTGGGCTCTAGAGAAACAAACTGAGTCACTGTAATTAAGAGAATGAAAAAGAACACAGGCACAAGGTACACAGATCTTAGAGGAAAAAGAAACCAGTAGGACGAGTTGTGAAGCGGCAAGGCAGATGGGGTCTCCTAGAAAACACGACTCCCACACAGATATGCAGATTCAGGTGCATGACTGCCTAAAGGTTTCTGAATCACTGCTTTTCTGAATTACTTAGCCTCTCTGATGTGTATTAATTCTAGGGGCATTGAGAATCTTTTGAGACTGGAGAGGAACAACTGTGGCTCAATCCAGCAGCTGGACTCTGCACTTGGAAGCCCAGGGAGAGTCATGGTTCTAATGCTCAATGCGTCTGTGTATGACCATGACCCCTCAGAGGCACACCGCCGGTGAACATAGGGAAGAGCATCACTCTGTCTGAATCAAAATAAAATGCCAGAAGGATCTGGGTAGAACGCTTTGCAGGTTTAATGGGAGTGCCTTAATACTGAATATAGTGGCTTTGCCAACAAATGTCTGTTCATGAAGAGTCATAATGGATATCTGTCAGATTTCATTTTACTGGTTAGGAGACTAGGATTTGACCTGAGGAGATTTCAGAGGTTATTTACTATGGTATATGCAATTTTCCTTTTGAAGTTCTTGAAAACGGGTTCTTCAAAATAAATCTTATGGATAAACTTACTACACAGAATGAGCGAAGCAGAACCACTCTGGTTGGAGGAGGGTTTTAGCCCAGACTGCTACAAAAAGTTTCCGTAGTTACTTAAATGACAGCTATTTCTTTCTCACAGTTCTAAAGGCTGAGAAGTCCAGGATGCAGCATAGGTTCTGGTGAGGATTCTCTTCCTGGCTTCCAGAAGGCTGCCTTCTTGCTCTGTCTTCACATGGTAGAAAGCAAGGGAGCTCTGTTTTCGTCTTCAATGGGCACCAATTCCAACATGGGTAGGCTGAGACGAAAGAGGTCATTGGGAGTGCAAAAAAAGGATGGGGTTATGTGCTGGCAACTAATGAGAGGAAAGGAGGTAGAGTAAAGCAGCCAACAAGTGAGTACTAAGCGATGTCCATCAGTGATTGCATAGTAAAGACATGCGGTCTGGTGAGACAACTGACCAGGGCCCATGCAAGGAATTTTTGGCACCTTAGTAGAAGAACAAATTTGGCATCCTTATAAACCCCACTCTAAATGTCCTGCCTAAGGGGCTCAATGGACAATGGTGAAGAACTCTGTAATTTGGTGGAGGGTAGGATATGTTGACATATATCTGAGGAATGGAATCTGCACATATGGGTATGATTTTTTTTTAATTTGAAAAACATACGTTATTTCAATACAATACTATCAACAAATTAAAAATATGTGTCATGCCTAAAATACATGCTACTTTAACCATCCCAATGCCAGAAATGCTCAGTAACTCCCACAGTGCCAAAGATAACCCCCATATTACTTATCTGCAGCTTGACCATACTGTGGTATTTGCTTCAGTGCTCCAAACATGTGCCACCTACTTATACATTCAAGGCAGTAAGGTAAGTCCTGGGGATAACAAAGATGAATAAAATATAACCCTTGCCCTGAAAGAGCTCAGTGTCAACTGAGTTAGATGCATATTGACTTAGCAGAAGTACATTTTTATAGATTTGTGTACTTGACAAACAGCTCACATAAATTATCTTAAGTGGTCTTCACAGTAGCTTACAAAGTAAATAGAGTAGTATTCCATTCTACAGATAGACAATTAGAGTGAAAATGATCCCTATTATTTAGAGATAGACTCTCCATTATATCTTTCCTCTATCTTACTGCCTTCAGGCAATCAATCAACAAGTTGTATATTGTATTGATTCTACCACCTAAATGTCTCTGTAATTTCTGCTTTCCTCACTCTTTTCACCGCCACTGCCTTAGCTGAAATAAATTCATCCTTTTCTGCCTGGGCTATTTCAAAACCTCCTAATTGGTTTCCCTGCCTACAAATTCTGCCCACTCCAATCTGCCACCAGAATTATCTTTCAAAAACAGAAATGATCGTGCCACTCAGCTGAAAAACCATTGCTGGCTCCTTATCCATCAAGGTCAGTATCAAATTCTTCAGCATGGGATCAAATCACTTCACAAGGATGTCCCAGTCAGTCTTTCAGGTAATCTCATGTTTTGATGCCCATCAACTTTGTTATCTAGTCAATACACACTATGTGTCTATATACACAGCTCAAGCCACACTGAACTACTGCTCCTTCAAGTCTCCATATCTCTGTCTGATGAGCTCCTTAGTTTCTAAGACCAAATTCAAATGTTATTTACTCTGAGAAAACTTCATGACCATGGTGGTTGCTCTGTATCCGGTGATCCTGGATATTTTTGTCTCTTCCATTATATCATTTATCACAATGCAGTAGTCTATTGTTCAGACCAACTATTCTCTCCTGAAGGGTTATTCTGGAAACTTTTTGGAGCGAAGGGTTTACATTTTAACTCTCTTGAGAGAATCCTGGAGACTTGTGCTAATGCAGAAGACCCATGCTAAAGCTGCCAGACTGATGAACAGGATGCCCACTTAATTTGAATTTCAGATAAGTAGTAAGTGATTGTTCAGAGAAAGTATGTCCCAAATTGTTACATGAGGCATACTTTAACATTTTTAAAATCTGAAAATTACATTTAACTGGTGACCTTGTATTTTTCTTTGCTAAATCTGGATGTTCTAACTCCTGTGGACCTAATATCCAGCTCTTATATCCCCCCCTGGCAGTTGAGGACTGCTACATTTGCAGTGTCTAATGAAAAGCAAAGTGAAATTCCTGCCCCACCCTCATGGAATGTCCCTTTTAATAAAGAAGTCACAAAACTATTTCTAGAATCAGTAGTTAACACTCCAAAATGATGTGATTTTTGATAACATTGACATGGGTAATCTACTTGTTGAAGGGTATGTCAAAGTACTCATTTGGGAGAAAAGAAACCCAAAAGTTTTTTCAGTTGCCTGATGCTAAGAACATATCAAAGGGAATCTGAGAAACTTAGTTGAAGTGACTTGGTTACATTTTAAACCAAACAACCATAATATTGAAATTTAGTATAACATTGGTTAAATTGCTTAACTTTCCTTTACTTTCTTTTAAAATGTGCATGGGGAAGGACGGGGCTGGGCAAGGAAGTTGACAGAACTCTCTTGCCTAATGAAATGACTAGCAAGTTAAATATGTAACTTCATAATATGCATTTAGATGAGGGCAGAGGCAAAAGTCAGGTCAGGCATATTACCAAGTTTTCAGTTCTTGTTGCAGAATGCGCAAACCTAGAATTGGAGCCAGGCAATTGCAAAAATGATTCCAGATCTGCATGGTAACAATTTAGACTGACTTCCACTCCTGCCTGAAATTTCACAGCAGAGGAAGTTCTTTCCCTGGCTGTCTGCCCTTACTCCACCTCCCTCATCCCTCAGTACCCCAGGCTGCTCACTCCCCACATCTGTTTCCAAGTTGAAGAGCACAGGGTCACAGCATGGCGCAATAAGCAGCATTAGCAGGCAGCATGAATCAGTGGTAAACCTTTGATTTTAATTCCGTGCCTCTCCTAGAGAGGAAGTGTGGTCTAGTGGTTAACCCACTAAAAAAAGCAGCTAGGAGGCAAAATTCCTGGTTCTTTCCAAGTCCCTGTTCTATTCTCGAGACAACATTCTATCTATTAAACATACTTTTTATTTTTTAACTTTTTTTCTACCTGGACCACCTCCCCCTATACCCCCAAATTAACTTGATCATAAGACTCACTTGGGAAACTTGTTAAATAATTCCCAGAATCTACCAACGAAAGGCCTAGGAGTCTCTATTAACATTTTTTTTAATGAGTTGACTTTTGAAGGAAAGGTGCTGGCAGGAATGAAGGCTAGGAGGCAGGCAGGAAGGAAGAGAGAAGAGGAAGAAGATTTTCATTTTATTTCCATTTTAGTTGTTTCCCCGCTGAACCCAGGACTCAAATCCTTCAGAGGTGATTGGCCTAACTGCTACTCCACCAGGTCACCCCAGAAACTTCGATTTGGAACAAGTACAATGGATAAGTGTCACCTTAGGTCTATGCTAGTTACACATCTCATAAATGAATAGAGCCTGACAGGAAACCAGAACAAGAAGACTGAGGTGAAAAGAGCAGATCTACCTAAGAGTTTACTTTTCCAAACTCATACGAAAAAGGTGAAGGACAAGGAATAAAAAAGTGCAGATTCTAGCTCCAGTTCTGTGTTGGTAGAGCTGTGACCTGGGACAGTGCAGATAACTTCTCCCGAGAGCATTTTCACCATTTAAAAAAAAAAAAAAAGTGATTAGATCATCTCTTTCAATTCTGTGATTCAATGAATTATTTCTGTGATTTCACAGAAATGTCAAGATGGACTCAGAATATCCCTTTTCCTGAAAATGACAGTGGGCGCCATCACAGAGGTGTGGGCTGGCTTGTAAGGGTTGTGGGCAGACAATGGAAACAAGTGGCAGCAGGGAGGTTTCATTGCCCTCCCCACCCCCACCTCTCCTTGAGGTTCTGCAGCTGGCCTATTTATGCAAAGACTTTGGCTTCTCATTCTTTTTTTAAAAGTACTTCTGACTAGCACATTCCCTTGAGGAGTGGGGATTCATCATTTTGAGGAGAACTTGCACATGCTTTCCTGAAAGACAGGAGGGAGGAATGCGGGGGCCTGGGTGGATCAGTGAGTGGGCTAGGGGTTCCAGAGAAATGAGTCTCCCAAGGATGATTAACATCCTCATCCCATAACATCCTCAGCTTTGAATATGTCCAGTAAAATCCTTTGTCCCGCTTCCACAATGTCTAGAAGTGTATACTGGTTAGTGACTGGACGCCCGCCTACTCTTCTGTCTCTGGAGAGTTTGGGCATTCTGCCACCCCAGAACAAGTGTGGTGGGGGGTGAGTTAGGAGGAGTGAGCTTTGGAAGTCACTAGTGAGTCATGATTGTAGGAAAAGGATGTCTTACGAAGCCAATGCAGAACTAGCTTCCTAGAAACATCATGACAGGTCCCATAAAGCCCACGTTTGGTTCTAATTATAACATGCCCACATTGAGCATTTTCACAGTTTTCCCATGGTAACAACAGGGTTTCTGAAGAAGAGGACTTTGACTCAGATGTGTTCGATACTTCTAATAGTGGGAGCTGGTTGGACTTGAAAGAACCATTTTTTGCTATTTTACACCAGATGTATCATTGACGTGCCTGTGACTACCAGCATCTCTGCAAACTGGGCTTAAGCACATTGTGCTATATTAAAAGGCCAAAAGAGTTACATCAAAATAGAAAAGATATTTTGTACAGGCCAAGCTGAGCAATATGAAAAAAAAAAAAATCAGAAAAAGTAGACACTTATCCATTGGATTTTGTTTTTCCCCTTCAACTTGAGACACTTGAGACACATGACAAGTTTAAAACAAACAAACAAGAATTTAAATGCCACTTTGAAAGGAGACCAGAAAGGAGACCAGAAATGATTTAGTTAATTCCATTGCCAACACTTTCTGAACCTATTAAGCATGAACTTCCTGGGGGATGATCATAAAGCAGACTGCATCTTTGAAAAATCAAGTTATATACAAGTGTGAATTTAGTTTCTTCTGTTATTTTACTTTATTAAAACACTTGAAAATGACTACTTCTGGAAAACTTTTTAATTACTTTTTTTGGAGGAAAGAGGTAGAAAAGAAAAAAGGAAGGGAGAGGAGGAAAAAGCATTTTTATTTGTTTATCTTGGCATGCCTTGATAACTAACTACACTGCAGCTCTTCATCATTTTGGGTAAATGAAAATTTTATTTTTATTGATCCATTCTTTCCCATTTTCATTATTTAGATATGAGAGATATTAGTTAGAACATGGAAGATAGAGATAATACTTTTTTCCTCTAATAAAACAGATCCTAGTTTGGAATAAAGAGTTCCAGAGACGATCATGAGGGAAGAGGAATTTTCCAGGCTACTCTAGACCCGAGTTAGAACTGAGAAATAGTGCATGTACTTCCTTGGAGACTGGTTGGGGCTGGTTGAATTTTTTTTTATAGGCTTCTATAAAAGTTAGCATATGTGGCATTTAGAAGGGATGAGAATACTGCCTATCTGTTTTTCAAGATTATCAAATGAGGTTTCACACTGTAAATCTCAGCAATTATGAAAGTTGGCATGGTATTTACACCCCACCACAGGAAGTAGGGATATGTCAGGACCCCTGCAAGAGTAAACTTAAGGCCAGGGATCAAAGTTCACATATCAGGGCAGTGAATTGTCCCTGGTGCCATCCGACCAGCCGAGCAAAGGAATGCAATCATCCGGATCGATAAGGAAAGCCGATGGACGAGTCTGATTTGCGGGATGTGCCCCACGTGTAGTACCTGACCAGGATGGACCCTCTGTACAAAGGAACAAAGGAACTGTGACAGTTGAAGCCCACCAATTTCACCTTGCCCATTCAGGAACTGACATGGCCTGATGACGACCCTCTCTCCATCCTCCTTCCTCACCATGTGGGTTTTTCATTAAAAACCCAGGCGGACGGGATCTGGACCTCCCTGGGTCCACTGGATTCCTTTACCCTCTAATTAAATCTCTGCTTGCTCAGCCTAACTCTGTCATGGGTTTTTTGAGTGATCCGAACCCCACAGGGTAATCAGAAAACATGTTGGCAATGTTTTGAAATTTTCCAGAAGCATAAGAAAGTCTCCTGCTGTAGAAATAATAGTGACCTGAGGGTTAGCAAATTCTTATGAAATTATTAAGACAAAAGATACACACTTTCCTCAATATTCATCTTAGTTTCTGCCAATAAATTCTTGGAATTCTATATGATAAATTCAGAAAGTTGAGCTTATTTTTATGATACAGCTATTCCAATCATTGATCAAAATAATTAGTGTGGGATAAGACATCTGGCAAAACAAGAGTAAGTAATTTTTTTTAAAAGGAGAGGTGCAGGCCAGAATGAAGGCAAATGGGTAGGCAGACACGAAGAGAGAAGAAGAAGCATTTTTATTTAGCTGTTCACACTGGTGGTTCCCCCCCTGGCACGGGACTCAAACCCAGGGGTATGTGACTTGCTCTTTCAGAGGCAATTGACCTAAACATTATTCCACCAGGGTACACTGGAGTAAGTAATTTTTGTATTATTTATACAACTTTATAGCAGTACTATTTCAGGTACTTAAAAAATTATTAGTAATGTAGTTAAAATTCTCATAACAAGTTTTATCTCCCAAGCTTTATTCCCTTACAGATGGCAAAACTGAGGCACAGAGAAGTTACGTAATTGACCTAGGTTACTAGGTACTAAGTGGAGGAGTTGAGATACAAATCTTGCATTCTTTCAAGTTAGTGTTCTTAATTGGTATGCTATGTTACCACCTTGGAAAATGACAAAAAGCCCTTATAAAATAACAAAGTTGTTGGGAATGTGTTCAAAAGACCCAACATTTGAGAACTAGCCACTGATGTGGAAAACATTTCCTACAAAATAGTAAGAGGAGTATGTGTCTGAGTATATCAGTATGAGGAGTTCTTCGGTGTGACTGTAGAGAGCCTACAGTCTATGAAATACTACTTGAATGAGTAATAACCAGATAAAGGCCATTAGATGAAATGTTCATCTTCTTTCTCCAGCAATTGTGTCTATGAAGTGTCATAAAGGCCCATTTCCTGTCTATAATGAACTTGTGGTTTGATAAGATAAAGGTAATTACTGACATTTGATAAACCTTTATTGCAAGACTGCTATATAGCAAGCATATAAAAATAAATAAGCCCTCCTGGTGGTTGCTGCCCGGCTGGGAAGAAGGGCAATCACTATAGGGTGTGGGACAGGTCACAGCAGGTTTAAGAAAAGGATATCTTGAGAGTGGCAGAAATGGCTCCCAAGCAGGGTGGGGAATTCCAGGGTCACTTCTTCAAGAAAACAGAGCCTGACTGGAATACTTTATAATTTTTGATTGCCATTTCCACACCTTTTCATCCACATTTGAATTTGTAAATACTAGATTTAAGGATATGATACATTCTATTTCCTAATCATACATCTTTTCCATTTACCTCCAGGCTAAATACAGGGATCAAGCAACAGAAAATGGCCTTAGACCTGAACAGTTGATTGTCCAGAATGGATTCTTTTTTGCATGTAATAGTCCCTATCTGCTTTGAGGCTGCATTGTCTATTTTAGCTTCCTGTGCTGGCAGAGCTCTTGGTCACCAATCACTAACCTGAATTTTCTCCCAGTGCTGAGTTTTCCTCTACTTTTGCCTTTGTTTGCTTTTTGTTTCCCCTATATGTACACGATCTAATTTCTACCTTGCCTTGTCCATGCCTCTGCTAATACTGATCTTTAATCTATGTTTTTTTTTGGACTTGGTGAACCATGTTTAGTCAAGTCCCTAGACTTACATATACTCCTTCCCCTTGGTTCATACACTAACTCCATATCTCCTGCTTTGTGCTTTCATATATATCATGTATCTACTACTTCAATTAGGACCTTAGAGGTAGATAAAACTTAGTGGTAGATGCTCAAAAATAGAGCTTAAAGTAAGGCATAGAAATTTTACAGCTTTCCCTTAACCAGAGAAGACTTCTGGGATAGAAATGCTCTCAAAAATCTTTGACCATTAACTGCTCGCCACTTCCAGCAGCCATGAAGACAGCTATAAAAACCGCCAAGCTAGCAAAGCCATAAAAACATCCTGTGACCTGAGCTTGCTGGAATGTTGCCAGCAGACAAAGAACTTCCTGAGCTTGAACCCCCCCTCCCCTAATTTACATCCCTCTCTTCCCGTACTTGCTCTAACCTATATAAGTGTGTCCTAACCGGAAGCCTATACTCAACCTTTGCGGGAAGGAACCCTGCTGAGCCTGTCCGTAATAAATCTGCCTAAAATACTTTCAAAAGAGTGCCAACTTGGTTTATCGCAGAGAGCTGTAACATTGTTGCACGTGGACAGATAGCCTTTTGATGAAAAAGGAATGTTTTAGACTCAGGTGAACAATTTTAGTTTTAAACAAAATAGTGATCTGTGAACAAGCAAAATTATGTTGGATTGCTATTATCAGATGCTCCAAACCCACTGTCAAAAGCTGCTGTAAGTTTCCATGTGGGTATATCTTTTAAAATTCCTCAATATGCTACAGAAAAGATTTGATCGAAAAACTTGAAGAAGAATTCTAGTGTCAGAGATCAAGGGAAAGAAAGGTCAGAAAATTGAATACTAGTATAGCATTTCTCTTTCACATACACATATTTTATACTCTCAATGTGTATTCAGAAAGTGCTTTCTGCAAAAGTTTAAAAGAAAGAAATAGTAGTCCTTATTGTACAAAGAGCCCCATTCTAAAAGTATTTCCATGCTACAAATAATATTTATTTCCTCAATATAGAAATACCGGAGAGAAAGACATGCATAAAAATTGGCATCAGAAGGGCATACTGAGATGCAATTACAAAAGTTAAAGTTTTTATCCTCTGCCCCAGCCTTATTGTTTTATGGAGCACATAAAGAGGAATATTTTTGAAGTAGTGTCTGAGTCAGTATATAAACTGAAGCCAGTAGGGCAGTATTTCTCAGACTCTTAATGGATTGTCTACCTCAATATGGAACAGCTGTGCTTACTTAGAATGCAAATTTCAGGGCTCTGCTTCAGATTTACCTAGTCAGAATCAAACCAAGGAAACCTGCATTTTAAACAAGGTTTCTAGGTGGACACATGGACCACAAGAGAACCACTGCTCTGGGACTATGCGTAAAATAGGCAAGAATCCTGTATCTGTAGTCAAATAAAATCACAACTCCTCCAAGTAATTCAACTGACATGTGTACAACCAGTAGATGCCTTATAAGGAAAAGGGAGTAGAGATGTTTTAAAAAAATGAAATGGAAAATTTATTTCTCTGAGTTAGGGAGAAAGGACGGCAGCCCTATTATGGTTTGAGTGGTACCATCGCACTATATAGATATCTTTCCTCCTCTACCTGGAGAGAAAGAAAACATGAGCCATGATAGACTCTTGTGGTCATTGTTGGGGGAGAGTTAGGATGAGACGTGAATTTCTAGAATCCTCTCAGCATTTTTGCAAACTTCCCAAAGCAGCATGGGAGCAGACAGCATGGAAAGCTGACAAGATAGAGCAAATTTAGCCCCAATGAGAGGACAAAGAAGCACAGAATTCCTTCAAGACTATACTGGCCAGAACTTTTTAGAACCAAACTGAGAAATCACTCAGATGTCCCTCTTCCTATCTCACCTAGAACCACCCACAGTAGCTTTGGTCTTTGATGATTAAGAGCACGCCCTTCTTATCAATAGCCCATTACTTAAGCTAAATGAGGGCTATAAATTGGACAATCTCATAGCAAGCAGTGCAGCAATTTCTGCCCACAAGAACTCTAATCTCATGCTGTTGCTTTCTTTCTCTTTCATTTGCTCTAATAAACTTACAAAGTCATATCCATTTAAAATGCCTAAGAATTCTTTCTTGGTTATTTCGCCTCCTGAACCACAGGATCCCACTTCAGTCATGACCCAGCAAACATCGCCTTCTTCTAAAAGATAAGCAAACCTTGGAGCCAAATCAAGAGCATTTTGTTTTTACCCACAAAGGAATTCATTTTGTGTGAATGGCAATTAGCCAAGTAGAGAAAATTAGTATAAATGAAAAGGTGATTCTCAGCCTTTTTGCCACCTCTGAACATTTTAAAACTCTAAGATTTTGAGCAACCCATTTGAAAGGAATAAAATAGTTGGAAAGACCAAGAGTCATGCCTCAATGGCCTAAAAAGTAAGCACAAATACTACTTTCTTCCCACCTTCACTTTAGTATTCTGCTGCTGTTAAGAGGAGATCTGATGGCTCAGTGCCCTTTCTGGGCTCCCTTATGCACTGATTATGCAAACTCCGTGCACCTGAAGTCTCTCTAGGATCAGTTTGCCATACCTGTTATGCACTCTGTCATAGGACCTCTTCAACCAAGTAACATCTAGCAACATTACTATAATACTAGATACACTTAGTAATAGCCAAAGTAAAACTTCGTTTAAAAACTTGAAAGGCCAGCCACTAAGAATGAAGTCCTGATAGATGCTACAACTTGGATGTTTTCACCATCTTGAAAACATTATGTTAAGTAAAAGAAGACAGATAAAAAAGGCCACATATTGTATGATTCTACTTACCTGAAATGTTCAGAAGAGGCAAATCAATAGAAACAGAAAGTAGATTAGCTGTTGCCAGGGGCTGGAGGAGTGGGAGAATGGGAAGTGGCTGCTACTGGATTTAAGGTTTCTTTTTGGGGTGACAGAAATACTCTAAAATTAGATGGTTGACAACCTTGTGGAACTAATAACCCATGGAACTGTGCACTCTAAAATGGTGGGTTTTATGGTATGTGAATTCTCTCTCAATAAAGCTGCTCTTAAAAATTAATGTACAATATTCTTGAGACGCTCCTTAGTAATCTTGGTACATTAGTGCACTGAGATAGATAAATTAAAATTAAGCAATAAAGTTGACTAAGTGTTGAAATGTTCTTTGAATCTTGTATCTACTGGTTCTCTGAGTTTACTTAGCCAGTGAAATGGGTAGCTAACACTTTTTTTTAAAACTTTGTTTATACACTATAATAGAATATTTGAGAAAGCTTTGATGCTATGTAAAATTAGGCATTGCATAAAACAGATTATAATTCCTAATGATGATGATGATGAAAGTTGAATTAGAACTAATGAGAAGAGTACCAAACTATATGGTTGGCATTCATTTTATTTCATGAATGGCTAATTTAACTGCGTTATTAAAAAGATATTAATAAATATTAATGGGAGAAGAAAATCTGCTAATCACATATAGTTATGGTTTAAACTAGATTACTTTAACTAGAGCACGTGGTTGTTTGTAGCAAAGTCAGTTTTGGAGAGAGGGTAATGAATTCATTTCAAAGACTGAACTGGTAAAGCCGGTCATGAGGTTATATCATGTTATATAATGTGCAATGCTTATGATCTCGACTAATACTTACGGCTGTTAATAGTTTTTGTCAGGTACCCTTTTGAGAATGTGACAAAAGCTCTGGACCCTTCCTTAAAAGGCACACATGTAGATGACATTCTTTTTCTATGGAATTTTTAGGAGGTCTACTCTGAAGTCTGTCCAAGGACTCTCCACCCCATGCTGAGAATTCCATGTCTATATAAAGAATAATTTAGTCTTCACTAACGTTTATTTTAGTCAGTTCAAGCTTTTGTCAGTAGTTCTATATTTGCTCAGATGCTAAATTTTTTAAACACACTCACATAGTCTGTTGGGCAATGGACACCCACCCTAGCACCAACTGTGTCCATTCCAAGATTGGACTTTAATTATCATGTCTCTTTGGGATATGACAATTACTTAGAGGAAGTGGGATCGTGTGGGACTTTTACAAAGTATTGGATCCCCACTTCCCATGAAACAGGAAGTCTCCCTTAATAAGTGGCCTCCAAGGTTCTTTCTACTTATGCTTTAATGAGCGGCTCTGCAAATAAACCTTCAAGTAGCATCTGAGAAATTTTCCAAATATGAGTACTTCAGCCTCTAGAGCACACACAGCCCCAATGCAGTCAATGGATACAGAGAACTTAGGCGAGCACTCAGTTTTGGTCCAAATTCTCCACAAAGAAGCCTCAATGTTTTTATTTTGTTGACCATAGTGATATATTTAGTTATCCAGGAGGTTAGTCAATCTGCCAGGGAAAATATCCTGAAGAAAATGAAGTGGGCAATTATGTCAGGCAGAACTAGGAGTTAGTGTGGCTGGGCCTTGTTTTAAAACAGATTCCTACCTCACTCAAAAAGTCTCATGTCCATGTGTTTTTTTTCTGGGGAGAAACTTCCAAGGCAGCAATGTGAAAATTAGCAGACTTGATGAAGGGTGTGTAGCCATCTGGTTTGCTCACAAGCAGGGTTGCTCTTTTTATCAGAATTATTTTCATATTTTTGTATGGAGGAGAAATGGGCCATCTTGAACACCAAGTTAGTATTAACCCCTTCTTCACACAATTCTATTCAAATTTCTCCTAATGAGGATACTCAGAAAATCCCCCTCCCCCTTTTTTTTCCATGAAGAGGGAATAACTGACCTGGTGAAGTAGCCAATGTCTAGGGAGGGGGATGGGAGACTCCCAAACTGTAGGAACAAAGTATCCCAAAGGCTGCCTTGTCTGAACATGACTTTACTTCAGACTGAGTTTTCCATTCACATGGAAATAAGAATTAGGCTCTAATAAGGTGACTCTTCCTATCTTAGGAACTGACTTATTTTTATCTCAGGAGCCAAAACCTCCTTGTTCTCACTCCTCCAGCTGATTAGGAGGTGAAGGAGACCTTTAGACAATGGCTCATGTAACTCTGTGTGTTGCAGAGATGGAGAGAGAACACAGGCCTATTCCTATTGTTTTTGCGCTAACTACACATAACATTTGCTTCCTAGAGTTTTGAATATTTAACATCCACCAAGAATAACTTGCCTGTAGGTATCTGCTGGGGACAAAAAAAAGGTGGTCGTGGTGGTGGGAATCTGAGTTTATATTTCTTGCTCTCCCCAGCACCCCGCCCCACCATTATTTTTTTCTTTTCTGGAAACTCTTCAATACACACTCATTCTTATTTTGAACCAGATGTAAGGACAGTTTTCTTTTCATTTCCTGATTGGTTGGGAAAAGTTTCCAAAGGAATGTTCCGCTAACTTGGGGAGGACCATTTAAAAGTGGAAACATTTTCTTAAGTGACCAGGAGGGCAAATCAAAGATAGCAGTCATCAGCCACTATTACAGACCACTAGCCTTTTCTCCTGCCATGTAAAGGGCAAAATCAGAAAAGAAAAGTAAGATGCAGGTTTTTTCTGGAAAGTTGACTTCAGAAGAAAAACTGAAAACATGCAAAGTGCTGAGAGCAAACTTCTTTTTCTGTCTCCTTGGTCATTTTTGGACTGTAGGTAATAAGCCAGGCGGGTAGTTACTTCTTAAAGCACTTCTTTTAGTTTTCTTGGGGATCACCCTTGTTGGTTGAGCAGATAAATCCTAATCCTTTCTTTTAAAAGGGGAATAATAGTAAAAACACTTTAAAAGAAAATCTACATCGAATGTTGTGACTTTGGGTTCAAAGATAAACAAAGAAAAGAAAAACAAAGTATATACTACTTTTAAAATTCTTGAATTAATTTAACTAATGACTTTATATATAATCCCAATTGCCTGAATATAAAATGTCATTTGTCTCCAAGATTATTTCCCAGAAAATAAGGTAGTCACTTACTGTATCCATCTTAATGAAGTCATCTTTCGGTGTTCTTCCAATACTTAAATTTGGAACAACAAACTACTGTTAGAGGAAGATGCATTAAGGTAAAATGATCTAAGTTAGTGTCTGTGTTGGATGCTAATGAAGGTCATCTGCCAGAACTGGTTAAAAAAATTTATTTAGTAATTATTCTTGAAGTTATTAGCCCTGAAATGCAAATATTAGTTCTTCCTTCAAAATAAGCCTTTTAGAGATCACATAAAAATTCAATTCAGCAAGTGGCATACTATGGAGATTATAAATGGGCGTTTGTGACTTGGTATAGCACTTACAGTGACAGCAGTGTACATGGACTTGAAAGTGTTAGCTGGGAAGTAACTTAGAAGGAAGTGACAATGATGGGTTTGAAAAACTATTGGATTAATTACAAAATGACACTGGTGAAGGACAACATTGTTTTACCAGGGAGACGCTTTTACCTGTGAGAAGCTGTTGCTTTCCTCTGGGCAGACAGAGACAGACAGACAGACAGACACTCCAGAAGCCCTTTGTCATAGTCAGGTGCTACCAATTACTGATCTCCCACTGTGAGACTCAATCTCAGTTGACTGGTGTTGGCTCTAGTGGGAAATTTATTAAAGCTCCATGCCTCAGGCAGCTCAGCATGCTCCTGTGGAGAATAGGGGCTACTCCCTCTGGAATCCCAAGTATTATTAAATGCACTATTAAATCCCCCTTTCTGAGGACCAAAGAGCAATATTTCCTAAAATCACTTGTGGGACAGTTCTACAATTAATGGGCAATCTCAAAATCATGGCATTGACCCCTGGAGTTATAATATCTTTACAATCTATAACTCACAGCAAGTGTGTGTGTGTGTGTGTGTGTGTGTGTGTGTGTGTGTGCACATGCACTAAAAGCATCATAGCAATATGGGGAGGGTGAGCTCAACAGAGTATGAGAATTATCCCAAATGGAAACCAGTCATTCCCTGGGGTCTTGGGTGTGGTTGGATTCTGATCAGATAACAAATTCCAGAGTCCTACTCAGATAGAGTGCTCCTGATTGATCAGAGTGAGGAAAGAGTTCAAAGGACTCCTGGTTGAAAGTTGCTCCCCTGCCAATAATATCCTATTGCCACTGTTCCAGTTGTTGAGTGTTGGAAGTGGTTCAGGGATGCAGGGTAAGGAACTAGGAGATCTATGGGGACCAGCTTCCTATCCCAGCAGTGTAAGAAACCACACATGAAGGTAAGAACCAGCATGAGCCGAGTCATTGAAGGAGAGTAAGAGCTGGAATTTGGACTTTTGAGAGGTAATTCCCATTATTGTTGACTTCAGATAGGACTCCACAGCCAAGATTTCAAGGATCAGGAAGGTAGTCAGATGGATAGTTTTCAGTCAACAGAGCTCTTTCTATAATTAGCTGAACTCTCATGAGGCAATTTTACCTTTTTTAGTACTTCTTTTAGTATGTTCCTCTTAGGGAGGCCACTTTCA
This sequence comes from Solenodon paradoxus, assembly GCA_004363575.1. NCBI lineage: Eukaryota > Metazoa > Chordata > Mammalia > Eulipotyphla > Solenodontidae > Solenodon > Solenodon paradoxus. The sequence goes on from RJWH01000699.1 coordinate 474,768, forward strand.
TCTGTCTGGCAAAATTTCTTTCTATTCTTGACTAACTCATATATCTTCTCCTGTCAATTTCTAGAACTAGTTTTCCTTTCCTCAATTCTGATGAGCATTATTGAACTCAGCCTTTTGAAAACCTGTATATATTTGAAATTTGATAATATTTTATCACCAAAGAGAGGGATTTGAGGCAATAAATTTTGTTAAAGGAAAGGTGCAAGTAGGAATGAAGGCAAGTAGACAGACTGGCAGGAAGAGAGGAGAGGAAGAAGAATCTTTATTTTTTTCTAGTTGTTCACACTGGTTGTTTCCCCAAGGACCCAGGACTCAAACTCAGGGGTATATGGCCTGCGCTCCTTCAGAGGAGATCGACTTCAGAGGATACTCCCCTAGGGCATAGTGAAGCAATATATATTTGAAATAATATATTTTGGGACAGTTATGCAAATCAGTATCTCCTTTTCTTTCTCATTTTGTCACTGTGGCTTTTGACATTGATGGAAACAAATCGCATTCAATAAACCAGTTAGATTAAAAAATGTTAAACCCTCCCACCCTCTCACAAAGGAAATTAAGCTTAAGCAAAAACCATGTAATTAGTCATTGAGATAGAATGTATCTCTAGTACTTCTGGTTCTAGGTGTATTTCAGTGAAAAAGACTAGCTGTTGCTGCAAAGTGTATCCCCTGATATTTCCAGACACTTGAAATCCTACTCTCTCCCTGGACTCACTGAATTTCTAGGTTAAGTTGCCAAATTTATTCTTTTCCACCTTTTGTTTAAAAAAGGGGAGGGCTTGTGAAATTGTTATTGTCTTCTGTCACTGAGTGAGAAATAAGGCATTAATGACAATGAAATTCTTCTCTAATGTTTCTGTAGGGATGGGGAAATAAAATGAAAACTACTGAGAAGTCTCAACAGCCTTTCTAAGAACGCTGGATTTACATATCCTGGAATTAGCATCAGTGTGCAGATCATGGTGTGGAATCAGGTGATTTCTGTTTGGTTTATTTGCTTTATTTTCATCTGCTATCTTGTTTGAAAATAAGCTACTATTGTGACGATTGATTTCACTAGGCTTTTTATACTTATAAGATGCCAACAAGGACAAAGCAGGCTTTGTAGAGCAGGACCTGGAATTAGTTGGTCCTGATCGACTCAGCCAGGGTACATGGTGGCAAGTCCATGAGACCCAGAGCCCTTGATTCTGAAAGATCAGAGCTCAAATGCAGGGTGACTGAGTAACAGGTTGGGAGATGTTGGACTGAAGTATTCCTGAGCTAATGGTTCCTTATATGCTTCCTGTGCTGGACTTAAAACTAGCAACAGATGTCCCCCAAATGACTTGTACACAAATGTTCCTAACGACTTTATTCATAATAGTTGCTAACTAGAAACAAACCAAATGTTCCTCAATAGTTGACTGGACAAACAAATGGTGCTACTCTCATGCAGCAGATAACAACAGCAGCGAAAAGAATGAACTGCCTTCCTTAATCAAATCAAATTGGAGACCTTTAAACTTAAGACTTGTGCATTAGTTTCTATTGTTCTGTAACAGATTGTCACAAACACTGGAGCTTCAAACAATAATTAACTTACAGTTCTGTAGGTCAGAAGTTCAAACAAAACATGACTGCTTCCTCCCTGCAGGGTCTTGGAGGGTTGAAATCGGGTTTTTGTCAGGCTATGTTCTTTCCTAGAGACTGCAAAAGAATTTACTTTTGAGCTCTTTTAAACTGTTGGCTGAATTCAGTTCCAAGCAATTGTAGGACTGAGATCCCTGTTTATCTGCTTACTAGGGCTATTCTCAGCTCTTGGAGGCTTCCTTCTCATGCTTCAGAAACTTCTAGTGAAACAACTCTGTCCTTTTATAGATTCCCTTGATTAGACTAGGCCTACTTAGAATAATCTCCCTGTATTAAGATCAGCTGATTGTGACCTTAATTACATCTGCATATTCCTTCACAGTAGCACCTGAATCAGTGTTTGACTACCTAGGAGAAGATGCATGTAGAAGACTGGGGATCTTGAGGGCCAGCTGTGAATTCTGCCTTAACCCTTAATGTCACCCTTTTCTCCGCTCTTCCAGAGCATAGAGCATATACAGAGAACTGTTGAAGGGGAATAAACTAGACCCACTCAGCCCAGTATTTCATTTTAACTTTGGCACCAACAGGGAACATTGGGAGCATTTGATTGTTCATATGCTCTCACTTTTGGTGAAGAAGTGAACATTTTGTAAGGAGAGATATGTATGTACCTTTGACTTGGCAAATAAAAGGGACCATAATGCTCAAAAATATTAATAGTTTAAAATAATAATTTCCAATGTCCCTCCAATGATCATGCACTACTCCTTCAACTGGACACAAAATTTTATTTTTTTAAGTCAAGAATATGGTGTACCTTGGTGGCCTAGAAGTTTTAGTCCACATCCCAAAGTCCTTGGTTTAAGACCCGGGTCCATGGAAACATCCAAGATGAACAACTTTAAAAAAGTCCTTCTTCCACCTCTCATTTCCTGTCTGCCTGCCTGCTTCATTCCTTCTGGGACCTTTCCTTTAAAAAAGTCAAGAATTTGATATTATATCACATATGTCCTTAGAGTTTATTTACCCCTCATGGATTCATCACTCTCAATTTTATCTAAGCCATTGATAAGAACTTGTTTTTCATGATGGTATTTCAGAAAAAGTGTTTATAAGTTACATTTAAAATTTTAGTATAAAATATTTTTATTATATAAGAAAGGATTAATACATTGGATTATATGCATCATTGCCTGTTTCAATGAATACGAAGGTATCAGTGAAAAAATTTGCACTCCTTTTACAGAGCTAAGTTTTTCATGCTACAAGTCCCACTTTTTGAGCACTTCAGAATTTCCAAAATCCATGTATATATCTATCTCATTGCACTAAGCAATCTAACTTTGCCTTTGAGACTAAGGTGACATTACCTGCCCCCAAATACAAAGTGCACGTTAGAGAGAGAATTGGGATTAGAATTAATACCGGTGTTGTGACGTGACCTTCCCTCTTCTTAGGATAAAAGATTAGAGTTTGTAGGGCTAGAATATGTCTATTTTGAATTGGAAAACCTAAGCTAAGAACTCTAGTGCCTAAACACTTGTATTGTGGAAACCCAGCCTTGATAGGACTGTATATGGAATAAATGAAAAACTTTCCCTTTTCTCCTAGTTAGTTACTGTGTCCATGAATATGCTTGTTTTCAAATATGTATATGTCAGTACAGTAAAAAATCAAAATCTTCTCTTTCTTGTCTTCAGAAGTATCACATTTCTTGATTGTGGATACAAGGGTTAATCTGTCCTGCCGTCATTTTATCCCAGTTTTTCATGACCAACCAGGTTAACCACAACTGCTTTGTCTATTTTGACCGTGATGTCAAAATTCTTATAATTGCATGTCTTGGTTTGGGACTGTGCCTGGTGGTAGACTCCTATGTAGCTTTATTTCTTTTGTTTGAAATTTGTTTATGGTCTTTTCTAGGAGAAGTGCTGGATCTGAGAGAGGGAAATTACATCAGACTCTTGGTTTTCTGGATTAGATCATTACAGGATCCAAAGTAAACTGCCCTTTTTGGGGTAGTACAGCTGAACACTGGCAGAGAGTAGGTAGACTTTCTTTCCCAACCCTTGAAAAGAGAAGGGCTGAAGTCTTTAGCAACCTTTATTGCCAGAGGGCACACATGCTAGAAATTAAGTTAAGCCATTCTTTAATTTATATAAATAATCAAGAAATGTCAATTGACTTTGTTGATAGACCAATTAAATTAATTAACAGATGTATACTTTGTATAAAAAGGTACATCTGCTTCATAGATGTACTGTCAGCATCTTTCTGATTTCAGACCCATGCAGGATTTTGCTTCCTGAATTGGAGACCAGCATGATCAAAAGTAGATGGTCTGGAAGGCTTAGGATAATTGGGCAGGTAATGAAGTTTTCCTAAAAAAACTCCATTAACCATAGTTAAGTTCAAGCAAGTGGAAATTACTTTAAATTGCAATAGCTCATTAAATTAACTCTCCAATTACAGAGGCTTCTCAATGTGGTTTTTAATTAAAACTAGTGATTAATTCATGGCACTGATAGTGGAATAGTGACCCTTGTTTTGATTTTAAATGAGGTTGCAGATATATGCAATAATATTTGCATATGACCAACTGAGGAAGATTTCTAGACAAAGTAGCCACTCTATTAACAATAACTTAAATGACTTCTGATGTTGATTCTTTGCAAAATCTCAAGGTAATTTTCTATTGGTACATTGGTGGAAATGCTCAAGCAATAAATCTTTTATCCTGTATGAAAACATACATGTTGGCTAAGTCCAATGTGAAATAATTTTCAGATATCCTGTATTCAACTTCTAATCAAGTCTTGTCCTCTGGATTAAGTCTCTCTCAAAAAATAGTTAACTAATAAATATTTGTATTTTATTATGATTATTTTTATTAGCTAATATAAACGAGAGCTTGCCTTATATAGACTTATTTTAACTCATTCAAAGTAGTCTCATTTATTTTTCATACCAATTATATGATGTGGATAGTATTATTATCTTTATTTTAAAAATTATGCACTCGCAGCTCTGAAAGTCTGAGTGTACTGTCTGAGGACATCCAGTTTGCAAGAGGATAGTGTAGAATTTGCACCAAACTTTCTTTGACTTCAAAGTTGGAATGTTTTCAATTGCTGTATTAGTTTCATTTCTTTTCAAGTATTGACTTTTAAAATCTTTTATTAAAAATGACATTTCTTGAGGGATTACCTCTGTCAGTTTCTAGCAAGAAACAGATGTCATATCCAAATTGGGATGATTCTAGGAGAGTTTATTTGCAAAGAGACTATTTATAAAAGTGTGTGTTGGGGATGGGGTAGAGTGTAAGGGAACCACAAGACATAATGTAGCGGCCTGAGGCTAATAGCAGATGAAGCGTTACTACAACTAGGTCTGGAAGCATGAGGGGAGAGGGCAGTTACTGGTCCAGGAAAATAAAACATTGTTTGGAGAAGGTCATCTGGAGATGCACATTCATCCTCAAAGGAAGGACATGTCCAAACAAAGGTTGTCTCCCAGAAAGGAGACCGGAGGAACACACACTCAGGTTTTACTCTCCTCTCATCCTCTAGTCTTCTGCTAAGACTCTCATTGGCCAACCTAACAGGAAGCCGAGGGCATAGGAGTCCTGCTGACATGGTGCTTGTCCATCAGCCTAGCAAGGTGTAGAGCAGGGTGGAGACTGGGGAGAGGATCTGAAGGGACGCACGAAAGACTTACAGAACAACAACAAAAGTGAAAGAGTCATTGATGGTAATTACAGTTGGTTGTTTCATTCTGTGAATAAAGATGTAACAGATAGTTTTTCTTAGGATGTGAAGAAAGTGACTGCAAATTTGACTTTCTTGGACCCATTTATACGAAAGACTTACAGAAAAACAACAAAAGTGAAAGAGTCATTGATGGTAATTACAGTTGGTTGTTTCATTCTGTGAATAAAGATGTAACAGATAGTTTTTCTTAGGATGTGAAGAAAGTGACTGCAAATTTGACTTTCTTGGACCCATTTATGGCTGTTGCATAGTATCAGGCCTCATGTTGGGCAACACTATTACTGCCACTGGCAGAACTGTGATCCCAGAACAAGTCTCTGAGTAAGGTTGTAGTACTAGGTCATCTGCAGAATTAGGGGTCCTTTTTATTTCCCTTTGAAAAATATGGCATCCTTGAAAGGTCATGAGTGACCTTTCAGAGAAAAGATATTTTCAGAGAAAAGATATTTTCAGAGAAAAGATATTTACCTTTTTATTTAGACAGTTACCAAATGAGTTGGATATAAAGGGTTTCTAAGTAACTTTTGAGCAAAACAAACAAGAAACCTAAATGAAGAAAATGAAAGAATGAATATCAAGCTGTGAACATTAAAGGATCCTGAGTGGGAGAAAAACTACCAATGCTGTTGGAGAAGGACCAAAACTTGTTAGCATTCAGCTTGATTGTCCAGATTTTAATTCGTTATAGAAGACATTGGCCTTGCATTTTAGTTTCTTGTAAAGTGTTCCAATTTGAATTTTTAGTCCTGTATCTCCCCCTTTTTTTAAAAAAAAATTAATATACATTATCACTTGTTAGGGTGAAGTCTGAACACTTAAGCAAATACCATCTTCAGTATATTTGCTGTTCCAGGGAATCTTTTAGTCCACATTTTTCTGTCTTTTCTTTTTTTTAAGAGGAAGAAAGGAAGGGAGAGGAGGAAGAAAGAAGCATTTTAAGGAAGGAAGAGGAGGAAGAAATATATTTCTTTAGTTGTTCATTTTCGGTTTTTCACCCTGGTCCTGGGTCTTGAACTCAGGCCCCTGGCCTTTACAAGTGACAAAGGTGCACCCCTCATTTTTTTTTTTTTTTAACATTCAGCCAAGTTGATATAGAAATATTTGTCATAAAGTATCCATAAAGCAGATGTTATAGATTTTGCTGCATTGCTAATTTCTTTAGAAGAGACTAATTATTGTACCTAAAATTTTCACTATCAAGAGGAAAACAATTTTGTCATGTATAGCTCACAGGCTATGTACGGAAACGTGGAGGTGAGGCAGTGTTGCGACAACCCTCACAATATCAAGACCAAGCTGCCGCCAGACAAAAACCTGGAGCCTTTGGTTTTTAAAAATCCTTACCCTATTTTTGTTAGCACACTTTCCACCTAAAATGTGGAATTGGTGATAACCAAGTTATAGTTCCTTGAAAGAATCTTTAGTTTTTGCCAAAGTCATTCACTATTCTTCATGCTTTCTCTGTGTTGTTCTCACTGGAATTCCCTCATTCTCAAACACTTTCCAAATCCTATGAAATTGAAGTATGATTTTCTAAATGAAACCTGCCCTCCATTAGAGGTCAGGAAGATTGTTCAAAATTCTGACTGCTTACAGTAGTTAGATTTATCGCTTTCACTTAATCAGATATATGCCAAATTAGGACTTTTTGAAATATGTAAAATGGTATCATTTTGTTTAAGAGTGTGTTAATGCATGTCTATTTTTTTCCTCTCAATTTGTGTATAAGCGCCATTAGAGTGAAGGCTATAATACTTGTTTGTCTCTCTTACTGTTCACAAGTATATATTCATGCTGAGAGAATGTTGGTCAAATAAATGAATAAAGCATGGTAGAAAGGGAGTGAGGAACCTGTAGTCAACATAATGTATGTGATACATGAGTCATCTCCCCTAACTCCATTAAAATGACAGAAAAGAAATAACAAAGGTTTAAATGCATCCAATAAAAAAAAGGCACTTGCAGGAAAAAATAAAATGTTGCTAACATTTGGAAGGAATTATGACTTAGTAAAAGGGGAAAGGTAAAAAGTAAGTGTCTGCAAAAGGTAAGTTAAAAGAAATCACATGAATCCATGTTCATGAATTTGAGGGAAATTCAAGAATTGGAGGCAAGTTTTTTGGGAAGAGGATGTGGGTAAAGCTGAAAATATGTCCTTAAAAAAACCTCTAAATGTCCATATTTCTGTTCAATCAGTTCAATTGTGCATACTCCATTTCTGATGGTAGAAGCTTCAAGTGCAAGTTAACAAGTTCAACCAACAAGGCTCTGGATAAGGGAACACAAGAAGCAGGAGGTTTTATGTGAGAAGCAGTATTAAAGATTGGGAAATGATTAATGTCAGTCTGCACTGAGGAGTGTCATCCTGCCTCTTTTCCCATTAGGTTTTGGAGAACCTTAGCAGACAGATAGGAGATAGAGGGTTTATTCTATGGACCATTTGAATGACACAGGAAAAAAAAACAAACAAACCCTTGTATGTTTGATCTGTGGTATACTTAATAAATAGTCCTCAGCATACTCAAGTAAGACCCGCCAGTTATCAAACCCTACTTAAACATACAAATTACCCTAAATGCTTCTGACTGTGCTTTGGTGTTTTTTCTAAAGATGAACACAAAGAGAAGGATCACAAGATTCTTTAAATGTAGAAAAAGAGATTGAACCCAGAAGATGTTTTTAAAGGTAGTATAGCTTCTTCCCAGTAGCAGAAAATTACAGAAAACAAAATATTCTCAGAGAGATAAGAGAAGGAATTGTGCTATTAAATATGTAAAAAACAAAGAAAATTGTTTGCAAATTAAAATATGAGAGACGAACTAAAAACATCCAAAGTATGGATTAGTAGATAAAGTTGAAGAAATTTCCCAGAGAAAGAAGTTAAAAAAAAAAAAAAAAGAGAGACGTAAAAAATAAAACAATTAGAGTTTCCATTCAGTAGATTCAGCATCAATCAAATTAAACTTCACAATGAGAATGGACAAAATGAAGAGAAAGGACTTGCCAAAGAAATAACATAAAAGAACTTTCCAGCACAGAAGGATATAAATCTATGTTAAAAGAATCTACCAAATATACGGACAGTGAACATTAAAAAACTCATCCATCTTTGTGACATTTTTGAACATAAGGGTTAATAATAACAAGAATCTGGTCCAGGTGCAGCCCTGGTGGCCTACAAGTTAACTTCGCAGAGTATGGTCCACATATATTCCAGAGACCCAGGTTTGCCACCTAGGGACTGGGGGAATAAAAAAAATGAAACAACTAAATAAGAATACATGAAAGATGCTCTTAGTCTTCTCTCTTCATGCCTGCCTGCTCACTTTTTTCCCTGCCTACATCTTCCTTACAAAAAATTAAAAACAATGAGAAACCAAACTTGGGCCCGGCCTCAGGTTTCAGTAGACTACAACCCACAACCTGCCCTAGTGTTTCAGTGAACCAGCACCTAGCAGGCCTCAGGACCCACAGAGCCCCACATCACTTAAACCCAAACCCAGAAACCTGGAAACACATAATTGGGGCACATGGTGGGTGAATCCCATTCCCTCCGCTCTGGCTAGAGGATGCTGCCTACTGCTTTAGGGCATAGTAGAGCTCATAGGGCAGCCTGTGAACTTGCTCCCTGGCTGAAGGCTGCAGGCAGGGAGGGAGATCCCTTCCTCTACCATCATAAATAGACTCAGCTTGGAGAGAAATGGAGCTCAGAAATTGAAGACAAGATAATAGAGGCAAATCTTACAGAAGAGAAACAAGATTGAAAAAAATGAGGAAACCATATGAGAAATATCAGACACTATGAGAATATACATAAAGATATAAAGATAATAGTTGCCTTAGAAGACTAGGAGAGAAAGAAAGGAACACAATACCTATTTAAAGAAGTAATAGCAGAGAATTTTCCACATCTGTCATAAGAAGTAGCCATGGAGTAGGTCTAGGACAGAGAAAACACCAAAATTTCTAAATGTGAAAAGACCTATCCCAGACACATTATAGTAAAACTAGCAAAAGAAAAAAATATATAAATAAATAAAAATTACTAGAGGTTGCTAGAGAAAAGAAAAACATAACCTATAAAGATAGACCCATCAGTCTATCATCAGATTTCTCAACAGAAGCCCTGCAGGCCAGGAGAGGGAGATGATGTATTCAAAAATACTAAAAATCAAAAAGTAACAGTCAAGAATACTCTACCCTGCAAAATTACCATTTAGAGAAATAAAAGTATTCAATGACAATTGCAGATTAATAGATTTTCCATCACAAAGTTTGCCATTCAAGAAATCTTGAAAGGGATCCTACAACAGGGAAAATGGAACCAAAGATCCACCAAACCTGGAGAATGGTCATAAATAGGAAAGCAAAAGCAGGAACAAAGATGGAACCAACAGGAGAAAACACAACAAAACAAAAAAACTAAAGGGGGAAAGAAAATTATGAAATCTTTACAAACATATAAATATGATATGGCATCAAAAAGCAGTAAATTAATCCATATGATGACCATAAAACCCAATCCTAAAGAGATACATAACTGGGAAGTATATGAAACTGACAGAATAGATACTGAATACCATATAGAGGAAAAAAAGCAAACATAAGCAAATGGAAAATGGTAAAGAACTGAAAGCCTTTCCCTTAAGTTCTGGAATAAATCAATTTACATTATCACCACTAGTATTCAATATAGTTCTGGAAGTCTTAGGCAGAGCGCTAAGGCAGGAAAAACACATTAAATGAATCCAAATCAGAAAAGAAAAAATAGCGCAATCATTATTTGCAAATGACATGATATTACACCTAGAAAATCCTAAAGACTATGCAAAGAAACTGCTAGAAACAAATGAATACAGCAAACTGCCAGGGTATAAAATCAACACATTGAAAACCAATACCATTTCTATATGCAAGCAATGAAGTAGAGGAAACAGAAATTAAGAAAGATATCCCATTCACAAAAGCATTAAGAAAGATTAAATACCTGAGAATAATTTTAACAAAGGGGATGAAAGACCTCTACAATTAAAACTACAATAGTTCCTTTAAGTCAGTATCTTTTGAGATAACTTTGTTTTATAAATTAATAAAACTCTAATGTGTAGGTTTCCCGTATGTGTAAATTCCCCATTCCTCAAATACATGTCAACACACCCTGCCCTCCATTAAATCATGAAGTGTTCTTCACCATTGTTTACTGGGCCTTGCCACCACTTGCCTCCCCTTTCCCACTCCCTACTGGTAACCTTAGTTCTGTTACCGTGTTCAAAGGTTTTGTCTATTCCTTTGCTAATTTTCTTTTGTCACATTCCACCTATGAATGGGATAATCTTGTATCTGTATTTCTTCTTTTGACTTGTTTTACTTAGCATAATACCCTCTAGATCCATCCACACTGATTCAAATGACAGGATTTCTTCTAAGGTCTGAGTAGTATTCCATTGTGTGTATATACCATGTTTTCTTTATCCATTCATCTGCCGTTGGGCACTTAGCTAGATTCCAGTTCTTAACTATTGTGAATAAAGCTGCAGTAAACCTGGGAGTGCATGCATCCCTGTGAATTAGTGTGTCTGTATCTTTTGGGTAAATACCCAGAAGTGGAATGGCAGGATTATGCAGGATTTCCATATTCACTTTTTGAGGAATCTCCATACTGTTTTCCACAGGGTTTTCTTTAATTGCACTCCCACAAACAACATAAAAGTGTTCCCTTTTCTCCATATCCTTGCCAACATTTGCTGTTTCCAGACTTTTGGATAATAGCCAGTCTTTCAGGTGTAAAGTGATATCTCATTGTTTTGATTTGTATTTTACTAATATCCCATGAGTAGGCACATCTTTTCATAAACCACTTGGCCACCTGTATCCTCTTTGGAAAAATGTCTCTCTAATTCCTCTTCCCATTTTTTGATTGGATTGTCTTTTTTTTCCTATTACTGAGTTTTATGAGTTCCTTATATATTTTGGGTAAATAGCCCTTGTCAGAATTATGAAATGCAAATGTCTTCTCCCAGTTGGCAGGTTATTATTAATTTTTTTGATGCTGTTTTCTTTCACTGTGAAGGAACTTTTCAGTTTGATGTCGTCCCTTCTTTGTTTGTTTGTTTGTTTATTGTTTCCCTTTATGCTGGAGTTGAGTCCCCAAAGACTCACAAAGGCGGATGTCATGGAATGTCTTTCCTGTGCTGCCTTCCAAGAGTTTGATGGTTTCTGGTATTATATCCACATCTCTAGTCCACTTGGGGTAAATTTCTTTGAATGGTGCTGGAGAAGTGTCTAGTTTCATTCTTTTGCCTGTGGCTGTTTGGCTTTTCCAATATCATTGATTAAAAAGACTGAATTTTCTCCATCCAGCTCTTGGCTCCTTTGTCATAAATTAACTGACTATATATGAGCATGTCAGTTTCAGGTGATTCAATTTTATTCCACTGATCTGTGCCTCTGTTATTATAGTTTTGATCAATATTTCTTTGTAGTATAGTTCAATATCTGGGAGTATGATATCACTGAATTTGTTCTTTCATCTCATAATTTCTTTGGTTTTTTTGTGATTTTTTTTTTTGTTATTCAATACAAATTTAATCTTTTTGTTCTATTTTCTTTAAATTTGTCTGTGGGATTTTGATGGAGACTTCATTAAATTGTTATATTTCTTTAGGTAAGATGGCTATTTTAGCAATGTTGATTTTCCCCAGACATGACCTGGGTATTTCTTTCCATCTTTTTGGACAACCTCTGTTTCTTTTAAGAAGGACTTACGGTTTTCATTCACACTTCTTTCATCTCCTTTGTTAAGTATATTCCAAGATATTTAATTCCTTTTGTTTCTATTGTAAACAGGGTAGTTTTCTTGATTTCAATTTCTTACCATGTTTTGTTTTCATATAAAATGCTATGGATTTTTGTGTATTGATTTTTGTAGACTGCCACTTTACTGTATTCATTTTAGTAGTGTTTGGCAGAGTTTTTAATATATATAATCATGTCATCTGCAAATAGTGAGAGTTTTATTTCTTCCTTTCCAATATCCATTTCTTTTTTTTAACCTAATTGTTCTTGCTAAGACCTCCAGTGTGATGTTAAATAACAGTGGTGAGAGTAAACAGCCTTGCCTTGTTCCTGACCTTAGTGGAAAAGCTTTTAATTTTTCACCATTGAATATGATATTGACTGTGGGTTTATGGTATATGGTCTTTATTATGTTGAGTTATGTACTTTCTATCCCCATTTTATGCAGGGGTTTTTTTTATCATAAATGGGTACTGAATCTTGTCAAAAGCTTTCTCATCATCTATTGATAGGATCAAGTGTTTTTTCTTCTTGCTCTTGTGATATAGTATATTACATTAATAAATTTATATATGTTAAACCATCCTTGCATCCCTGGGATAAATTCCATTTGGTCATGATGTATGATTCTTTTGGTGAATTGTTGGATTTGGTTTGCTAATATTTTATTCAGAATTTTGGCCTTTATGTTCATTAGATATATAGATGTGTATTATCTTTCTTGGTGATGTCTCTAATCAGCTTTTGGGATCAATGTGGTGTTAGCTTCATAGAAAGTGGAAAACTGTAAGATTTTGACATAAGAAATAGAAGACACAAAGAAATGGAAAAACATTCCATGTTCATGAATTGGAAGAATTAACATAGCTAAAATGACCATCTTATTTAAAATAACATACAGATTTAATGAAATTCCCATCAAAATTCCAGGGATATTTTCAAGTTATTAGAACAAACAATGCCGGTCTGAAATCACAAAAGCTATCCCAAGGAAAAAAAAGCCCCAAAAGACAGTGGAGGACTCATACTCCATGACTTCAAACTATATTACAAAATGATTGTTAATAAAACAGTATGGTACTGGAACAAAAATAGACACACAGATCAGTGGAATAAAATCGAGTGACCAGAAGTAAAGCCACTTCTGTATGAACAGTTAATCTAGAGTAGAGGAGTCAAGAGCATACAATGAAGGAAGGGAAGTCAATTAAAAATGGTTTTAGGAAAACAAAGAGATCAGCAAGAAATGAAATTATATTATTATGAACCCCATACACAAAAGTTAAATCAAAGTAGATCAAAGACCTGAATGTGAGACCTGAAACCATAAAATACTTAGAGAAGAATGCTAGAAGAAAACTCCATGATATCAGTCTCAAAGATGTCTTTGGGTAAAAGGAACATATATGGCAAAATAAAGCCGATCAAAACTAAACAATTGGGGCTACATCAAACTGAAAAGCTATTACACAGTGAAAGAAACCATCACTAAAACAAAAAAGAAAACCCATGGAAGTGGAGAATATATTCAAATAACATAAATTAGACAGGAGTTTGAGCTCTAAAATATATAAGGTGCTCATATAACTCAACAATAAAAAAGCAAAGAACCCACTCGAAAAATGAGCAGAAGAACTGAATAGATACCTATCTAAAGAAGATACACACATGAAAAAATGTTCTACACCACTCATCATCAAAGAAATGAAAATAAAATCCACAACGAGATACCACCTCACACCAGTGAGAATTGCCTATATAAAAAAAGACTAGAAGCAACATGTGTGGGAGCTCATGTGGAGAAAAAGGAACCCCCATATACTGTTGATGAGAATGTGCATATTAGTGCAACTTCTTTAGAAAACGGTATGAAGTTTCCTCAAACAAAAAAACATGGTTCTACCATTTGATCCAGAACTCTAATTCTTAGGTGTATACTCAAAGGATACAAAATCTCTAATCACTCATCTGCATTTCTGTGTTCACAGCAGCACAGTACACAATAGCCAAGACACAAAAACTTACATCTTAAATATGGAACTGTGCCCTTTGAAACAATCTGGGTTGAACAGAAGGGGATCATGTTAAGTGAAATAAATCAGAAAGAAAAAGATAATTGTAGAATGGTTTCATTCATATGTAGAATATAATGAAATGAAACAAATGAACAGACAAAGCCTAACAAAATTAACATGACACAGAGCAGTGCTCATAGGGAATTAGAGGAGGAGGGAAAGGGAAGAGAGAAAAAAAGACACTAGAATTCTGATGGCAGGTATGGTATGAAATACAGACTAAGATGCAATTTCAATATACTAAAATGAAAATAGTATTGTAAATGAAAGAAAATAAATATTATTATTAAAAATATCTGGAATTTCCAATGAAGGCAAAACAAAAAAACAAAAAACCCACAAAGAATAGAAAATTAGAGTAATAGCAGTCTTCTCAACAATAATATTGATAACTAGAAAACAATGGTGCAATCTCTTAAAATGTATGCATGAATATTCTATCCGGACTAGATTTCTTTACCTAATTCATCTGATGATTAAATATATTTGTAGAGCAAAGACATTTTAGACATGCATGTCTCATACATCCTTTCTGAGCAACTTAATAGAAATGTCTTTCATCAAAATGAGAGACTAAAACCGAGATGTGATTCAGAAAATTGGGAGTCAACATAGAAGAAAAATAAAAGGAATTTTCAGAATGATAAAGATGGAAAGTCCCAGGATGATAACTGAATATTAGACATAGAAGGTAAATGGTCCAGACTGGAACAAGAAAGGAGAGGAGAGGACTTCAGAAGGGATGGACCCTTGGGGTAAGGAGGTTATGGATTCATGGATGTGTTTGATTATATTGAGAGGAATTTTCTAAAGTTAGACATGGGCATGGATTAGTGACAAGTAGTTATAAAACCAAAGTAGTATTAATTATTAACTCCAGAAAAAAGGTTTTACAAGAAATAAAATGCAATCAAAGTGTATTGCTATTGCAAGTCTTATTTAAATGATATTTATATTATAGTGTAAATACTGAAGATTAATCTAATAATCTCAGTTTTGAGAAGATGTTATATATTGGTGTGCTTGGTAAAGGGTTCATATAAGAGAGTTAAATTCTATTGTCTCAAATAGGAAGCCAGTAGAGCATATATAAAGGAGAAAACCAAAATAACAGTGTAAGAGGATTATTCAGAAATATGAAGTAAGAAGTAAAAGAATAGAAGTAAAAGTGCTTCCCTCTGCCTCTGGATAACAGAAATCTATGGGAAGAGGTGAGGAAGATGACTGCTATTTTTAATTTTGTATTTTGGTACTATTTTAACTTTCATATGACCTAATACACATTCATATATTTTTGATAAAATAAAACTTTAATTCTTACTTAAAAGTTGAAAAGTAAAAATGAAGAAGAATGGCATTACAGGGCATACACACGCAGTGTGTAATGGAGTGGGAAAGAGACCAAACACTGTTCTGGTAGATGGGTAGATGGCTGAAAGAAAAACATGAGTTTCCTTTCTTCCCAGAGTGATTTAGTTAACTTAAGTTCATAGGTGTGTGCCAATTTATCAAGACTGAAAATGCTGGTCAGTGTCTGAGGCAAATTGCAGCATAGAGGAGAGAACAGGGAAGTCTCAATGAAAGGAGGAAGTTCTTACTGAAAGGCTTATTCATGTTCATACTCAGTCTTTGGCGGCAGGGAGACTTCTGGGTAAATGACATCTTCAGGGACTGTGATAATAGTGCTAAAGCCTGCTATGGATCAGATTGTATGTGATGCATGTGTGGCAAAAACAAAAGCCACAGAATTATGATCATCCTCTGCTTATTATTCAAGATTTCATAATTCTCAAAAAGATACAATTGACAACTATAATTTTTCTTATCAGTGCTTTTACTGCCTTTCAAATTATTAAAATTCTGTATTATTTCTTCTCAAGCTAAAAACTCATTCAGTGTCTCATGAGGGTTCCAGTCCTGACATGGAATTGCAAAATGAATGATAAATCTGTGGCAGAATTTTATTCATTGTTCAGGACTGCAGTTCTAAGCAATTCTAGGATATGATTAGTCTATTTGTCTGTGTCTATATATATGTATGTATATGTATGAAGATATATATGCACACTATTTTATATATAATTTATGTATATGTATAGAAAGTGAGAAAGTAAAATTGGCTATTAATTTTGTGTGACATTGGTGATCAATTTTCTAAAGAAGTGACGCTTGCTTTAAAAAAATTAAAACTACTTATTCAGCACTAGTTGATAGAGGATTCTTTCATTTAACTGAAACAGCTTTTATAGAATAAAATAAGATTAGATGTGCAGGTTCACTATTCATTGAACAAATGGCTATACAACACTCCCACTCCCAAATTTCTCATAGCCTCCATCACTGTTCATTAGACACACTCTGTTCTTTGCTCCCACTCCCCACTCCTTTGCCCTCTGGCAACCTAAGTTCTGTTGTTAATGACCAAAAGTAAGTTTTTGTTTTGTCTGTTCTTTTGCTTTGTTTCTTTATATTCTATGTCTGAGTGAGATCATCTGGTATTTGTCTTTATCCTTCTGACTGGTTTCATACTTTGCATAATTCCCTCTAGATCCATCAATGTTATAGCAAATGGCAGTATTTAATCTTTTTTTTTTAGAACTGTGTAGTATACCTTTGTGTATATATGCCACATCTCCTTTATCCATTCATCTGACAATGGGCACTTAGGTAATTTCCAATTCTTGGCTATTGTAAATAATACTGCAATAAGCATGAGTTTGCTTATATCTATGAATTAGTGTTCTGTGGTTTTTGGGTAAATACCCAGAAGTGAGATAACTGGATCATATGGGATTTACATTCTCAATCTTTTAGGGCTCTCCATCCTGCTTTCCATAATGGTGGCATTATTTACATTCCACCAATAGTATAAATGTGTTACTATTTCTCCACATCCTCACCAACCCTTGTTTCCAGTCTTTTTGATAATAGTAATTCTTACAGGTGAGAGGTGGTAATTCATTCTTGTCTAATGTTCATTTCCCTAATAAGAGAAGAGGAATACCACTTCATGTACTTGTTGGTCATCTATATGTTTTATTTGGAAAATACCTATTCAGATCTTTTGACCACTTTTTGACTGGATTGTTTTTCTCTTGTTCAATTTTATGAATTCTTTATATATTTTGTATATTAACCCTTTGTCAGATATATGATGTGCAAATACTTCTCTGTCAATAGCTGTTATTTGGATTTGATGAGAGTTTTTTACTTTTACTGTGCAGAAACTTTTTAACTTGATGTGGTACTATTTCTTTATTTTTATTTTCCTTATTGCTGAAATGGATGACCCAAAGACATCTCTAAGGCCAATGTCATGAAATGTGTTACGTATGTTTTCTTCCATGTATTTTATGGTTTTTAGTCTTAAAGCCCATTTCTAATCCATATTGATTTAATTTTTGTATAGCATGATAGAGTGATCTGATCTCATTATTTTCCATGTAACTGTCCAAATTTCTCAACAGTCTTTGTTGAAATGACTTTCCTTTTTTCATTGTATGTTCTTGGATACTTTGTCATAAGTTAATTAACCATATATATGTGACTTTATTTCTGGCAAATCAATTCTATTTCAGTTATCTGTGTATGTTTTCATTCCATTACTATGCTAACTTGATTAATATCACTTTGTACTATAATTCAAAATCCAGTAGCACATTCACATTCATTCTTTATTCTCATAATTTCTTTGACTGCTCAGGTATTTTTGTAATTCCATGCACATTCCAAAATTCTTTTGTTCTATTTCTTTGAAAAATGTCATGGAATTTTGACAAGTATTGCATTAAATTTGTGCATTACTTTAGAGAAGATGTCCATTTAACAATGTTTATTCTTCCCATTCACAAACATAGAATATCCTATCATTTGTATTTCTCAATTTCTTTGAATGCCTTGCCATTTCAATTGTACAGGTCTTTCATCTCCTAGTTAAGTTTATTTCAAGGTAATTAATTCTACTCATTTCCATTGTAAGTGGGATTATTTTCTTAATTGCCTCTTATTCTATTTCATTGCCTGCCTATAACAATATGTAACAGATATTTGTATATTAATTTTGTAGCCTGCCAACTTACTCTACTAATTTATTAATTCTATTAGTTTTATGATGGAGTCCAGGGTTTTCTACATATATTATCATGACATCAGCTAATAGTGTTCATTTTACTTCTTTTCTACTTTGGATTCCTTTTATTTGTTCTTATCTAATTGCTCTGGCTAGGACCTTCAGTACAATGTTAAGTAACAGTGGCGAGAGTGGACAGCCTAGTCAAATTCCTGATCTTAGAGAAAACATTTCCAATTTTTGTTTATTTCTGCCTATTGAGTATGACATTGACTGTGGGTTTATCATACCTAAACTTTATTAAAGTATGTTCTCTCTACCCCTATTTTATGTAGAGGTTTTTTAAAAATCACATATGGGTATGGACTCTTATCAAATACTTTCTCTGCATCTATTGATATAATCATATGATTTTTTTCCCTTGCTTTGACTGGTGTGGTATATTACATTAATAGACTTACCTATGTTGAACCATTCTTGAATCCCTGGGATAAATCCCACTTGGTCATAATCAATGATCTTTTTTATGTATTGTTACAGTACGTTGGCAAATATTTTGCTGAGGATTTTTTGCATCAATGTTCTGAGATATTGGCCTATAATTTTATTTCTTGTTGATGTCCTTTGTTGCTTTTGGTATCAGTGTAATGTTGACCTTACAGAAAGAGTTTTGAAGTAATTCCCTGTTCTAAAATTTTTGGGAGGAGTTTGAGAATAATATGTATTAATTCTTCTGTAAAGGTTTGGTAAAACTCACTAATAAAACCATTTGGTCCCGAGCTTTTATTTTGGGGGAGACTTGATTACTTGCTTGTGATCTATTCATATTTTCTATTCTTCCTCATTCAGTCTTGATAGGCTGTATGATAAATTTTTCCATGTTGTTCAATTTATTGACAAATAGCTGTTCATAATAGTCTTTTGTGATCTTTCGTATTGTTGAGGCATCTGTTGTAACTTCTCCGCTTTCATTTCTAATTTTAGTTATGAGAGTTTTCTCTTTTTTGGTGAGCCTACCCAAAGGCTTGGTAATTTTATTATTTTTCAAAGAATCATTGTTTTCATTGATCTTTGAAACTGCTTTTTGATTTCTATTTTAATTCTGCTGAAGTTTTTAAAATTACTTCCATCTTTTTACTCTTCTATTCTTCTCTTTCTAGTTGTTTTAGGTGTAGGGTTAGATTGCTTATTTGTATTTTTTTCTGTAAGATTATTTTCCAGCCTTTGACTTTGACCCTGAATTTGTCTTTAGAACTTGGGTGGGTTTCCTGTATGAAGCAGAAAGTGGGTTTTGTTTTTTAATCCATTTGGCTACTCTATGCCTTTTGATTGGTAAGTTTGAATTATTAACATTTAGGGTAATTATTGATACGCAACTGTGTATTGCCAATTTCCTGTTTGTTTTTTGAGTATTGTTATAGACCGTCACTGTACAGTATACTTAGTCTCTTCTCTTGTGCTTGAAAACTTCTATTTTGTATTTAACTTCCTTTTCATTTTCTTATTTGTTTATCTTATGGCTTTGTTTTGAGGTTACCATATGGTTTACATATCAGTTTCTATGCTTATAACATTTTTTAACTTGAAATTTAATCTTGAGCTCAATCTAACAGTCCATCTTTCATATATTTCTTTTGTTTCTTGCTACCTCTAAGTGGGATTCCTTCTTATTTTATACAGATTCTTTTTACATTTATCATAAGGTTCTTTTATTTGTGATGAATTCCTTTAACTTTTGCTTGTTTATTAATCTCTATCACTTCTTCAGTTTCAATTGGTAACCTAGCAGGATAGAATATACTTTGTGGAAGTCCTTTTCTTTCAATCCTTTGAATATACTATGCTATTATCCCCTCTGACTTATAAAGTTTTGCCTGAGAAATCCACAATCTTATTGGGATTGCCTTGTATGTAATTCATTTTTCTCTAGATGCTTTTAAGATGCTTTATCTTTAATTTTTGTCATTTTATTTAGAATGTGTGTTGGTATATGTATGATTTGGCTTCTTTTGTTTGGAACTTTTGGAGTTTCCTGGGTCTGGATGTCTGTATCCTTTTCCAGGTTAGGGAAATTCTAAGCTATTAATACTTGAAATAATATTTTGCCCCCTTTTATGTTTCCTCCTTCTTTGACCCCTATGATGAAAATTTAGTTTCTTTTTATGTAGTCGCATAAATCTCATATGCTGACTTAATTTCTTTTAAGATTGTTTTCTCTTTGCCGATTCACTGGGTATATTGTACACCCCAATCTTTAGTTCACTGGTTTGCATAGAGGCTTTTTCTAGTCTACTGCTGAGTCCCTTTATTGTATTCTTTAGTTCAACTATTGTTTCCTTAATTCTATGAATTCTGTTTAGAACTGCTTCGCATTCTAATATTTTCTCTTTGCTATAGTTTTTATATTCTTTTATTTTCTCCTAATTATAGGGAATACCATTAAAATTGTTGCTTTAAAATATTCATCAGGAAGTTTACTTAAGTTGCTGGATTCAGATTTTTTTCTGAAACTTTGTTTAGTTCATCGTTTATGATTTACTTCTCTATATCTTATTCTTTTTGTATTCTGTGTTCATTTGGGATTCAGTGTTCATAGGCTAAATGACTTTCCTTTCCTGCACTAATGTAATGGCCTTCTGCTAGAATTTAATGTGGCAGAGTATAACCCTGGAGGTTTGGCCTGCAATGCTGGGCTTTTTATTGTTCTGTGAGCTCTGTACTAGTCACAACGGTTGGCATGCTAGAGCCAGTACTTGTTGAGATCTGAGAGTTCACCCTTCAGGTTTGGAGTCCAGGGAGGGAATGCAGAGGTTTCTTACAGAGTCACGGACATGAATAGCATGGGGTCCTTGGGAGCTGGCTGTGGTAAAGCATACTCACTGTGAAGGTCTCAGTCCTCTAACTGGGCAGTAGACTTCACCGGGAGCTGCACACAAGTCCTGAGGCCTGGTGATGGGAGAATAGCAAATGGCAGGTGGATTTGTAAAATTCTTTAGCAATAGCCCCAAGTGGATACAAGGCTGTTGTTTTGTTGGAACCTGTGTAATGATCCTCCCTGAGAGCTGTGAGCTCTCTTTGTAGGAAATTGCTTGGCTATTTCTATGGCAATTTCCAATCTAGCCACCTGTCCCCACTCTAGACAGGCAATTATTAACTCTGGCAGTCTGGAGAATCACAACTCTGAGAATAAACTGGCCTCCCCTAAATGTGCTGGTGTCAGAGAGGTAGGCATCACCCTCTGGGCCTTGCTACAATGTAGCAGCCTACAGTGTCAAACAGACAAAAACAAACAAAAACAAGTTCAGGAAAGGATGCCTGGTAGCGTCTTGGTTGACAGGGAGCCTGTCCCTCTTTCTTAAACCCCACACAGAAGTTTCTGGTTCAACAAATGAATGCCCTGCAGAAAGGTCTGGGCATACTTCATATATAGGCTCCCAGTGCTCTGTAGCCTATGTTCTTTAACTCCTCAGAATCCTATTGTTCTCCAAAGAAAAGCTCTCTTGTTTTCCATGCTAGGCTGTGTGTCCATCTGTCAGTTCTCAGGTGTGGGGCACCCCTTATTATGGCAAGCCCTTTAGTTCTAGAAAGAGGATCTGTATCACTGGTCCCTCCCAAGGAATCCCAAGGGCTTAGTACTGGGTGGTGAGCATGTTAAAACCATTGACTTTTTCTACCATTTATGAAAATGTATATCCTTTCTCTTTGTGGAGGTGCTTATCCCCTTTCTTTTTTTAATGGGCATAGTTGTTTAAATTGGTGTTGTGTCTGTGGGGAGGCAGGGAGCTTAAGATCTTAAAAGTCTGCCATCCCGGAGTGATCTTTCTCTGGTACAGGATTCTTAATGAAGCATGTGACTTGGGTAATAAACCAGAGTCAGACTCTGAATTCTTATTCTTGAGTTGTTAAAAATTTTAAATTGTTTCTTATCCTTTCTATGCTTAATTTTCTTTCATTTAAGTCGGAGTTTTAATAGTTATTCCTACTTATGTCATATGATGATTGTAAAGGATCAGTGATAAATGTGAAAATATATCCAGATTTGTGTTACAATGAAGTTGAATGAAATTACATAGACTTTTGAAAAAATTCATAAACCATGCCAGACTTACTTCTCTCCCTTTTTTTTTTACTCATTTAATTCAACTCAAGAGGAGGGAAACAGATTTATCACATACCCATTATATTCTAGGAATTTGTGCTATATTCATTATACATATTACAATTGTGTGTGTATCTCAAAAAAATCTTTTTCTTAGTATAAATTATTTATTTGAGTTAGAGGTCATTTTAAAAATACTATTAGTAGTATTCTAGTGACTATTCTAAATATTTTCAGTAGTAAAGTAGAATGTATGCAAGGGGGAAAAAAGTATGGTTGGCACTGTATGTTTCACTTCACTGATTTGTTGTCAAGCTTTTAAAATAGGAACCTATTTTTCAGAGTGGAAATTTGTGCTAGAGAAGACAAGAAATATCTTCTGTTATAGCTGATTGATCGGCCTAGTTCAAAAGCCACACTCAGCAGTTCCAGTGGGAAAGGATATGCTATCTAAGGTGTGGCTGGTCTGCTGAGTATCTGCTTTTTGATAGTGTTGATGGTGGTCAAAAGCTTATTGATTTCCTTCAGAGGAAATGAGTTAGCAGGCTTCAAGATGTCCTCTTTCTGCGTTTAATGCTTTTTCATTATCATTCTTGCATGACTTCCTGGAGCAGAGTTTAATAAGGCTATACACATTGTCATTGGAATTATTATTTTTAATTTACATGAGAATTTAAGTGACAATAAAAATGTCCGGTTTAGCAGAAGTGTGCTTCAATGTCCTAAAGACTAATTTTGTTGGTGAATAAAAGGTAAATTAACTCACTTTTGATACTACAATTCCTTTAGAGATTCCTTTAATTAGGACCCAAATAACTTGAAAAAGTAAATGGAAATATCCAATGCAAACAATTGACCCATGAATCCTATTTCCAGATTTCTGAAACACTACAAAACCAAACAAAATGGAGACCTACTCAGTTTTTGTCCAGAATGAATGATTTGCCAAAAGTTACCACGTGTCAGACACTCCTTTGCTCCAAGTAGTTATTATGAAATAAATGTTAATATCTGACAAGAATGAGTGTGTGAGAGCTGCCATAGATATTGGCAAAGAGTAAGATGGCTCAGAGCCGCGATGATACAAGTAAGGGTAGACATCACTGGTCAGTGGTAGACCCTGAGTCTCCTGACCTTTCCAGACTACTGATTTTTGGACAACACCAAAAGATTAGTTGGTAATATATGTGGGTTTTTTTCCCATAAAAGGACCCTAAAGGATAATTTATACGTTTTTATCTTAGTGGAAGTCAACTAGGAAGGAAAAAATTCCCAAAGGTTTAGCCTAATGGGTTTTCCATTTGTCAATTTGTTGACCTTTAGATTTTTAGATATTTTTTCATGAAAGAAATCATTAATATCTTCCTAATCCCTTTAGGGAGTGGAGCCCCAGAGCCATGTTTACAGCTGCTCCTCAAATAATATACTTTTGTTTTAACATTCCTGAGAAAAATATGGACTCCCAGCTAGGGCTATTGTCTCTGTAATTTGCATGTTATCACCATGCCTGAGTCAGTTTCCTCCTGGTATTCTAACATCCCAAAGATGTTCATGTTAGACTGATCGACATATCTAAATTGCACCAGTCTCTGTGTGTGTGTGTGTGTGTGTGTGTGTGTGTGTGTGTGTGTGTGTGTGTGTGTCTGTAGTTTGCTATAGAGTGGCTTTCTGTTCAGGGTTGGAACCCACCTTACACCCTGCACTGCCAGGGTAGACTTGGGCCACCTGCCACCCTGAATTAGAATAAGTGGACTGGAAAATGAAGGAATGAATACAGATTATTGTTTAATTCGAGAAGTGTTTGGTCTCTTTATTTAGAAGTTTGGTGATGTTTTTGTGACCAGAAATAGGCTGTAGGAACTTAACTCTTATTTATATCAATTAGCCTATGGCAAAATAGCTTTTGTTATGCTTTTTTTGCTTAAAGTCAATGTTTCCATGAACCTATTGACTTTATTAAATGAGGAATTATTGCATAATTTAGCTGAATCAATATCAAGCCATTCAGAAAGAGAGAGGTCATCCAAATTAGGCCAACATGATTGTGTCCTTGGAATGTGTAGCTGAGGCTTTGTCCAGACTCTGGTGATTGGGAAGTGATCTTTGTAACTTGTGCATGGAGTAGCAAAGAATGTGCTTCTACTGGGAGAAAAAATGGAGGTGAAGCCTCAGAGAAAGTCAGAGACTGGAAACAATGTGAGGGAGTGAGAGAAAAGAAAAGAGAAGAGGACAGGGGGAGAGGGAGAAGGGAGAGAGGCAAAACCAGATAGTGGTGATGGGGGAAGAGAAGACGGAGAGGAGGGAGGAAGATAGAGGTGAAAAGAGAGTAAGAGGAAAGGATAAAGAAAGGAGGCAGGAGGGAAGAAGAGAGAGGAGAGAGAGAAATAGACAGAGAATATAACTGCCTTAGTTTTTGAGAATTTTCTGGAGTCTGATTCTAGACCTTATAAGACCTTTATTCCCTGCCCTTGAGATCCTTGAGGCGACCTTATAATAACTCCCTCTTAGTTAGGATGGTTGTAGTGGACTTTTATTATTCACAACCAATGAGAATTTGTAAAACAATAACTTCTTTTAGATATTTGTTAAATCTCTATTTGGCAGCTCAAGTTTAGAGTCTTGGTTCCAGAATTTCAATTAAATTCCATGAGGCTTTGGTTTACATTTGGGTTTCTAATAAATGATTAAAGCTTGTGTGTGTGTGTGTGTGTGTGTGTGTGTGTGTGTGTGTGTGTGAGAAATGCCATCAGATTCATCTTCTAAAGCTCAGATTGGAATTCTAATGTCTGTATCATTAACATTCAACTTTTTGTGGTAAATCTCTTGGAAAATGCAATTGTACTTTCATTTTATTATTTATCTTATTTTTTATTATTTTATTGTGGTAACTTTGTTTCACAAATTAAAATAAACATGTATAGGTACCCATATGTGCAATTCTCCCTTTCCTTAGATATATATCAACACACCCTGCCCTCCACCAAATCACCAAGTGTTCTTCATCATTGTGCAGCGGTTTCGCCACCACTTGCTCCTAACCCCTGCCCCACTACCAACCTTATTCCATTTCCTATCAGTAACTTTAGTTCTATTGCAAGTGACCAAGGGTTGGTTTTCTTTCATCTTTTCCTTTGTTTTGTCTATTCACATTCCACCTATGAGTGAGATCATCTGGCATCTATCTTTCTTTTTTGACTTATTTCGCTTACCATAAACCCCTCTAGATCGATAAATTTTGATTCCAATAACAGGATTTCATTTCTTCTAAGGGCTGTGTAGTATTATATATATAATAAATATATTATATATGTGTGTGTATATAGATGTGATACATATGTATAAATATATATATATATATCTGCTTTAATATCTTCTTTATCCATTTTATCCATTCATTCTATCTTGGCCACTTAGGTAGTTTCTAGTTTTTAAGCTCTTAGCTATTGTGAATAGGGCTGCAATAAACATGGGGATGTAAAAATCTTTGTGAATTAGTGTTTTTGTGTCTTTTAGGTAATCATTCAGATGTGGGATAGTGGGATTATATGGGATTTCAGTGTTCAACTTTTTGAAGAATCTCTACACTGTTTTCCACGGGGGTTGCACCAATTTGCACTCTTACCAACAATATAAAAGTGTTCCCTTTTCTCCACATCCTCATCAACATTTGTTTGTTTCCAGACTTCTGGATGATTGCCAGTCTCTCAAGTGTAAGGTGATGTCTCACTGTTGTTTTGATTTGCATTTACCTGATAGCCAGCAAGTAGGAACATCTTTTCACGTACCTGTTGGTTATCGATATATTGTCTTTGGAAAAAAGGTTTCCAATTCCTCTTCTCCTCTTTTGATCGGATTGCTTGTTTTCCTGTTACTGAGTTTTATGAGCTCTTTGTATATTTTGATTATTAATCCCTAGCTGGAAATATGGAACGCAAATATCTTCTTCCAGTTAGTAGATTTTCTTTTTATTTTGGTCATGTTTCCTTTCACTGTGAAGAAGCTCTTTAGTTTGATGTAGTCCCAGTTGTTTATTTATTTATTTTTTTGTTTCCCTTGATGCTGGAATTGAGTCCACAGAGACTCAAAGGTTGATGTCATGGAATGTCTTCTCAAGACATTTGTTGTCTTCCAAGAATTTTATGGTTTCCAGTCTTATGTATAAGTCTTTAGTCCACTTTGAGTTAATTTTGTGAATGGAGTTAGAGTATTATCTTCGTTATTTTTGCATGTGGCTGTCCAGTTTTCCCAACAGCATTTATTGAAGAAACTTTATTTTTAGCATTGTATGCTTTTCAGTCCACTGTCAACGATTAACTGACAGTATGTCTGTGAGTCTCTTGTGATTCAGTTCTATTCCATTAATCTTGCCTCTTTTATTATTCCAGTACCATACCGTTTTGATCACTATAGCTTTGGAGTATTGCTCAATGTTGGGGAGTATAACTTCTCTGGATTAGTTCTTAGTCTCATAATTGCTTTGACTCTTTGGTATCTTTTGTCGCTCTATATAAATTATACATTTTTTCATTCAGTTTTCTTGAAATTAGCCCATAAGATTTTAATGGGGGTTGTATTAAATCTGCAGATTGCTTTAGGTAAGTGACCATTTTAACTATTGATTAGACTTTTAGACTATTACGTTTTCATTCTAAATTATTTAGTGTGAATAAACATGATTCCAGCCAAATTGCACTAAACCAAAATATTTGTTTTTTTGTCTTTGTAATGTTTGCTTTTGTAATAGTGATGTCATTTCTACTTTTTGTGATAGCAAAGATATTTGGAGATTGCTTTTGGTGATGATGCATAGATCAATATTGTCAGTGGAGTTAGAGGGGTTCCAAAATGTTTATTTTTGAAGTGTTGTAGGCAAAGTAAAGTGACCATTCAAAATGAAAGCAACACGTTATTGATACTGTAAGTTTTCAAAAATATTCTTGGGTCCATATTTCCTTGTTTTATGAAGCCACCATAATTTTATTTTCCACATTGGTTTCCAAGATTTTATCAGAAAATTAGAATGTCTATTCTGGGTCAGGTAAATTATGTCCTGTCCACAACAGTAAAATGAAGGTTAATAGTTCTTAGCATTCCGGACTTAAAATATCAGCCTATGAAGAGAGACTTATGGAGGCTAGCATTCCTTTGGGTTTTGAGAGTTGATACCATTAAAAATGAAGAGGTGGTAGAATACATAGTTTTCCTCTCTTGCCTTACTTTGGCATGACTGACTTAATAAGTGGAATTTCAAGTGACTTACTGGAAAGGTCTTCAGGATTTTCAACAAATCTTTAGTGGCATTTTGAGCAGGGAAGAAAACCCAGTGTTTAGATGAGATATGCTCTTGTTGTTTTGATGTTCTTGCGACAAACTCAGGAAACCTCCCTTAACTCAAAATACCTTCCTTACCAGTTCCATAATTAGAGATTCAGTTTTGGTTTAAATATCTGCCCCATTTAACACATAAATAGTCCTGAGGATCTAACTATGCAGCTAATATCCAGCCAATCCAGTGATACTCAAAAAAAGTCACTTGAGGTCTGTGAGTTAGAATTGGGGACTCTTTCATACCAAATACTTCATCTGCTATAAAATTTGATACAGTCCCTCTCTTCTCCCTTTTTTGCCTGCTACTCTGTGTGTCATTTCTCCATGGTATGTTGGCAGATAGGGACAATAAGATTTAAAACTATTGCTATATTGACACTCTTTGGTGGTTTAATGGTTAAGTCTGTGGCCTCCAGCTGGGGTAGTCCACATGCTTCCTAAGGACCTGGGTTCATAACAACTAAGATGAACAACTAAATCAAATACTTCTTGCTCTTATTTGCCTTCATTCCTGCCTGTACCTTTCCTTTAAAAAAAAATGAAAAATATAAAACTAATTAACTTTTGGTATGACTTTCTGAAATTGCTTTCTTCAGTGATAGCTATGTAAGATTAGATTATTCGGGAAAGAGGAGGATGAAGATAAAATTTTGATGCCCGGGGGAGTCATTCTGAAGGAATGATACTGGTATGGGTGGCTGCCACCGCAGAGTCCCTGAATTTTCTGATGTCCATTTTGAGGACTCCAGAGTTCTGACTTTGGAGGTTCCGTTTCCTCCCAGCAATAGACGATGGGAGAGGCTCAAAAAGAGGAGAGAGCAGAAAGATCTAAAGATAAATTTAGTGTATTTAACAATTTTGCCTAGGGTTCTTCCTGAGTCTAGGTGAAAGGAAAGGACAGCCTATTAGAGTGCAGACACAGATTAGTTCTGCTCTTGAAAATTATTTTCCTTCCTGGATACTAACAAGGCATTCTGATCTCCTAGAAAGAGCAAGCTGGACCCTCTTAGACAAATGGTTTTCATGTTTGCTAATTGAATTCATCCATATAAACCTAATTGTATTTCTCAGTATCTTCTTCCTGAATCTGGCCACGCTGTTGCTAAATCTGAGTTTGGGGAACCTTGGACTCATGTGTCCAACAGATTTGAGAAGATCCTGTGATGCAGGGCTCCATGACTGGTCTTCGAATACTGGTATTACTCTCAGGCTGATCTTAGCTTAAATGCGCTTACTTTGTGAAGCAGGACTTCAAAGAAGCTTCAGCAAACAATGAGTCTGAGGGAATCCACAGGGTCAATGAACAGTGTTTAAACAGCCACTAAACCAATTGATACAACTAACCAATTCTCTACAGTGGTTCCTAATTCCTGCTGCTGATCAGAATCACCTCTGCAATCTTAAAATGTGTACAAATATAAAAAGAAAGAATGTTTTTGGTAAATAAAGGTATGAAAGGCTATAAATGTAACAGGTGTTTCTCCTCTCTCCTTCCCCTAATGTCATGATTCCTAGGTGTAATTATTTTATAATTTCTTCAGAAAGTTTGCTTATAGACAGAGCAGATAGACAATAGGTAGATAATAGATATTTTTACTACATCAATGATATCATGCCTTTTATACTATGGTGATCTCATTTTTCACTCTAGCAATCAGTAAATATATATATACACTATTTACATTGTTTCTCTAATTTTAGCTGAAGGGTTTGTTAAACAGAGAAGGCTGGTCACACCCTCCCTACTCCACCCAAAGTGTCTGAGTCAGTGAAGAGGTTTTTAATAAGGAATATACCTTTTTATTTTACATCTATTTCCAGAAAGACATCACTATAACTTTAAAAGCAAATGAAACCTTGCTGGGCATTTATAGCTATTCCTTTTTCCGTGGTCAAACACAAGAACACATGATCTGAATTCAGCATGTCTTGTATAATCCTTTTTTTTTTTTTTAACATTTGGGTCTAAGCAACAGCAGATTTACTGAATGGTGAGGAAGTGAATGAGAAGTCTTCAAACTTCCCTCTTGTGCAGGCTCCCAATCTCTTTTTGTGTCCTTTTGCAAGCCCTTGAGTAGCTTCCTCCACGTGACTAGCATTTTACCGCTTGCATTTTTCTTACCTACCCGCCCCCTTGCTACCAAACTCTCCCTGCTTGCTTGAACAGAGCGCTCTTAAATAGTCGAACCCTTTAGTCCACCAAGAAATGGACTGCGATAAGCTGTTAGAGAGACTGCTTTATAGGCTGTTTCAGTCCAGAGGGATTAAACAGTATGACCTCACTGAAAAAGAAACCACGCTTAATCGCTTGAAATGGGACTGCTCTTAACTGGGTCACCCTGAGCCACTGCACACACTTCTTATTTCAAGTGAATGTGGTGGTTTGGACCAGAATGCATTGTCAGTGAGACAGTGTCGATACCTTTGTCTTTCAGAGATGAATTAAAGCCTTATAATGCACACAAAATGAGGAAATCGGTAATTGGTTTTCAGACCTTCAGTCCCAAATCCTGAATCCTAGTGCTGGGCCATCTGGGGGAGCTGATAATCTTTCTCTACTCCTCTCATCAAAGGAAATGAGAAATTTGTGGAACACAGTTTTTCAGAATAGGGATATTATCCAAGTTTCAATTATGTTTATCCTAAATTTGACATCTCAGTTAGATACACCATAAGACAAGAGTCAAGAGCAGGTCATGTCCTTTAAGTCAGAAAGACCACATCTCTGATCAGCTTCATTTTCATGATTGTTGTTGGGCTGAATGATAACTTTAATCATCATAGTGCTGGATTACAGAAATACTTAATACATTTTTTTGTTAGCTTTGTATTGTGAAAGGGAAGTTGCCTCTGCTAATACCAACATAAAGAACTACTGGATGTGTGCCAAAATATGTGATCCAAATTGTAATTAAAAAAGACTTCTAGAAGTGGATTTTTCTTAAATCTGTTTGACCCTACAAATGATTTTAACTTTCAGTAGCTTGCTCTCTGTATCTTCTAAAGGGGAAACAGATTTTGCTAACATTAGGAAGTCTTCATTATTAATAGTCATTGCTTAGAGCTTTCCCCTGACTAAATAGCTGACTCAATACTTCTTCTTTTAGAAAAAAGGAAGTGGCTGAAAGGCACCTGTTAATGAGACTAAAGTAACACAGTATATGTATATGTGTGTGACAGAGAGCTAAATCCCATTCTTGCAGTGGATATAAAAAGCATCTTATAGAAAGACGAGGCTCACTGTGCATCAGTTTTCTAAAATGTTTGACTTTTATTTTCCTTTAGCTTTTAAATGTTTGCCTTAAGAAGCATTCAGTATGCAAACATACAATTACTAAAATGAAAATATTTGTTTCCCACAGGTTTCTTGATAATTAAAATTATTAAGTTGAAATAGTCAGCAATTTAGTTACAAAGTTCTGTTGTGTTCTATCATGTTATGTATTGAAGAGATGAAAAGATAATGTGGTAAATGAATGACTGGTCTTGATCACTCAAAGTCAGACTTGCTTCTAAATCCAGCCTTTACTAGTTCAATAGGGCAAGGTCTATGGCCTTAAAGAAAGACTTCTGACAAGTAGGTTTTTTCACTTTTTCAATTAATTTGATCACTCATATTATTAGATCATTCAGTGCTCACTGTGTGCCAGATTTTGTGCTAGAGAGTGGGGATATAATCTAAAGAAAACCAGACATGAAGAGGTAGAATAGGTCAAATTCTACATTAGTGGTAAAAACAGAACTGTAGGAACGGAGGAAGCAATGACTAATTGCCTGTGGTCAGGGAAGGCTTCGACCAGAGGAACTGACTCCATACTATGTCCAAACAACACATTTTGTGGTGTGACAGAACCGGCTTCCTGTATTCTGATACCCGATTGACCAGCTTTTGCTTCGGATCATTTCCTTTGCTTGATTCAACCACTTAAAGATTTTATTCTGGTCATTCTCTAGTCATTTATATATTCCTAAAATCTGGATCAGGACTATATTCATGGCACATACTAGGCCCCCAATCAATGCTAAGCTGAAATGACTACAACTTGTGGCTTCAATACATTTTCAATTGCAGCCCTTTGTGTATGAATAGTAGACTTTCCTTTTTGTGTTTAATCTCACATGTCTTTCTTGATTTTAATGTTAATGGTAACTTATCTGTTGGAGTTTTCAGCTCCCCACCTCCAGTCAGAGTCCTGCACATGATCAGTTAATCCTGGACTCCTGCCACTTTGGCGCATTGCCACTGCCTCTTTGTGGCCCTCGCCCTATGGACTTATCCTTTAAGATGTCCAGTCAGTCCTTGAATGTCTTTGTAATTTTCTGGGATCCTCTGACTACTTCTAAATCAGATAATCTATTAATTTAATCCATGCAATGGTCCAAAGACATCCTGCATTTTAGGATCCCTAATTTGTGGGAAATTGTCTAAGTAGAGTTTCAAGGAACTCTGAATCTGATCACATTTATGAGCCAATTCTTGCACATGAGTCTAAATAAGAATATAGATGCTCCTTCTGAACACCAATCTAGCCTAAGAATTGGAAAGTTGAAGGAATATGCCAGGATACTAAGTTCCCTAACATACAGTGAATCACTGTCATAGTCAGGACTTACTGATACACACTGTGCTTTTTCTATTTTTCTACCTCCTCTAATCCTGGCTGATTAAGACTAAGAAATGTTCACAATATGTATTTGATAGGAGGCATTTCTGAGCAGGTCCAAAAGTACAGTATGAAAGCCCTGTTATTGTCCATTATTCCTGAACATTCCATAGGTTTACTGTTTGTCCTGAAGTATTCCTTCCTGTCCACTTGAGCATAAGTTCCTTCAGGTAGGGTCTTTCTGAATTTAACATCTAGGGTAGAACCAGGTATACATAGGAACTCAATAAGTATATATGGATTATGTATCTGCCTGCTCTGTTGCTGACCCTGGAAATGTGAATATCTTAATTTGTTCCTTCAAAGAAAATTCATTTCAGATTTATATGTCCTGAATAGAGAATGATGGTGGTGGTGGTGGTGGTGATGAAGATGATTAAGATGGGTAGCATTTACTAAGTTAATTTACTAATTTATGGCAGCAATTAAAAAGGAATGGCCTTCAGTGAGTGGTGAATTTTGTTATCTACAATATGTGTAGTGCTCCTACAGTGATTCTGAACCTACCATGTGATTTCTTTCCCAGTAGGACATCAGCAAACATGATGAAAGCAGTCTTGTTAAAGCACTTATGGGTTAAGTCTTGCTCTCTTAAAACACTGCTGCACACTGGACTCCTTTAAGATGAGAGAGAACCGGTATTTGGAAAGAGAACATTTCCAGCCATGCTGACTTTTCAAACTATCCTACCTGAATCTCATTCACAGATAGATGAGTGAGATCCTCCATAACTGGTCAGTCCAAGCCATCATGTCAACTGACTTTAAAAGCACAAATGAGTCCAGCCTTGCCATGTGAAAACAAAAAAGCTATCCAGATGAATCCAGTCTAAATTTTCAATCTATAGATATGAGCACATAAACTTTAAGTCACCAAGTTTTAGTGACTTGCTATGCAATAGTAATTGATAAATTATTATGAGCAATTGAGATAATATATTATCTCATTTCAATCATAGGATAACTCCCTAAGGTATATACTATTATTATCTTCATCTTATAGATAAGGAAGCTGACATTTCGAGAGGTTAAATAACTTGCCCAAGAAGACAAATCAGTAATAACGGAATAAAGACGCAAATTCAAGTCTCCTTGACTCTAGAATCTGGTTGTTAACCATTGCATTATTATTTGTAGTGATGACCTTTGTCAATCTGAGGATATCTAAGTATCTCCTCTTGCTTCCTTAAGTAACTCTATCCTACACTTTGCTCCTTATGGGGACTTTCTTTGCTACAACAAAAGATTATCAGTTGTTAATACTCGATATGTTTTTGAATATCGAGCAAACTGAGATGAAGTGTTTAGAAATTTTCTTATAAGTGATCCCAGGATATTGTCAGACAGACTAGAAAGAATTTAGTTTTCTTTCATTTTTGAAATATTTTTCTTTCATTGTTTCAGTAGTTACAGTGTATTGCTAAATACTAGAAGCAAGTGGAGTTTTTAAAGTAAGTGGAATTACACCAATACAGATGTCAGATTCTAAAACTTAAAAGAAAAAAAGATAACTCAACTTTTCTGTCTTATTGCCTTCAATGCACCTAATGTTTGTAACATAGGTTGTGGTCTAAAATGATCATACAGTCTTAGAACATATTTTACTATCAGTATCTTGGAGGAAGTAAAAAAAGGGGGAATCTGAAATGCATTGGGGGTAGCTTGATGTTCTCTTAGCACATGAATTTTCATTTTGATAACCAAGAAATTATTTCAAGGTCTGTGGGGGCATTTTCTAGGCTTCCCTATCAGGGAGGCACACAAGTTTTTTCTAAGACTATTAGTAATCTTTGAAATAAGAAGCTTCATTACCTAAGAGACTTTAGCAAATAAGGGTAGTATTTAATTTCAAATTACAGGATCTGTCAGGGATAAAACCAAAGCCATCATTCCTAAAACTGTAGAGGTGATAAAAATCTTTGTAAAACTATCTCTCAGTAGAGAGCTTTAGATCAATAGAAGCTATCTAATAGTTGAAAGCTATTATCTGGGGACTTTCCCCAATGTGGGGAAGGCAAGGTTTCAGAAAGCCATTGGGAGACCAATTGGCTTTTGGAAATGATTATTAAGAAGAAATAATCATAGATGCACTTGGTTGCATCTAGTATATTATATTATATGGCTGTAGGGAATGTGTTTTTATAGTCTTGGCTATATTAATATGATATGAGTATTGTCAGATCTCTTTCAGTTTTATAATCTCAGAAACTAAGAGAATAAATTGTCCCACTCAGCCTTGTTCCTAAAGCTTTCGTTTTTCCCATAGATCTCTGATCATTTAGTCAAATACTTCTTTTGAAAAGGAAATAATCATTCGATAAGCCAGTTCATTCTATTTTGGTAGCACCTTTTTGTTATAAACCTACTCTCTAGTAAACTCAGACCTTTACTTATACCTGCCTTTTTAATGAGCCCCACTTTCTTCCATATAGGAGCATTTTCTCATCATCATTTTAGGCATCAGCCTATGGACTTAAAGCATGGGGACATAATATTCCAGAAGTGCTTCTGGAATATTCTACAGCTCTGCTGTAGAAAATAGGGAAACCATAGCCAATGTATCTGAGTTTTCACTGACTCTCCATATGGTAATTTTTAGTTGACTGGGCTCTCCATGCTGTCACTGCTGTCCTTTACTGTTTGGCACTCAGGCAGGTAGAGGAACTATTATGCACATGTTGCTGGTTACAACAGTGGAAGGAAAAGAACACACAGCAAAGCTCATCTTAGATCTTCTGCCTGAGGCTTGGCCTCTTGGAATAAGCAGGGAAACATCTTAGCTCGATTCCCATTTCTTTGACCAAAGCAATTAGAAAGTCACATGGTTACACTGAATTCAATAGGACAGAACAATAGATTTCCTCCTTGTGGAAAGAGATAGTGGGGGTGGGGTGGGATTTATAAACTTCTCCATCATAGAAAATAACTAATCACAATGGAAAGATCAGAGTCTTATGAACATAGTCAAACAATCATTTAGTTTTCAAGACATATTAAATTTTTTGCTTCAAAAAATTTTTTGCTTCAAAAAATTTGTACCGTTGTGACACATTTGTTAACATGAATTACTGCACCAACATAAATTCCTAATAGGGCACTAAAAAATTGATTTAGTAAAAGAGAGAATTTTACATTAATTATTGGTAATTTCATGTTATTTCAGCATAGAGCTTATTTCTCTGTAATAGATATCTTCCGACTTGCCATCATTATAATTAGTAAGTCTCTGATGCTTTTATTTAAAATTAGAATATAGATGTTAAAGAGGTAACTGATTGTGGAACCCCATGGTGGGCCACTAGTAACAGCATCCTGGAAACAGGTTGACCTCAAATAGCTAACCAGTATTTTCATGACATGATGGTCAGCTGCTTGTGAATGAGCTTTATTTTATTTTATTTTTTAAGGAAAAGTGCAGGCAGGAGTGAGGGCAAATAGGCAGGCAGGTAGGATGATAGAAGAGGAAAAAGCACTTCATTTATTTTATTTAGTTGTTCATCCTGATTGTTCCCTCAAGTTCCAGATCTCGAATCTGGGTCCTTGAGGAACATGTGAATTGTGTACAGTGACCTTATCTGATAGGTCACCAGGGCAGACCTGTGAGTGCGCTTTAAAAGACTATAATCCAGCTCTTATTTTCTATCTTAAAGAGGAGATGTTTGTTTCATTTTGATTTTGCCTATGATGACACATAATAACACTTAATATAAATGGGTTTGCTGAATTTTTTCATCTCTTGGCTTCTTTGTAAGTACAGCAATATATACCTACATTTAAGAAAACTAACCTACTTATATGGCAAGTAAGACATGTAGTTTGAATCTAGTTAGAAAGGACCTTTAATAAGAAGTCAGGGTTTTCAGGGAATATCTTAAAAGAAGCAAAAATTCATGTGACCTTTTGACAATCCTTGTGAGAAGTAGCTCTGACATTCTCTACCTTGCAGTTCTGGTGTCAGGGAATCAGTAGCACCTTAAAAATAACCACAACAGGATAAAGGATGATAGGAAAAAATAAACACTGTTAACAAAATAGTTTATTAAGGAAGGAAGTAAAATGAAGCACACTGAACCAGTCATGTGCAGAATAAATATAGAAAAGCACATTTCCAGAGACACACTAGGAAAAAACCCAACCCAAATATGTGAAAGGAATTCAAGGATAGAAATAATAGCTAAGTGGGTTGAGATATTATCTATTGTTTAGAGGGAAGAACCTTACATAGAAGGATACATGTTGAAAAATAGAACTGAGCACTAATTAGGAGAAGAAACCACTTTGACCAAACTCTTTCTCTCTGCTCTCTATTCATATATATATATATATATATATATATATATATATATGTACATAGATAGATATAGATAGATAGATCTGTATATATATTTTAGGTTCTTCAAATTCTAAAGTGATTTGAAGAAGTTTTGGAGTCTATGAGAAAAGAAGTCACTAGTTCTTATTACAAAATACATGTACAATTTAAGAAAACCACTATTTATTTCACTGCATCCTGACATTGCGCTTCTTTTGGGGGCACTAAAGTCCATCTCTCTTTGAAACATAGATTGTAAGGATTGTGTAATTGTTATGTAATATTTTAAATAGACATAGGCCTTCACATCCCTTTAGACAACAGACACCAAAACTTTTCTGTAAAGGACCAGGCTTTGTACATCCTATGCTCTCAGCTGCAGCAACTCAACTCTGCCATCACAGCACTAAAGCACAGACCATCTTTTCTTGAATGTGTCTGGGATCCAAGAAAACTTAATATTCAAAAACAGGAGGCTGAATTTGGCTCATGACATGTAGTGCCCCTTCCCCAGACCGTAAATTACTTCCGTATGATCAAATAATTGGTATCTGTGTTTCTCTTCTGTTCATCTAAGATAAATAGTCCTCTGGTCAATTCTGCTGACTTTATAGTGATGATTTGTCCAAAATGGAACAAGTGTATTGAATTGGGCACTTTGAGATTAAAATACCTTTTTCAAGATGATCTGATTTTTTTCAGAGGCTTCAGTATTCTAGACATGTGAATTAATGGTTTGCTTATTGGAAATTTAAACACTCAACCTAGTTTGTATTTAACTAAAAACTATTATTTTGGGGCTACTAAATTCCATGCTTATTTCTGTTTAATTCAGGGAACCCGAGTCCCCAAATCTTCCATACTTGACATTTAGATAATAGAGGCCATCCTAATCTAGAGAAATCCAAACAATCCAGCTGTATCACATGGACTTCAGGGCATGGTTCATGCCCTCAGCAAGCTTACAAAACTACCCACTTAAGGTTACCTTTTGGTTTCCCAGATTAGCTTTGGAGTACAATTTTAAGACAAACAGAACCGAATTGGATTGAGTTACTGTTCTTATGTTTGCAAAGTGTCAGGGGCTAAAAATGCCACAGATCTTGGCAGCTAAACTCATCATTCTTTCCTCTGGATTATAGTATGCCTGACAATCCGGTAAGGGCAACCATTTAATTTTGTGAAGTTTTTATGTTTATCTCTTGAAAATACCCTTGTTCATTCAAAAGTAAAGTTTTGTTTACATTGCATTTGGCAAATTAGATTTGTCCCTACTAGCTCTCTTCTTTTTCCTTGTTCTGAAAAAGTCTCTTTTGTTCCTGAGTTTACCCTTTTATTTTTAAATCTATTCTCTGGGTTATGAAAAACACATTATGTCATTATTTAAGAACTGGAAGGAATTTTGGAAGAATGATACCTGAAGGAAAAGAAAAAGAGCTCCTCTTATAACAATTGGTTAGAAATAACTGTCTTTGTCTTTGAATTTTGCATGACATCTAGCAAGTGACTTGCATAAAATAGTCAATAAATGTTTCTTAGGATCCTCCTAGAAGACTTGCCTTTAGTCTTCCCATTTGTTTAAGAGTGATTGGTCAATGATAATTCAGCAGCATCCTCATAATTCTATATATTCCCAGGAGAATCCAGAAATAATAGCCTGCATACTTTTCACTGCACTGCATACATACTGACAAGCATTGATATAAGGGGGGCTCTTTTTCTTTTCCTTTAGATATCCGTCTTCTAAAATTCCTTTCAATCTTAAAATAATAACATAGTGTGTGTTATAAATATATACTTGAGGCACATTCTGGTGGAGTAGTGGTGGGTCAATTGCTTCTGACAGAGTGCAGACCATATCCCAGTGGGTTCAAAACTGAATAAAAATAAAATAAATGCTTCTTCCTCTCTTTCTTCCTGCCTGCCTGCCTACTTGTCTTCATTTTTGCTTGCACCTTTCCTTTAAAAATAAAATGGCATACTTGAAGGCCTTAACAATAAAAAAAAAATGTAAACTTGCAGAATTTCAATATTGAATGAAAGCTCAACAAATAGACTTGCAAACACCTGAAATTTGATGAATAAAGAAATATCTTTATTTTCTTTTTTTGTATAATGACCAATTTGATTACATTTGACCAAATCCCTACACTGTACTGATGCTATATATTGCATTGTTTTTGTTTTGTTTTGTTTTGTTTTCAGAAATGGCAAACTTTAAGGTTTCTCTGGTGGGCTTCTATTCAGAAGTGTCGTTTTAAAAACCATAATATAGAAATTTACAAAATAGTAAATAATTTGATGATTATTCACCTAACAAGAGTATTCTTACTTTGTAAAACTACTATTCCTTGGAAGACTTCCGTAAAGTACTGTCCTTCTCTTATCTCTCCCTGGCACTAGACATCTGTTTTGGGACCATTTTTTACTCATGATGGAGAAAGCTGGGTAGAGAAAATATGACTAAATCAAAGAGAGTATCAATTGAAACGTGACCTAATAAGATGGTTTTAAAGCAACAATGCAACTAAAAAGAAAAAAAAAAACTTTCAGAAACATAATTATGTTACAAATGAAAACAATTGGTAGTTTCAGCTCCTTTGCTTTCATTCCAGACTTTGTGATTTCTTAGTTTATCAATGCAGTTTGGGTGCTGACTTTTAGTGAAAGTGAAATAGTAAATATCTTACATTGTAGCACTAAAGGCTAGTCTACTGCTCACAGCAACAGGAAGTGTTTGTTTTCAGACTGTAACTTTATCTCTAAAAGATGGAGAACAGATAAAATAAGATTTGCTATTCAAGTTGAGTAGATCCTGTATTCTGTAATTTTCTGGATGACTAGAATTCGGTAGAAAGCTTTATATTTGAAAAGACTTAGAAAACATTCCTCAGAAAGGATTATTTCATTATTATCTTTTCAACTCATATATTCTTCAGAAATTAACATAGTTTGATTAATTGAAGAAAAACTTCAAGTAACTAATGAATAGAAAATGTATCATTTTTATTAATACTTTCGTCTTTTTTCACCCATGTTAGTTACCAGATGTACATCTGTGATTAACCACTGAGGCATAAAAGAATACATAATTTTAAATGAGTTGAAAGAAAATGTAACTAAAAATCAAGATACTTGAAAAAGAAAAGAAAAATATAATATTCCCTAAGATAAATGGCTTCCTTTTTTTCTTTTAACTGATGGATAACTGACTTTCTCTGTCTACAGTGATTTACAGTGCAGCTTTATATCTTGGTACAGGCACATTTGAGGTAAAATTCATTCTTAGGAATGATCTTAAGGAAGGACGAAGAGGCGAAGGGAAGTATCAAAGAGCTATTCATGATGCCTTTTAGAGTAGACAAAATTGATAAATTCTAAAAGATTCTTGTTATTTAAAAAGTGCCAGGTTCACATAAGATAGGATCTTGGATCTCATGTCCCACTGAAGTCATGCAAGGTGAAAAGCAGGAAAATAGGAACTTTCTATACAGAGAGGAACTTTTGGCAACTTGTGGTTGATGAGGTAAAAATTCCAAGAGGAAGTGCTAGTTAAGTATGTGCGGACTGCCATCCCTTCCCCTCTCCTCTATCTTGTATCTTCAACTTCTAGCTCCATGATGTATTCTTCCTCTCATTATGTAAACATATTCAGGCCTCTCCCACCTGGGAAATTATTCTCCCTTGACCCTGACTTCCAGTTTAAGACGCTATTCTTCTGTCTTCTCTTGAGGGAAAAACATTCAGTATATACTATCTTAACCTCCTCATCTCACTGCATCAGTCTTTCAAGACCTAGCCAGTGAATTATTTCATTTCTGCAGTTGCCTTTTTAGTTGCCTCTAGCATAGAGGCACGTGCTGACTTTTTAAATTAAATTTATTCCAGTGCCAGATTGATTAGTTAGTCACATGTCTATCTCTTCCAGTAGAATATATTATATATACACATATGCATATACAAGTATATATATCAGGGGT
Organism: Solenodon paradoxus; assembly: GCA_004363575.1. Taxonomy (NCBI): domain Eukaryota; kingdom Metazoa; phylum Chordata; class Mammalia; order Eulipotyphla; family Solenodontidae; genus Solenodon; species Solenodon paradoxus. The sequence goes on from RJWH01000699.1 coordinate 515,436, forward strand.
GGTGGAGATAATATTTAATTTGAAACCTTAAAATGATGCCAGTGCCTGACCCACATAGGTGCTTAAGAGATGTTTGTTAAATAAATAGATTTCCCTCCTGGACTGCAAATGATTTTCAGAAATGTGGGACTAGCAGGGCAATTATATAGACATGTATTGTTGGTTTGTTTAAATGATGTGGCCTGTGTTGCCACATGGTTTGGGTTTGAGGGATTCATTTCCTGATTCTTGTCAATGGCTTCTTCCTCTGAAATCGTTTTCTGCTGAAGCCCCGCAGCAAGTTCAGTCCTCTCTCTCGGAGGTCTCCTTCCTGAGGCCTCCCAGTCAGGTCTGGTGGTGATGCACAGTATTGCATTGTTTGCTCAAAGGCCTGCCTGCCTGGGTGGTTCCCTGTTTGAGGGGGAGGAAGCAGCTACAAGAAAACCCTGGGGAACCCAAATGTGGTCTCCACATCCCTGTGACTGGGGCTGGCTCCAGTGCAACAATGCAGGGAACTTCTGAAAGAGCAGCTGTTACACAGCTTTTCCAGCCAGCTTTCTCATCAGATGTATCCTTTGCTCTGCCTAAGTTTTTCAGATTGTTATGAAAGAATATAACCATATTCTAAAATTTTGGAACATTAAAGGAAAAAAACTGTTCCTAGTATCGCCATACATGAATACTTTTTATATGGTCCTTGGCTGTCCATTTTTTTCTAATGATTGAAAATAATATGGCTGTCATTGTCATGTCTGCTTTATTCACTGTATTGAATTTTAAGTACCCTTTCCTATTGTTACATAGTTCTATAGTCATTACTTTATAGCAGGTCATTTTTATATGCTGCATTGTTTACATAGGTATACACACATGCATGTGTGTGCACACACACATATCTTCTGAAAAAGTTTCTTCAAGAATTTGGTCATGCCGTTGTCCATGATCCCCGTGGGACAAGGAACACCTATGATTCCAGTCATCAAACATTTTCCCATAGCTTCTGCTCCCTGTCCTTGGGCTTTCTACAAGTAGAGGTAAAGTTACTACAGGAGTCAGACTGTTTTTCTGGAGCAAAATGCACACAATTTTACCTAGTGATTTCAGTCTCAAGAGATAATTATATACTGCAGATGGAGATTTTATGCACTAGAATACTTTTTGTGATATTACATTATATTGAAATGCTAAGAAAAACCTAAAATGTCCAACAATAGGGGAATGGCCAAATAAGGATAGGATAATTGGAGGCTAAATATAAGCAAAAATCAAAAAAGAGACAGGTAGATGAGCATTTCTGTATCGATCTTCAGCAAGGTATGTGTCAAATTAACTCCAGATGAGGTTTAAATTGTTCAGAAACAAAGGCAAGTTCTTTGGAAATGACTTTGGGAATGTTCAGGATGCAATCACTTTCATAAGACATTGCTAGGACATCTGATGTGGGAGAGAATGTCAGTGATATTCTCTATCACGACTGCATCTTTCCTAGAGACTTTCTTAGTTCTGTGGTTGAAATTTGGTTTCACTCTTATTTACATATTTTCTTTACCTTTCCACTATGAATTCCAAGTTGAGTATGCCAGTTTATAAGTGAGGAAACCGACATTTATAATTGCACTAAAATAAATTTCCCAAAGTCTCATATCTTGTAAATGGCAAATGTGAATTTGAACCCAAGGTTTGTTTGACACAATAAAATTAGGGAGAGAGACATACTTGTAGTTTTTTAATAGGTGCTAAAAAATAAATCGCAGGGCAGCTGGGAATAGGTAGTGACTATTAACTACCGCTATTTTGCATTCTGAAAGGGGAGTGTCATTGTTAATTTAGTAAATCCTCAGCAGGGCACTTTTTCTTTTCTGGCAGGACAGAATGAAGCAGATTCTCCCTCTTATCAAGCGCTGTGTCTGCCTGGAGCCCCGTTGGCTCCCAGCTCTAGACCTCTGTGGCCAGGGTGTGTTCCCATGTGCTTGTGCACCTTTCAGCAAAACCTAGTGTGAAAGAGATCAGACCCAGGTTAACCTTTCTCCCTTTCTCAGCCTTGATTTTTTTTTTTTTCTGTAAAATGGGAATAATAGAGTAATAGTAAACTTTATATGTTACTGTGAGGATTCAAGGAGCTAATGGTACACAGCAATCTCTCCCCCCACCCCCCACCCCTTCCCTTTTCTGTGTATTTGGAATTTGACATCTGCAAAGTAACCTTATCTCCACTCTAAGATTCTGAAGGGTTTTTTCCAGTCGTGTGGAGTAGCTTTTTTCTTGTTACTTTGTTCAACCACATCAAGGATGTAATACTCTACTTTGAAAGAGGTGAGCAATGTTCAAAACGCAGGTGATTAAAAAATAAAACACACACACGTTTTCTTTACGAAGATACTTGAAGATTCTCCTACTTTGTGTTTCAAGTCTGAGTTCTCAACTTTTTCCCACCCACTCAAGGGAAGGACTTTTCTGACACAAACACAACAAAAGCCAAAAATATGTATATTTTTTACAATTTTTTTTTCTGGGAGATATTGAAAATTATTTTAGGGTTATTTTAAAAGTTTTCTTGAGGACAGTATTTTACTAAAATAAATCAGCTTCCTTCTGGGGGTGGGCAAGTCATTTCCCTCTCAGGTCTTATCTGTTTTTTATCTGTAAAATTAATGGATTAGGGTTGATAAGTCTCCCTGTATCTGGTGTTCTTTGATTCTGCCATTGCCTGTTGAATCCACACTCCAGGAATGTGGATCTGGAGCCTGTTTCTGCTTTAGATTGTGGACTAAGAAATCAAGATAACCCTCTCCCAGCTGCCTGGATGTTAAGGAAAAGTGAGGCCGTAACTCTTTGGACATGAGAGTTCTTTGTTGCGTTAACCTGTCGTTGGTGTAATGTGTGAGAGCAGAGAAAATGTGCCTGAAATCTGTGAATCAGGTTGCAGAACAAGTGCGTTTTCTTTTTCCCAGGAGTGAGACGCGGGAGAAAATAAAGTGGGTTTCGTTGTGAAGCCACACTCCCAAACGCCAACCTAGAGGAATGCTTCAGTCCTGGAAGAAGCCACGGAGAAGACTTGCAATTATCTTTTTAGTCACAACAAGAGGGTAAGCACTTTCAAGGCAATGGATAGAAAAGACACAAAAGTCAGGAAGTGACCCTTTCGTCGGGATTTCAGAGGCCGCGGAGGAGAAACAAAGTCCTCTCACAACTGGGGGAACATTGGACCGTACCATCCCCAGGGGCGGGGTGGTGAGTCCGGGAGAGGGCCCTGCCCGCCGGGATCTTCGCTCTTCAGGAGCCAGGAGTAAACTGATGATTTCTGCACCGGAAGGAATCCGTGTTCGCAGAGTCCCCCGACCACAAACAAAAGCGGGTTTCAGCCGATCCCCGTTGGGGAGGCTGCTCAAAAAGAAGCCCGGGTCTCCCAGATCAGCGCAGTCTCCTGAATCGGGCCCTGTGCGCGCAGGGCCGGGCCGCGCGCCCGGGTCTGCAGGGCGGCTTGCCGGGGCCAGCCCATCTGCGGCCGCGAGCGGCCGGGAGGAAGCCGGCCCGGGGGATGAATGGGGCTTTGTTCGCCGGCAGCCGCGGCTGCCCTTGGCAGGCCCGGCCAGCACAACGGAGGCTGTATGCGAGAGGAATGGAAATGAGCCTCCGGCTCTCCCGAAGGAGCCCCATCCCCTTCCCTTCGCTGTGCGGAGGAATGCTGGCGAGCCGGAAAGGAACCCTCGTCGGGGACGCTGCTCCCGTGGCTCTGAAACCCCATTGAGAAGAGTCCTTTGATGCAATTAAAGCGCATTTCATTGCAGGCCTGGGAGGAGGGAAGGACCGTTAAGCATTTTTTCTGTCTCCCAGCATGTGTGCACCTTTGTGGGGCGGGATATTCTGAGAGCTGGCGGGAACTGGAGCTCCCTCTCTCGCAGACGTTCTGTAACATCATAAAAGTGCACCCATAAACAGATTGGTTTTCCCTGTGGGTGGAACCCAATTTGGACACAATCCAGGCTGACCTGCAGGCCTGAGTTCCTGCTTTGAAAGGTTCCTTGGTACGCCTGACACCACCTGGCCTGCTGTAAAGGTTTAGGCGGACAAGAAATTGCGTTGGGAGGAGGAAGTTGTTTCTGAAGTCACTGCTCCTCGTTTTCCATTTTCTCAGTGGTGGAGTGGGCCAGGTCGCAGGTCCAGAAATGGTCACCGCCAAACCTGTAAAATGGTGTACCCCGCAAATGTCGTGAAGGACTAGAAGGCGACCGCTATTTTGACATTCAGAACTATGTTCTAGGAGTCCCCTAGGACCTCCAATGAGACAACTGGCCCCAGATAGCCTCTCTGAGCTTAAGCTTTTTCATCTGTTAAAATGAATACGATAAAGCCAGAGAATTGATAACATAAAGCTCTGTGTGATGGTGGAATTCTTTCTAAATCGGAGATGGACACCTTATCTAGGAGCACATGTGAGGAGTATGGGATTGAAACTCTTACGTCAACGTGTTTTTAAAAGCCTATTTGTTTCCGTTTTGTGAGGTTTTTTTTTTTTACCAGTTATCACTAGGACTATAGTCTATTGTGTCTCTCTCCATTAGATTAGGCCCCCTTGAGAACACCACCCTGCCTTTTTCATTTCTGTATCCCCTGTGCCTAGAGCAGTACCTGACTGTCATAAGTGGGCAACGAATATGTTGAATGAACGAATAAATCCAGTTGTGTAATGAATTGATACTTCCTTGCTGGTGTTTTATATTACTTATACATCTTAACCAGCATAAGGGGAAATAGATGGGTATTGGAGATCCTTGGTTAGGCACAAGTTCAGGAGAAGTTTGAAGGAAAGAGTAGGAAAATATTTTTGAGAGAAGACAGGCTACAAGTGTTTCCTGAAATGACCCAAGGCGAAGTGGGGCACTCAGGTAGAGTCATTCTTTCCCATAGAGTGGATGGTTAATAATGGCAAAGATGAATCATGTTTTATATTTGCAAGGGGTGTGTGTGGTCAAGCCTTCTTTCTTTAAACATCCCGTGGAAGTGGAAGAGTAAGAGTAATGGTGATGCATGATGGACATCATTGTTTCTTAAATGTTCATCTAAATATATCTCCTTGGTTCTTGTTATTTTGAACTTTGTTTTAACTTGAGTGTTTCCTTCTGAGGCCTTGAATACATAATTATTTTTCCCTTTTAAATGCAATTTTCCTAAATAAATACAACAGTACACCTTTTCATCCCAATCAGGAAATTCATAAGTATGAGATAGTAGAGAACACGGTGTTTAAAATATACCTCCAGGTAAGTGCAGGAAATAACTTAAGTGACGTTGACATAAGCACATGAATACCCTTTAAACTCCCCCCTCGCCCCAAGTAATATAGAATCCAGTTTACAGATGGGACCCAAATGTTCCCTATTTGTGTCAGGGCAAGGTATGACTAACACATAACTGCCCATAGCTTTATTTCTTGTCTTGGGGCTCTGTTTGGCTGTCATTCTTGGCACTATAGTGATGGGCACCATCCTGATGTGAATTGTATTCTTGAGAGTTGAGACACATTTCAGACACATCTCATTCCTATCTGTTTAGTAAGATAGACAAAACCCACATTAAATCCCACCTGTGAAGTGATTCTAGTATAGAACAAAAGCTGTATAACAGTATTAACAGTGACCCTTACTTTACAGAATTTCCTACTGTTCTCTAAATTACTGAGCATTTCTATTTTCTTCCAATTTATACATTATAATAGTAATAATTATATCTTTTGTTCACAATCCTCTATTACAATATTTTTTTTAAAAGAGCAGTTTTATCCTTATTTCAGATTGGTTGTTATTAGGCAGTGGTGTGGATCAACCTTCCTGATTACCAAATATCACTAGAGGCCAGCATGAGGGTCCTTCTATGATTTCATTGATAAAGGAAAAAAATGCTATGTGAAAAATCATGTTTTATACATTTAGATTTATTTTTCGAAAGGATGATACCTATTTATTTGGACATACTCAGGATTTGGCACCCTCATTTATTTTTTAAAAGCTAGAACTGCACATACCTAGAAATTGTTGCTGAGAGTGAAGTTTGCAGAGACAAAAAGAAAAGAAAAATAAATTATCACTCCCTACTCCACATTAATTATTTTAGTCAGGGGAATAGCATCACTAAAATGGTGTCATAGCTGGTTCCTGATGTTCCTCTTTGCAAGAACAGTACTTGACTGTTCAAGAGCAAAACCCTACTAAGATTATTCTAGGACATGGAGATGAGGCTGAAGCACCAGTCTCTGTACTTCAGAGACTCAAGACAGACTAGACTGCCTTAGGTAAGAGAAGTGAATCTCCACATCATTCCTCCTCCAGATCTGCCCAGAACCACTCGCAGAGGTCTGCTCTGAGCCTCCAGGTCCTCCAGTGGATAAATAGTACCAGGGGGGACTTCTCCTTGAGATTGTGAGTTTCTCTGTGGGAGGCCTTACTCTGAACTCAAAGCACAGGGATCTCGTTGTGCTTTGTGGGACTTGACCACTGGGAAGAAGTTGCTTTAAAGAGATTAAAGCTGGAATTATAATCGAATCTCTCTTCTCTTGATTTCCAAAATGATTCTTAAGGTTCCTAGTGTTTTAATGCTATTTAGAGAGGGGCTGGACCTTGGACCCCAAAAGATGCTGGCGGTGGTGGGGGAGCTCATCTAATTTTCTATGATTGGGTTAGCTATATCACACATACATCTTTTCCATTTTTGGAAGATATAGATTATTAGCTCAGCTTCTCTCTCTCTTTTTTTTTTTTTTCCCTGTCTTGTTCTCCGGTCACCAGGAAAATGAAGAAAAGACCTCTCCTTTCTTTACCAGATGACCCGTGGCTTTCTTAGCCCGGGTGCTCTAGAAGTTAGGGTGGAGACTTTTATTTGTCCTGTCTTTTGGGCAATAAAAGGGGAGGGGATGCCTCATTCAATCAGTCTCTGGTGCCTAAAAACCAAAAGGCAAATGCTATTTACTTAGTCTCTGGGCTACTAAGTGCTGGGGTGGCCCGTGTTGACTCAAATTCTGAGTCCTTGCAGCTAGGTGGGGCTCTACAGAGCTGTTAGTCATGTGAGGTTGCCAGGGCAACCTAAAGTCTTCTGAACTGGAGCACTTCAAGAAGTACAAAGAGGAGACTCTAAGGGCACATTACAACTTACAGGCATGTGTTCAATAACATGTCATCTTTTGGTAATGGGGCTTTTATTTTTATTTTATTTTGTGGGATTGAAAGATCAGAAGCCGGAAATTAGCTGGGGAGGATAAAGAAAAAGAAAAATTAAAGGGGGTGGGGTGGGCTATTTCTGTTCCTTATGTGGGCACTGGTTAAACAAGGAGAACATCTGGTCCTGCAGTGGGTCTCTGCAGCACTGCTTTTAATTACCCCGTCATTTGGTCTCAAACTAAATTAGTGACTGTGGGAGCAGCTCAGATCTCCAAACTGACAGGCCCAGAGAGCTCCACTTAGCCTGCCACATAGTCAGAGGGGAAACACGGAGCTTCCGGTTTCATATTTAAACCAGAGATTGACTCATAATTGTAGCTGTCAGGAGGGTGATGGAGACATTATGTAATCTGGTTCTTATGGCGATGTGTGTTTAAGGTTTCTGCTCTGTGAATTCCAGAGGAGATTTTGTGCCCATTGAGGGAAAGCGCTCAGGCTGCTCTGTGGTGTGCCCTGTGCGATAATGATAGTGCTATTAAAGGTTCCTAAGTCTGCCTGAATCCAAACATGAATGAATTCCCCCCTGAAAGGCCCTCCTGTTTTTCCACAGACTTTTAAATGTGCATGAGGTTAAGCAAAATCTGGTAAATGGTGAAGAGGCAGTATGTTGGCCCAGTATGGAAATGTAATAATGACAAGCCATTCAGGTCCACAGATATTTTTTTCTGGACCACATAGTTCCCCTTACAAGTTCCCATCATTTCCAACCTCAGAGATTCTGGAATTGGATGCCGGTTGCTCCTGGAAACAAAGTGCTGTGCCTGTGGATCATTTGTTCCATTTGCATTCTGCTTGTTACTTGCCTCTCCAAGGCCTCTGTGGAGTGTTATAAATTTGCAAGGCAGCCAGAGAAGGCTTAAGACAACCCAGTATGTGCTGCCATGAAAAAAAAAAAAAGAAAAGAAAAGAAAAAAAAAGTCAGATGAGGCTGTTGAGGCTGTTTAATTTTAACCTGAAAGGAATGTGTTTTCAACAGTTTTGCTAGAAGGAGCCTTGTGTTTTGATTTGATTGGTCTCTGAACTCAACCATGTGAGTCTTTCCTGTGTGATAAGAGGGATTCATTGATAGAAAATAGTGTTCATATTAGAAGAATGCTAGTAAAGACTAAGTCAAAATCTTAAAGGTGAATTGGATTTGTGTTTGTGGCAAGGTGGGGATAATGGTGGTTAAGAGTGGAGAGGACTGAAACCCATCAACACTCCTAGTGGCTGTCTGGCTGGCCTGTTTCTCACCTCTGTTTCCATACCTTTCCTTTGTCTTTTGGGGAATCTACCAGTCCATTAGTAATTGGGATTCTGGTCCTGATTCAGTCGTGTTTTTTTTTATGCCTATTAAAGAAGATAATGTTATTTATAAAGTAGTTTTAGTCAAAATTAATAACTAAATATATGAAAATGTGTAATTAAATAAGTGCTAGATACCATCATCTGTATGTTACATATTTTGTAACTGACTAGAAGGGAGCTCATTTTTTCTAGAAGAATGAGCAATTAGAGTAATTGGACTTTTGCTCATTGGTCTTTGCAACATGTTACTGGGAGAGGATAATTTTTACTTCACAAAGAAAATTATTTTCTTAAAATAATATACTAAAATTAAGTAACAACATAATATTAATATATTTACCATATTTGTATATTTGTACACATAGAAATGAGTATTTAAAGAAGCAAATAAAAACTTCCCATATTCTTTCACAATCTTAAGCTGTGGAAACTTTATTAGGAAACAGTACTAGCATACTAAGTTGATTTTTCTCTCCCATGAGAATGAAGTCTTACATTAATATATTATATAGTCACTATAGCTTGGGACATTATCATATGACTGTTGGATGATGCAGAGATGAATAATTTCATGAGCTGTCTAGCCTAAGTCTATTCATTTTCCTAGTCATTGAAATGAAAAGACTTGATGATTTCTGTTGATATACACCCACAGGCAAGTATTCTTGTAATGAATTTTTTTTCCATGAGAAAATTAGGTAAAAATTTACCTATTTCTCATTTTTCCTATGCTAGAACTTATTTGTAGACTTATCTTCCAAACAAGGGCCATCGGTTTATAGGAAACGGTACTTGAAGACAGCAGTTTTATTCTTGGGTTGGAGCAAGTTAAACTAAGCATTGAATCTAGTCCCCAATAGACCATTTTCCCTTCTTTGTCTTTTCTGACTTTTCTATCCAAACTCAGGCATAATCTTTGAGAAAAAGGTACTAGCCAGAAGGGATGATTATCAGAGTTAATAAATTAATATTGATGGAAAGAAGTTAATAAATATTTATTTATTCCAGGACATTTAATTAGAACTGAAAATGTCTAAATGTAATTTAGCTGAGATTTGCTTTTCTTCAAACTTCACAAACTAGTCAACCCAAGTGTTTCAAGAGCCCCTAAACTTGGAGAACTCTAGTTGTCTGTACAAACATTTCAAATGCCTTATTAAGACTTTCAACACCCACCACAACCTGGCTACAATTTACCCTTCTCATTTTCTTTCCTACAACTCTCAACCTACCCTTATAACTGTGTTTGCTACTTCTCTACCTCATATGCCTACATCCAGTCAATGTAAATGACTATATAACTTCTTTCTTAAGACACTACCTTCAAGTTCTAGTCTTGCTTTATTATCTCTAACTAAACCCCCATGGTGCACTATCGGTCACTTTCCTTGTGGCTTCTCATGGTATGCAGATTTATGTTTATGTCTCGTCCACTTATTGCCTGTAAGTTCCTTGAGAGAAGAATCTGTTTGGTTTATGTTACATCCATAGAGTACCTAGCACTCTGCTTGCCCATGACAGAAATTCAACAAATGTTTGCACAAAGAATGAATAAAATCTAGCAACACCATTCAATGTAGTGAAATTTCTTTTAAAGTCTGGATAACAAAGAACTTTAGGGTTCTTTTTGTTTGTTTGTTTTTGATTATGTAGATGGAATTTTGACTTCTTGCATGATGATACCATTGTCCCTCCCTAAAATGGATTTACTCTGTCCATCCCCACCCCCATAGTTGCAAATCAGAAAGACTCAGAATTTAGTCCTGGAATATGGCCAGCCCTGCCAGGTAATAGGGAATTGTTTTGGTGCTCATTATTACTGGCGTAGGGATTAAAAAAATAAAGGTGAAATGGGTAAGTTCACTTGCTAGAGCAGTTTGGCAGCACTGTTTAAAAAAAAATATTTAATAGAATTGTCACTAGATTTAGTTATTGTTTATGGTCTTTTATCATCTTTCCTTTCAGGCTTATTTACCAATTTTCATCAGCTTCTTTAATTTGAATGAGGCTCTGGAATAATGTGCCACAGTAAAGAAATTTGGATTCCAGAGATGGCTTTTTCATTTACTGCAATTTTTAAGAAAGTCTAATTGAAAATTAATTTCCTCCTCTATGTAATATAGACAATGTTCTCACCTGCCTTTCACAGTATTGTTCTGAGGATCCAGAGGACAAGTTTCTAGGAAACAATATTTGAAAACTACAAAGTATTTTATATTTGTCAGGTGTTACTGTACTGCCTTTTGGGATACATTTTAATTTACTATTTCCACTAGTTAATATGTATCTTCAGGCATTGTAGAGTCACTTGGCTCAGCTATACACTGACTCTGACTATGGGCAAGTTGATTTCCTTGATTACAAATGGGGATAAAATATCTAGCTCATACTGGTGGCCTAGTAAGATGTCAGCTTTGACTAGGTTGAACTGCAATGTCTAGAAGCCCCTTCTTTAAATATGTCAGCTTGGGATGGACCACAAGAGACATGTTTGAATAGATTTGGAAGCTGAAAGTGAAACAGCAGCCATTTTGTGTTTTATGCCGGGAACATCGAAGTGTGCACTTCTGTCGCACACATTGATACACATCGTCACTCTGTTGACATACCTCATCGACACGAGAGAAAGGTCACCTTCCCAGGGATTCTCCTTTAAGTTCTCTGACTCTTGGGGCATAAGTATTTAGTTCGTGACAAAGGGGTCTGGCTTTCTCAGGCAGGATGCCCACATCATCAAGATTGGATGCAACTGTAACTGATAAGGATTCCAATGTGTCCCTATCCTTGTGAGTTCCAGAATATACTTGACTAACCTGACTTTACATCTTCTTTTCGCTTCCTGATGACTTTCCCTGTGGATTTTATGCTCCAACATCAAACAAAAGACTTACAGAGACTGTTTAACCAGGTCCTACCATTGTGTAAGGTCTCCATAATATCTATTCTCTTCCACATGACACACACATGCACATGCACACACACACACACACACACACACTTTCTAATGCTGTGGTCATCATTATTAATATTGCCATCCAGATGCCAGAGCCCCCAAATCTTCTATTTCCAAATTCCTGCAGAGTTCATAGTTTCATGGTCATTCTGGCTCACCACCCCTTCCCGATTTGCACAAAAGGCTTATTCATATAAAGTATTTGTGACTGTAATTGTCTTTACTAAAGATTCTGGTGGCATGGGCAAACAGGACAAGGATTCATGTTGCAACAAAACAATTTCCCGTTGAACTTTATGCATTCCTATGTGTAAAATGTTTCTCTACCACCTCATCCTTAGAGAGTATGTCTGGTCCCTCACCCTGTGAAATCCCTAAACTCACAATAGCTCTTCCCTTCATCTCCCCTCCCCTCCTGTACTCCTTCCTCATCTGCTTTTCTTTTCTCCTAATCCCTCACTTGTTTTCAAGTGCAGAGCTGGTTAAAATAGTCTCCTTTCTTTTTTGCTTAATTTTTTGTATACATACATCTGTGCTCTTAGGATCTCACTTTCTATTTCTAATGACCTTCCCTCCCAACCCTCCTCCTCCTCCCGCCTTCCCAGGAGGAATCCTGTTGCAGTTTTTAAGAAAATAAAAATTTACTGGTTACAACAGTAACAAGAGCAGGAAGTATATATTTAGCATTCCTTGTGATGTAGGCTCCAAGAGCTCTTTGTATGTCTTACCTCATTTGATTTTCGCAACAATCCAGTGAGGTGGTCTGGCATTAGTCTTGTACAATGCCAAAATCAAATTGCAGAAATATTTTTTAAGAGCAATTATGAAACCTAATATTTGGTGAGTTCTTGTATGTTGGGTCCTGTTTTAAACACTTGATTGTGATTATTTTGCATTAACTCCTTAGAACTCTACAGGTATAATTATTGCCACTTTACACAGTCAAAAAAAACAAATTGAAATGCCACAGGCTGCTTGACTTAAACACAGTTCTGGAGGCCAAATGTCTGAAATCAAGGTGTTGTCCGGGCTGGTGTCTTTTGAGGCTTTTCTCCATGGGGTGTTTACGTCCGACTTCTCCCTGCGTTTTCACGTGGACTTCCCGATGTGTTTGTCAGCGTCCAAATTTACTCTTTTTATAAAGACACTGCATTAAAACTTACCTGAATAACCTCATTTTAATGGATTACTTCTTAAAAGACTATCTTTAAATGTAGTCACATTCTGAAATTCTGGGTGTTAAGATTTTGACCTAAGCTTTTTGGGGGACCGGGGTACATTTCAGCCTATAACAATTATTCTAGCCTATTGTTGATTCTTTTGTTCTCAGTTTATTTATTAATAATGATATTGATGATGATGATCACTCCCCATCTACACACTTATTGTTCAGTGTTTTCTTTCTTTATGGGTATTGCCGTGAGGTAGATAAATCTAGTTTTCTGAACGACAATAATAATTCCCTAGGTCATGGACTAAGATTTGCTCAGAGGTACACAAGACCGATTAAATGTACAAGGCAATTGTTTTCTAAGACTTTGCCTTTTTGGAAATGGGTATTAGAAAGCTAAGTATTACTTAAACAGACTACCAATATTATTGACTCAGACTAAATTTTAAACCTGAGATATTAAAAGTTGATTTCCCTCTGCTCAACTGATGTCTAGAAACTTCCAAGAGAAGGTATCGATGAAAGAAATGAGTTAAAATTTGATGCCAAAGCATCCTCGTCATCATCTCCATCATCATTGTTGTTATCATCATGTTTACCACACCACAGTCAAAAGCAGGTACCCAGGCCATGGTGAATGCTTGGGCTTAATCAAGTTGTTGGAAGTTATAGAGTTCCAGTGAGGAGAATAGGAAGATAAAACTTTGAAGCTACATGAAAGATGGGCAACAGCGGAGGCATTGTACAGTTTCAGGAAATGTAAACTTGTTATGATTTGAAGAAGAACCAAATTATTAGTATTTTTCTCAACATTGGCATAGAAAGTGGACATGATTTGCAGTTGAGGAGTGGGTTCAAAGAGGAGGGAGATCAAAACAGAGTTTCTCCCTAATTTCCTTTGACAATGCTTATAGTAAAACACTTTGGCTAGGAAAAGATTAATTTCTGTTTTCAAAATTAAAAAAAACAACAACCTAACACGTGGAAAATATTATGTTGATGCATGTCTTGCTGAACAGATGGTGACAGTCCACAAACTTCTCAAGGATTTGCCTTAGAGGATGAAGGGAAAATATTTTAATTTTACCAAGTAAATAGAGTCACTGAATCCCCATGATTTTGTCTATCTTGTATAGAAATTCTCCCTTTTTTATCAGCAGTAAAACGACAGGTTTTTCTTCCCAATGATATTTAATAAATTGCTTTAATCTGGAATATTCAATTAGGGTCCAAATGTGAATTTTTTAATTTGTTTTTCTAATCTGGTCTTTTTCATCAGGGAGCCCCTCATCTTTGTATTAATACATGTTCACAATTTCTACCGAGTCTCTGAAAGCACGTCAGATGTAATGTGGGTTGGCCATTTATGCAAATCTTCAGTTTACAGATGGGCAAATTGAGGATTGGAGGTTTCTGTCACCTTTATCAACATTTCAAAATGAGTCATAGGTGAAGTAAACATTAGAAATGGATTTCTTAATTCTCAAATCATCTTTTACTATCCTTTAAAAACTGTGCCTCTTATTTTACTTGAAAATAAGTCTAAAGAAGACATAGGGAAGACATTTTCCTATATAATTTCCACTCCTTCACTCTTGCTTTTGGATTCCTTTGAAGTGAAACCCTAGCTTCAAGTAGCATCTCAAAGGTTTTTAAGATAAATCTGCTACACAGCTGGAGACAAATGACTGGTTATTATTCACACACTTTCCTAATGTCATAAGTACTTCTCCATCAGGGGACACTTTGGTCACTAGAAAAGAAAAAAAAAAAAAAGGTTAAAATTGAGGACAACCAGCAGCAGCTGTTTACTGAGGTTCAAGGATAGGAGTTTAATTTTTTATTTACACTTCTGCTTCCCAAATCCCTTTCTGGGATCCCTTAAAAAAAAAATCTTAATACTACTATTCCTTACCTAGACTCATCTATATTATTTAGATGAGTTAGTTAATGAGTTGGGCAGTTTTATGGAGAGTTCAGAATCTGGTGCTGGGCAAGTAGGAATGATTTCAGTATATATTAATTCGTGAGTCCAGTTTTTTCCAAACTTGAGAGGCAGAGAAACTGTGATCTGCGGCTGTGCTAGTTAGCTAATTCTTCTTTCTCTTATTAATGATCCTTCTGGACAATTGGAATATCATCCTAAACTCCACTGCCACTTTTCAATTACTTTGCAAATCCCTTTTCGAATTATTTTCTTTTTTATTCCTTCACTCAAATATTTTTTACATACATTCACACATTACTCTTGCAGTCTTCTACTCCAATTCATTGCTTAAGGCTTTCCAATTCAAGGCTTAAGGCTTCTAGGAGTAAAAGAAGAAATGTTCTGTTGCTGTTAACATGAGCAGCTCAAAATAAATTCACAGCATTAAGTGCATTAAGATCCAACCACTCTCATAGGTCTCTCTACCTCTCATTAAGAGTGAAACTATCAGGAAAAAAAGGAGAAAAAAATAGTTGATTTTGTAGTTGAGTCTATAGTTAAGATATGGTAGGTCATTTATACCAAGCATCTCACTTAATCCCAACAACCCTGTGAGGTGATCACTATTATTAGTCCAATTTTGCAGTTGTGAGAACTGTGACTTAGAGACATCTAGCGATTTGCCAAAGGAAGATAGGGTGAAGCTAGAATTTAAGTCAAGGTGATCTGATTCCAGACCATGAACTTAGCCAAAATGCTATATTTTCTCAAGGGAAACCTGATACACTTCTTTAAGTGTATTTAAAGAAGTTTAAAAGATAAAACTGATATTTTGAGCATAGTTAAAATAGTTATCATCTGGGAGAGATGACAAATAATAGGAACTAAGGAAATACTGTACTACACTACAGAAATACTATACTATATATTTGTAAGTATATAATATTTTTTTCCAAAGTATGGAAACATACTTTGAAATTGTTTAGATTACTTAAAAAAGTTTAAGGCATTACAATAAGAAGCCTTCGGTTTGTTTTTTTTCTCTTAGGTCTCTATGTAAGTTGAGTCTTCAGAGTTCTTTCAGTCTTAAGTCAAATTGCTCTTTATGCTCAGCAATTAGTGAAGAGAGATCTCTTCTGTCCAGTGTACCTGTCAGGGAAAACAGAACACCAACTTCTTGGATCCTGATGTTGCTATAGAACAAGTGAGTTTTTTTGCAGTGAAAGTGTTACGCATTTCATGCTCTACCATGGAGTGAGTCAGAGGCTAATTCTTACTTGAACTGCGTCATTTCTAGATTTTTAATTTGAAGCAGAGGCACTGCATCCTGTGTCAAGTTCCATTACATTGCTGGCTTGTCCTGGTGACTTTTCCTTTTTTTGACTTCCTGGTACTGTTCATAAGGAAAGAAAAGTTGGATAAAATACAGAAACTTTTCTGGAAACTTCCAGTGTTTTTACACAGCATTTGATGTTTCTGTATGGGAAGAAGGGCAAACAATTCAGAGAGGGCTCTTTGTTGGTTGTCCTTATTGTGAAAAAAATAAAAGGAGAATATGTTGGGGCTTTTTAAAAGTCTTGATTAAAATGAATTTTCATTGATTTTTCTATGTAATTCCACTATGTGACTTTAAGAAGATTACTTAATTGCACACTAAGTGGCTTGTTTTGAAAATAGGTCTATTTTCAAAACAAATATTGCTTATGTCCTATGGACCATAAAGATTTTAGGCATCAGAGAAAATACTGATGCATGGTCACCTTATCCAGTGCCTGGCAGACCATTTGTTCTTCTCTGCCTAGCAATCCTCCACTCACCTCAGACCACCCCTTCATTGTAAGACTTCCCTCATTCATCCAGGCAATCTTAATTATTCTGTCTTTTTGCTCCCACAGACTTCATAAGTCCTAAAGGACTTACTTCATTCAAGTCTAGTTTGCCCACACAGGGTCACCTAACTGTACAACTCTGGACGGTACTCTCCTCAATTCTACAACATGGTAGCTCTTTCTCCATTAACTCACAGGCATCGCCTAGACAGCACTTTCATCTTTGTATCTCCAGGACTTGACAGGAGATATCTAGCATAAAGTTAGTGTTTAATAAGTAGTTTATAATAAGTGACTGAATTCTCCCTGAATTTATCCATTTCGATCCCTAGATCTTTGTCTATTCTGGCACCAAAAGCTTTCCCCCTTCCATCTTGCCATTATACAGGGTCTTCCTCCTTCCTTCTCCACTCTCTGTTTCTCACCTCTTTCCAAAAAGAATTTGAAGTGATTTGCAAATATATACATATGTATAAGTACATATGTATTATTCAACAATATAAAAATAAAGGAGACATTCAGGCAAAGCTGACACTTTTTTTTTTTCTTCTCGGATTTATCTTCACTTGTCGTGAAAAAGAAAAATCACTCAAATTTTTTTTCTTTTTTTTTAACATAAGCAGGAATAAAGGCAAGTAGGCAGATAGACAGGAAGGAGGGAGGAGCGAAGAGGAAGCATTCTATTTATTTTATTTAGTTACTCATCCAGGTTGTTCCCCCTGGCCCCAGGATGTGAATCTGGGTCCTTGAGATGTATATAGCCTGTTCTGGTTGGAGGTGGCAGAATAAACCACTAAATTACCAGGGAACCCTTCAAATTACTTTTAATGCATTTTTCTTAAATGTATCAGTTGGTTTTCTAAGGTTCTATTCACTTCTACTATTTCCTTGAATTGATATTATGACATCCATGTCACCTAGGCAAATGATAAAGAGTATTGGACCTGAGAAGACTTTGGCAAAACACTTCCAGCTGTTCCACATACTACCCTGTTGCCAGTCAAAAATTAAGTATATGGAGTCAAAATTTTAGGTCCGTTACCCGTAAGATGGTTCTGTGTTTTCTATATGTGATTTTCAAACTTCAAGGATCTTTTCAGACAGGTAAGACACAACCAATTTAGAAGTTCAGTTGGGTTCAGACATTGGGTGAGGCTCTGAATTTCATGTTCTTATTTAAACCAGAGAATCTTTGCTTTCATTTCTTTTGTATTTGGCCTCCCTTGTGAAAAATCTATTTGTAAACAGATTTTGCTTCTAAAATAAGGATAAAAATTCACAACTCTACCAGTTTATTCTATTTTTATTCATGTCTGCCTCTAATTATATGTACCAGTCATTAGATTAAGTCTAGCAACATTTATTATCTACTTCTGTTTCCTTTAAAGGCTTGGAAAATCAATTCCACCTACTCCCCTTTTCACCCAGTATTCAAATATGTGCTTATTCTATAATTTTTCTGGGTCATCTTTAATGCAGAGTTTAAAAAAGAAGATAATTAAATGAAATCAAGAAATAACTCTGAGGATAACTTTTATTGAAAGAATTCCTGAATATGGACTATATGGTCAACAGAGACACGTGCTCGAGAGAACACAGAGAACACACTTGGAATCTCTAGAGCACCTGGAACAGAGAGAGTATAAATCATGGAATTAAAAGAGAACAAAATTCTAGAGCTGGCCCACTATTATGTATCAGTCAGACCTGGCTGAGTAAATTTAATGGATGTTCCCTTATGTTTGTTCCAAGGAAGAGCCATTGATTTCTACAAACTGCCCCCACCGCAACTTCTCAGTGGAAAAGTATTGCAGCCTTCCCATTGGCTGACAGTGCTGTGCCTCAGTCTTGTTTGCTCAGGGAACTGATTGCGTTGTTATACTTTTCAGATATCTTGCTTAGCCTTCAAACAACAATTACTCTCCACTTCTCTCCCTTCATTTTGCTCTTTTCGTCTTTCAAGCAATATAGTTTCACTAATCTCATCCAGACATGTAACAAACAATACATAAGCTATATTTTCTGTGTGTAGGGTATTCCCCAGATGATTCAAAGCTAACGGATTGGTGGGAATCTCTGCGATATTCTAACAAGACAACATGGGAGCTGTAAGCGAGAAAAAAAATGAGACGGATATGGATTTGGAGATTTTTGGGCAACAGGTTCATAGTTATGAATTTTTCAAGTGTAAAAAGTTAGTAAAAAAAAAACCTTCCTTCCCATCGTGAACCATTTATAGGAGTATTCTTATACTTAAGCTGAATTCCAAGATGGCCCCCATGACCTTTGTCCCTGCTGTTACCTTGGTGATTAGGTGACTGTGTCACTTTGCGGGGCAAAAGAGATTTTGCAGGTATACTTAAAGTTATTAATCACCAGACTATGAAATAGGGAGAGTAGCAAAGTGGACCTGATCTAAAACTTTACCACTTTAAGTGAGCTTTCTTCAGCTGGCAGGAGAAAAGAAAGTTGGAAAAAAAAAAAGGGAGCAAAAGAAGGATTTGATATGCCATTGCTGGTTTTGAAGGTGGAAGATGCCCCTTATAAGAAATGGCGATCAGCCTTTGGAGCTGAGAATGACTCTAGATGAGAGTGACTTCCTGACTGGCTGCCAGGAAACAATGATCTTGGTCCTCCAGTTATAAGAACTAAATTCTGTTAACAACCTGAACAAACTTGTAAGTGGATTCTTCCCAGAGCCCAACCTTAATTTCAGCCTTCTGACACCTGGTGAGGTAAAATCAATCAAGACCACTTGAACTTCTGACCTACAGCATTGAGAGATAACAAATGAGTGTAGTTTTAAGCTGCTAAACGTGGTGATTTGTTATGCAGTGACAGAATACAAACACAGCTTGTTTAGGGAGGTTGGGTGCAATCTATGTGATTTTTAGTAGCCTGAGGAAAGGCTTATAAGGCTAAACTTATTTTTATTTTTAGAAATTTTTTTTTTTTCTTGAGGCTTCTGTCAGCTTTGGAATAGCACTATGACAGATACTATTGGTTGACTATCCCAAGGTATTACCTGATAAAACGCTTCTCTGGATTTCAGTTTTCCTTTTTAGTAGAGATCTTTTGAATTCATGGAAGGTAAGTTCAAACTTGGCTCAGTAGTAAGCAGCCTTATGATCAAATTCTGGTCAATAAGATAAGTGGAAGTCTGCAGGGTGCTTTGGGAAGGTTTCTGTTTCTTGATATGAGATCAAAACTGAGCAGCAAAAACTGCGTAACTCTGCTGCTTATTTCTTGCTTTTGAATGTGGTGTAAGGATGTGCTGCAGCTATCTTGTGACCATGAGGAGAAGCCAAGAGAATCACAGATATGGTGATTCAGAATCATGGATATGTTGGTGGCATTCTTTGAAACAATACTACAACTCATAACTGGATTTCTTATGTGAGAAAATATTAATTTCTTTAAATTATGATTGCATTTTAATGATTTATAAGTGAAATCATATCTAACTGATATAAAATTAGGGTCATAGAAGTGGAATACTGCAAGTAACACCCATTAAAAGGTAGGTCAGAGTGGGCAATGAGGACCCAACTTTCTTAAATGGCCATTTTGACATGGCAAAGCATTTAAACAATATCTTAGAATACAGACCACATGTTGACAGAGGTTGTAGTGGCTTTGGAAATGGAAGGAAAAATTTAGAATGTTTATATGTGTTGGCATATTTTAGTGATGTTAGTGAAGAAGTTCTACCAGGGAAGGCAAACTTAAGAGAAATAGCTAATCTTTAAGCAAAGAGGAAAGAAAACATGACTTTGCTAAGAAAGGTTCTTTTTAACTATAGCCTCCAATTTAAACAAACAGTCCCAAAATTTATATATTTGTGGGATTGGAGAAGGTGTCTTTGTTACCCTAAGTTAAAATAAGCAGAGGTGAGAAAGTGGCACTCTTAAGACTGATAAAACGGGAGCTTCTTACCACAAAGACCTGATTATGTGTGTTAAATGCCAGGGGATTTGGAAGAGCACAGGATCTAGCAGCAAGGAGACAAGAATTCTTAGCCTCAAAGACTATGTCTAGACAAAATCTTTAGCTGTGGTTACTTATGCAAGGAATTGACCTAGCAAATAGACTAAATCTACTAAGATTTTTAGAGGAACTTTATTGTTAAAGATACCCCAAGCCTTGCACATAATTGTTGAATAGTAAATGCAATCTCTAAGTTTCTGAACTTGTACCAGCATGTAGGGGTTGCGAAAATTAGAAAAGAACTTTCTCCTAAATGCCTATCTCTGATATAGGCTTTGAAAATACTGATTAAAGAATAACTTACTAAAAGGAAGAACCAGAAGCTATGGAAGAAAAATGGAAGTATTTTCACAAACAAAAATAAGAACTCACCAAGGAACTTTCTCCATTGAGAAGACCAGCAGTTTTCACTCTTCCTTTCAAACAAAATAGAGCATATGTTAATGAGCATTAGCTATTTATTTAGTATTTTCCCACCACTCTTTGTTAGAAGTGGTGGAGGCAGGTAACCTGTTCTTTAGAGAAAACATTCAGATACATAAGAAGATCTCTCTGAACAAAATGAAGAAGATAAAAACACCATCTAGAGACCCTGGATTTGAATCTGGATGGAGTAACTAATCAGATTTTGAGGTTATTCTCTCTTGGGGAAGAGGTAAGTCTATCTATATAAACAAGCATGTGTAGGAAAAAGGATGTATGTCGAAGTTAGATTGCCAATGAGATGGACTATGGCAGACACTCTTAGTTTGCTGCCTAAAGGCAATACTTACCTAGCTTTATTCCATGTTAACAACTCTCAGTACTACTCTTATCCCACAGCCCACATTTTAGGCAGAATTGCCTTGGTTTCAGAGATAGTGTACTGAGTCATGAACTTGGTGTAGCCATGTTATCCAAATTTAGCCAATGATATATAAGGAGATAACTTTTAGAGGTTTCTGGAGATAGATGTTACAATTTGCAAAATATCATTAAATTGGCAATATCAACAAACATTTAAGTCTAAATTTGTTAGGTGAGATGAAATAAGCCCTCATTTGTTTAAATTGCTTTGGATGAGGGAGAGGTTGTTTTTGTTTCTTGTAGGCAAATATTTCGGAATGATACCATCTTAAACTTATGTTTTGCTAGCTATAAAGCAGGAAGATGCCAAATTAGAGTGTCTGGGTCAAGCCCAGCTCCTCCTCTGTTAGAGTAGAATAAAGTCACTCCCCCTCCTCTATATTTTCTCTTGACTGCTTTCACACTACAAAGACAAGGTGAATAGTTGCAAATGACCTATCATGGACAATGATTTTTGACCCCTTTATCTAAAGAGTCATTTTTGGGACACACCCTAGTGACTCAAGTGTTAAACTCTTGTCTAGAGCACAGCGCAGAGAGCCCAAGGATCCAGGTTTGTGACCCAGGATGGGAGGTGGTGGGGCAACTAAAATGAACAACTATATAGATAAAGTGCTTCTTCCTGTCCTCGTTCTTCTCCTCCTCCTCCCCCCTCCTCCTCCTTCTTCTAAAAGAAACTTTTGTGGAAATCATAGATAAGTGGAATAAAATATAATTTATTCCAATATTATTATATTTTAATTCAGCCTTTCCCACCTTTGCAAAGCATGTAAATAATCTGCAACCTTTGTTAAACTTAAGTATTCTAAGGTCCTTCCTTCAGAAACTGAGTCCGATTTTAATGGCCCTGGGAATCTGAATTATTATCCATTTTCCTATATGAATCTTTTGATAAGACAAGATTAGGAAGTACTGTTATAAGTTGGTGTCCTGGGGCTGCCTCGCTGGCCCACCATTTAATCAAGTCTATAACTAATTCCTACCTGTGATTCCATAAAAAAGCCCTAGCATAGCCAGGAGGGTGAATGAAATTTTTTCAGTTCACTAGAGTCTTGCTTATAAAAAGAAGTACAGTGGATCAGAAGATCTTGAGGTAGTAAAAGTGACATCATCTTTGTAAATCAGAGACCTGGGTTCATGTTTTAAATTAGTCTTCAACTTAATTTTGGATACATTTCTTTCTGTTATTCACAATTCTCAACTATAAAAACCATAGTAGGATGGGATGCCTCTGAGTTGCTTTTTGGCAAATGCTTTTAAAACTTAGAAATCCCAAGTCCCTGAGAAGAAAACAAAAATAGTTTCTTGATTTCTTAAAATTCTTTTCTTTTAGACCAGGGCTCTTTAATCATGGCTACATATTACTCATTCAGTGTGGACCTTTTATAAACAGAAATACCATAGTTCTAGTTCAGAGACTGTGATTTAATTAGCCTGGAGGAGACCTTAGTCTAATAGCTTTTCAGGTAATTCTAATTGCTCAGTCTGATGGAGAAACACTATCTCAGATGGTATTATTAGATTTTCTTTTTCTATTTCCTATTCAAGGTTCACATACAATAGTTTCACCATTTGCGAAGTACAATATATAAGAGGATACAATCCATTTAGTAGTTCACAAATACTGGCCAGACAGGAAGGCTACATAACATTCAGAGGAGAGAGCCTGCTAAGAAACAGAGCGTTGCAGGCTCCACCACCAAATTCTGCTATACTACTCCTAGGCCTGGAAATTTATCTGTATTTTTTAGCCTACTCCTCAGATCCTCCTAAGGCACAGTTAGGTTGGGAATCATCAGGCCCTATTATGTCTGAAACTTTTTCTTGCTTGTAGGATGTGAGGTCTTATGTATAATTATGTGAGAAGTAAGTCACAGTTTAAGAGCATTTTGAAAAGGCAGTTTGTGCTACATGATTAAGATGTTGAGAAAGGGATGTTATCAACCAATAGGAATGGATCTCAGTTAAGTACAGTTTGGTAAATATACTGCTTACCTGGTTTACTCTCTCAGAAAGGGCCATAACTGTCTATATAATTTATTTAGTTGCCCTTAGTAATACTTGAAAAAGTTCCTTAATTTGGCCTCTTTATGTGCACCTACAAGTTCTAGTTGAAGAGAACTAAAATAAAAAACTCTGCTTTCCAATGAATCAGACGTAGTCTATTAAACCACACAGTCGTGTCACTAGCAATAGGAATACATACATACATGCTGAGACAGACATTGTCAGGTAATTTCATCATCAGGTGATTTTGTTGTGTGAAAACTAAATCTTGATGGGATGATTTCATCATTGATTGAAATGCCATTAACTGACACATGACTTTTGACTATTTTCATAAAGATAATTGCAAATATGTATGCACACTATACAAGGTATGGACACAGTCTGGTTTTGCATTTACTAATCGTTTTAAATTTGCATATTAATAAATCCAGTCACTCACTCTTTCATTCAATCTTCATTCACTAAACAAATAATTTGAAAGAACTACCTAAGAGCCAGGAATTATTCTAGGCCTTGGGGATACAGCAGTAAACAGAGTCTCTCCCTCAGTGAAGCTGGCACTTGACCTGAGGTTGGCAATAAACAAAGTATTCAGTGGTGCTGCTTGTTGAGAAGGAAAAGAAGGCAAGTTAAAATGGTAGAAAGTGATGGGAACTGGAAGGCAGTGCTATTTTACAAAGGTAACCGGGGATAGCTCCTCTGGTAAGGCAACATTTTAATGAGGACATGAAGAAAGGTAAGAGAAAAGTCAGAGTGGATACCTAGGGAAAGAAAATTTTAGATGGAGAAAACAGGCAGTGCTAAAGTCTGTGTAGGAACTTGGTTGGTGTGAACCAGAGACGGCAAGGGCTGTGATCACTTGAGAGGAGCGAGTGGGAGAGTAGCAGGGATTCCTCACCTAAGACTTGCCTATAATACTGGAAACATTTTATACATGAAGTAATATAAAATCAGGTACAAACCTAAATATTGATTTGAAACAGAAAAAAAAAATCACAAGAAAGAATTAATTTTAAAACCGTGACAAACATCCTCAGTAGGGGACCACAATTATTTTGAATTGAAAACACTGAGATACAGCAGATTCTTAGAAAACTCTCTTGACTTCCCCTCTCTCTGACTAGGAAGGGAAAACAGGCTGTTAATCACCAGAGACTCTGATTAGCCCAGAGACAGAAGTCTTACTAAAACAAACCTTATCTTCTTTACCTCCCCCCTTATACTTTCCTTCCCACAGTTTACTGCCCTAAATGCCAAAATACCCTTTCCTTTGTCTTGTCAATTCTCTACAAATGTACTCATCTTTGTTAGGACTCATCATTGTACAAATATCGTGGCATATAAGCCCCAAATTCTGACCACCCCTTCGAGTTATTCTTTCTTGAGTTTCTTCTGTGAGTATGCTCCTGTTGATAAACTTTTTGTTTTTCTTTTGCTAATCTGTCTTTACTTAGTTTAATTTCCAGGGCCACAGCCTTCTTGGAGGATAGATGAAAAAGATCTTTCTCCCTTCCCCTACATCACACGTACCACAAATCCAACAACTAACAATAATTTTATTAATTACCTGAGGTACCTTTCTGTCTTATTTTCCTCCTTCATTACATTTTGTTAAAATATCTTTGCCTATTCACTTATTACTTTTAATAACATTTTCTATAGGAAGAATAGATAGATGATTAAGTCTTCCCTTTAGCTTATTAAGTGAAAAATTTATTTTTTATTCTAAGTGTAGAACATTTTTCTTTGATTTCACAACTCACCATGCTGTGTATATTTTTAGGATTATTGTCAAATTTGGGGACGCTTTTCACAACTTTCTTTCTTAAATGAGCTCTAAGATTCGTAAGAATTTCCCAGAGGCTAATTTCTGACTCCATACAATTTAAACCCCTATTCTCTTCCACTAGCTACAGATTTCTAGTGTGATGAAGATTAAGTTCCTATCTTATAACTTCTAGCCCTGAATTTTAACATCCCAATGCATGCTGACACAGAGGATAGTAGAAATATTCCTGCAAGGCATTCCTATGCTGGAATAACTACAAATTATGAAAATATATTCCACTAACTCAAACTAAGTGTTTCTCTATCACAAAGCCTCTTTAACTAGATCCCAAAGTTCCTGTGTCTCTTCTAGCATCATTTGACTCAAAGAGAATTGCTATAAATGAGAAATTCAAAATAGATAGCTGTGGTTAAAATCTCATGCTTGCAAATTTAAAAATATCTATCATATAGTATATATGAATATATCTACTCACATGTTTATACAACATATATGTGTCTATATACATATATGTATGCATGTCTATATATGTGTATATACATATTTATACACATATATGCACACATATATTATATATATATACATACACGCATATATATATACATATATAAAACCATGTAAATATACTGCCAGGGTTTCTTTCATGCCTTTGGAAGGGTTCTATGCAATTGAGAAGTCCTAAGTCTGTGGCTTTATTAATTTCTAGGAAAATCTTCCTCTTGTGAAATGTGAAGCCATTGATGGGTTTCAATGTAACTGATATTGTAAAAGGATCATTTTTTCTGAAGGGTAGACCATAGGGAGCAAGTCTGGAAGCTGAAATATCTGTATAGAGGCTAAAGTTTAGGATGCAAAGGAAAAGTGAGAAAAACAGATATAACTCATTCATGGGTTCCAGGAAAGCTGACTCTATTATCCACTAAACTATTGATGTGTTTCCTGATTATTCATGCCTGCTTCTCTCAGACGGGTTTCCTGTCTCAGCTATTGCTGATTCAGAAATTATAGAGTTCTCTTTATATATTTTGTTGCTCAAACTCTTTAAAGTTCATTTTTATAAACAGTGTTTTTATATTACTGTTGCTATTTATGTCTCTATTTGCTGCCTGAATGATCATTTTTTTAACAGTGCAATTTTAATTCACAGCATTAGTGCAATCAAAATCTAGGTTGAGAAGTACCTGGGAGGACTCTTTCTTTTTATTCAGAAAACTTTTTTAATCCGGCAACTTATTACTTCATATTGTCAACTATCTCTTTGCCTGATGAAGAACTATCTGATTCATATCTTCAGGGTATTTAGAGTCTAACCATTTTATCCCCATTCTGGGGGAGTTATCTTTACAGTGTCTTACATTAGACTAGAGCTTGGTAAACCTTTTCTGCAATGGCCAGACATAAAATATTTTAGACTTTGCAGGTCATATGGTCTCTGTCAGAACTACTCAACATGCTGCTGTAGCACTAAAGCAGCCATACGCAATTATGCAAACAAGTGGACATTGCTCTGTTCCAAAATAATTTTATGTACACAAACAGGCCATGGAACCAGATTTGGCCTATAGGACACAGCTTATTGACCCATGCTTTAGAATTCTCCTTCAGTTGTTTCATGTAATGTCACAAATATTGAACTCACTTAACCTCCATGAGTCTAGTGTCTTCCTCTTTCAAAGAAGGACCCAAGAATATGCCTTGTCTCCCATACAGTATTGTCATAAGAGTCAAATGATCTCTTGGTTTAGAGTCTGTTATAATTTTAAATTAGAATATATTCATATATTTCTTTATTTTCCCTATGACCCTTTAATACATTTTTCTATTTCCCTCTCCACCAAATGCACGTATATAAACAATCACACAGGACAATTAAGACTTGCATTTTATCTTTATTCCTTGATCTTATGGCAAATATTGTTTCCCTAAAATCTCACCATGACTCCCAGTAATAGCACAAAGCCGAGTTTGTTATTACTCTGGTAAGGGAAGCTATAACCTCAACAGAGCCTCAGAAGAGGAGGACAAAATCAGAGTATTTATTGAGATGTTTAAAATCTACCTATATAAAGGTAGGTCTTTCAATGCAGGGGCTCGGTTAGAATTGGTAAAGATAATGATATAATAGTCTAGTATTGCTGGATATGATATGGTAAGGATTTCGTAGCAGGAGTCCAAGAGTATTAGGATGTATACTATCATTTAATACTTTCTGTTGAAGAACTGATTGATGTTTTAGAAAGCTATTGGAATGAAAATTTATTCATAACTTTTATTTTGGGCACAAGTTTCTTAAATAGTAACATTGATAAGCACATTGGAATAATGAAGTCATGTTAATGTGATTAGTAAGCTCTGTGAGTATAGATGGCTTTGGTTTTCACTTATGAGTCATATTGGAGGCACTTTATGAGAAGGAAAAGAGGGAATGGTAGCTAGGATAGAAGAATATACTTAGAAAAGGTCAGAGAACAACTAGTAGAAAAGGAAATGACAGATGTAAGGAAATGAGGAAGAGGGAGCAAGAGTATGAGGAGCTTCTTAGGCACAGTTTAAAGATAATTTTGAAAGAGGAATATATTATGGGGATTAGAGACTGGGATGTAAACTTTATCACAAAATTTCAAAAATTACAAAAGAGAATTTGAAAAACTCTCAAATAGAAATTGATTCCAATTCATTCATCTGGTTGGACAGGTTTTTGTGTGCAGCCTGTGTAAAAACTTGAAAATATGTAAGTGTGGTTTTGAGGAGGTTGCTTTTTTAAAAAAGATATATATTCATGTTAGAAAAGTTGAATATATAAATAATTAGAACAAATAAATACAACCCAATAGAAAAGTGACATCCTAATGAAATGGATTATTGGGGTCAAAAATCAAGATAAATAGCAAAGAATATGATCATTAAAATAAATAGGAATTTCTCTGGGGAAAAAAAAGGGTGGCATAGAGACATAGGAGAATAATAAAAAAGAAAGAGGAAGAATAAAGGTTTGGGGAGACTATTGATTGGTTTGTGGAAAATGATCAAAGGCCACTGGGTGTTTAGGAAGACAAACATCTATTTTAATTCTTTTTCACTGTGATATTGAAGAATTTCGGCCAACAGTAAAATAGAGGGCGCAGACCAGGGCTCTCCTCACGTCTAATATTAATTGTCAGTTTGGAGGGTTCCACAAACCATTCTCAGATTTGATAATTTACAAGAAGCACTCACAGAACTTACTGAAAGTTATTATATTCACAACTATTGCAGGATTTATTACAGGAAAAGGATACAGATTAATTTCAGCCAAGGGAAGAAGCTCATAGAGCAGAAGTAGCAAACACACAGAGCTTCCATTGTCGTTGTCTGCTGTCTGTGGAGTCAGGACACGTCACTCTGCTGGCATTGATGTGTGACAATATACATGGAGTATTGCCAGCCAGTGAAGTTCATCTGAGCCTCAGTGTGCAGTTTTTAATGGCATGATTTGTTGATAGCCCTCATGGTTGATCTCTGTCTCCAGGGTGACAGATGCTGCGTAACAGAAAACCACCGCACTAAATCGCATTTGTCTTTGGCCCATCTATCCCCTCTCCCCCAAAACTATGTTTGTATGACCACTCCTTGTCATAAATAACATTATTAGATTAATGTGGCCCAGGTCTTCCATACAAACAAACATTCTTATCTCTGGCAGATTCAGAGATTACCTGCCAGAAGCTGATGGCATAAACCATAAACCAAAGTTTCCTTTGAGTAAGGACAAATTCTTTACTACACAGATATAAACTCCTTTTATCATTTCATCCTTCAATAAGGAATTCTCACATGTGAAGAAAA
The DNA here is from genome assembly GCA_004363575.1 of Solenodon paradoxus. NCBI lineage: Eukaryota > Metazoa > Chordata > Mammalia > Eulipotyphla > Solenodontidae > Solenodon > Solenodon paradoxus. Next base: position 544,250 of record RJWH01000699.1, read on the forward strand.
AAATTAACCTTCAACTCCACCAACTAGATGGAAATGCTTTAAACATTTTGTTATGGATCCTCTAAATAGCTCTGAGATAAGTTTGGCATAAAAATATTAACTCAACTTTTCTTTATTTTCTTAATTAACATGAAAAACTATTAGCATAAGCTAGGAAACTAATCAAAAAAAAAAAAAAATCCAATGTTTGGGTTAGATGAGACCCTAGGCTATATCTGCTCGTTTGGAAAATTGAAGTGATATGTTCAGGACCAGAGGAGTTAGTAAGGTGGAGCTGAGTCATGATTTCAGGTCCATTGGTTCTTCTCAAAGGGAAACTCAAGAGACTGCCTTTTGGAACAAAAGAATGTTACTGAATTTAAAAAACAAAACAAAACACTGCCGTATTGACATGTGGTTAGATAACCCTAATGGCTTTTTGATTGATTTGACTTTGCTCAAGAATTTGGGATGATTTCCAGATCCATACAGTAAGTATGTCTAGAAGACAGCTGCTCAGCTGTTTGCATATTTTTCTGATTAGTTGAATTGTATATGCTGCTGAAATGGTCAACAGGATTTCATGTGGTTGATAGGAACAGCCTGGGATCTAACATTGAACGCTATCTGTATCTCTCTGGTCCTTTGGGAAAAAATTCCTCCCATGTTCTGCTTCCTTGTTCTTATAAGAAAGTTATTAAATTTTGTGTTTTCAGATTCAAACGTGGGACCTATTTTTCAGCTGCTTTCTTCTCTCCCAAATTTTATAAATATTTAATTGGCTTATTTTTCTATGAATATTGTTCACAGTTGGGAATGTCAGTGAATCCAAATCATCTAAAGAGGGGCCAGCACTTATTTTGCTGTTACAAAAACCTGTGTTTTGGGAGGGTACTACAGACTAAGTGTCCCCCGCAAATTTACATATTGAAATTTAATCTTTAGCATGATGGCAATTTGCCATTGGGGAGTATGATATGATTAGGCCATGAGAGTACAACTCCCATGAATGTGATAAGCATTTTTCTAACAGAGATTCCAGAGAGTCCCTTGCCCTTCTGCCATGTGAGGACACAGCAATAAAATAGCCATCTAAGAACTAGAAAGCAAGTTCTCACCCGATACTGAATCGCTGGCAGCTTGATCTTGGATTTTCCAGTCTCCATATCTGTAAGAAATATATTTATATTATATATAAGCCACTCAGTCTGTGGTATTTTTGTTATAACGAACTAAAACGGGGGAATGAAGTGCATGCACGTGTGTTCACTAGCAGGATGGCATCAGGCATAGACACAGTGGATGAAAATTTATTTGGTCTCTTTGCAGCTGATGGAAATGACCTGCTCCTTCAATCCACTTCCATCCTACTGCCTGGATTTGCTTTAGCTCTGACATGAATGATCAGCAAACCAGTTGGGTTAATTGGAAATCTGTTTTGAAAATGAAAAATACAATTATTCTCAAGGGGAGTTTCAGTGTCTTAAAGCACCCTCAGTTTGTTTATCTCTTTTGTTTATTTAACTGAAATCAGCTGCAGTGAAGAAGTAAAACTGATGGAATAAACTTGAAATTTGATGTGGAGTCAGCCTAGGGTAGCCCTCACAGGTCTTGTAGCATACAGAGAGAATCAACCATCTCATGGATTAATCTACCATTACCATGTTCTAATATTTGTTTCTTCCTCTCTTTCTACTTTCCCAATACAATTAAACACTCTTGTCGCTCACTCTATATTTTAGATAGTATCTAAAATACTATTTCTATTGGACAGTAGAAAAATAATGCAATAGAAAATAGAAAAATAATGCAAGCCACATACATAATTTTAACTTTTCTAGTAACTGCTTTTAAAAAGTAAAAACAAATGGTGAAATTAACTAATATATTTAATTGAATCTAATATATCTATAACATTATTTTATTAATAGGAAATCATTAGCAAAATATTTTACTTTTCTTAGTAGTTATGTACTAAGTCTTTTAAACTAGGGCTATTTTATACTTGGCAGAAGATCTCAGGTGGGACCAAGCATATTTCCATTGTTCAACGGCCACATGTGACAGTTGAACTGGACAGTGCAGGTTTAAGTGGAAGATAGCAGTGTAGAGACTCTGTCTCAACATTCATGAAAATTTATCATCAGCTGTAAATGACAGAATAATCTATTAAAGACAGCTTGAGTTGAAAGAACATTCATATCCTGGCCCTCACTGTGAACACCTGCAATTCTTTCCACAGGCTATCAAGTTTTCTTGTTTGGGAAGGGAAGTCTAGAAATCACAGCCAACCAATGACTCAGCAACTCTTCAATGGAGTTTCTTCCCTACCCAGGCATATCTGCAGTACCAGTTGTTTAGGGGTTAATATATTTGTTCAGAGGATTTAAAATATCATCAGGGATTCAGACTCTCACCAGACTTTCAGCTGATAGGTCTTCCTCAGCATACCGGCTTCCCATCTTTGTGCTTTTCTTCTCATGGTCATAAAATGCCTGTAGCTCCTCTTTATATCAAAACATACTACTCTGTAAGGGGACTGAGCAAAAGTTGTTTTCTCTTGTCTCTTTTTTATCCAGGAAAAAAAAAGACTTTCTCAATAGACATGCCTTGACATCTCATTGGCCAGATTTGCATTACAAAGAAGCTGCAAAGAAGCTTGGGAAACTGAAAAACTGCAAAGAAGAGAATGACCGTTGAGGGCTTTACTTTTAAAAATCAATTCTGATACATTACTGCCCCAGACAGAATCAAGCTTCTCTTAAATAGAAGGGTCAGGGGATGGCTACTGGGCAGGAATTTAGCGATGTCTGCCACAGGGGCATTCTGTCAAGGAGAAGAGAACTGAAAAATAGCAAAAATCAAAATGACTTAGTAATAAATAAAAATTACATTAATAATTGCTCCCATTTACTGCATACTTATGTGCCATATGTAAGCATTTAATTGCTTATCTACAGACACATACACACATACATGAGTTATCTTGTCAACACAGAATTGTCAGATTGCACTACACATAATCCAAGAACAGGAATAAAATCTTTCCTTTTTTTTGGTTTGGTTTTGTATCCCATATTACAGTGTTTGTTAATATTTTTTAAATGAATGATTGACTCCTCTTATTGATTCAAAATATTTTATGTTTTTCTTCAAATCTTGTTTCTAACTGGTGTCACCTTCTCACTTCAAAGTGTAACATACTACCCTATGTAAAATCATTGTTACTACTGCCTGCACCCTTTAGTCTCAGGCACAGGTCCTGGCCCTCACTGTGAACCCCTGGCAATTCCTTCGAGAGGCTACCAAGGTTTCTTGTCTGGGAGGGGTTCAAGTCTAGAAACCACAACCAGCCAATGACTCAGCAGCCTCTTCATTGGAGTTTCCTCCCTACCAGACTTATTTGAAGACATTAGGGAAATAAAACTAGTTTTTCCCACAAAGAGTTGATGACTCCAAGACATATGTCCTATGCTGCTTTTCCATCTTACAAAACTTCTTTACAGTTTGTTAGTCTCCTTCAGTTGTTAAGGAATAGAGGTAAACACAAGTTTCCTCAAGTATTGGGTGTTTATTATATGGAAAAAAAAGAAAAAAGATTTCTTAACACCTCTCTCACACGCCCATATAGGCCTCATGGAGAATGAGAGTGTTGTTTAGGATAAAACAGTATCAGTAGCTCTAACAACCCAAGAGTGGCAGGAGCGACTCTCTATCAAGTTCCCTATTTAATCTCCTTAGAACTAGCATCTGTTGCTCTTAGCTCAGTGGTTGATCATTATGGTGACTCAATCATTTTCAATTCTGTTCCTCTAGCGCATAATTTCTTTACTGCTTACCTCGTGACTTTTGTGTAACTTATATTGCCTTAAGGCCTCTATGCCATTCTATTTATCGAATAGTTCTGAAGTCTTTTTTTTAAATTCCTCAAAAAAGTGTGTATGCATTTAAACGAATTTCTTCAATCCTTCCATGATTGTTGGCCTTCATTGATAGAGATTCCATGCCAAGCCAGGTTACAGCTCACTGATAGCACTGTCAGTCCCGTTTCTCTCGTTCAACCATCTGTCTTCAGAACAACAAAGGAAATAATATACGATCTGTATATAAGTGTCTGAAAATTCTTTCGTTCTCAGGTTTACCATACCCTATTATGCCCAACTTAAAAGAAGTCTGAACTTGGCATTCCAAATGATGTTAGGAAGTCAAGTCATTTGCCAACTTCCCTTCTCCAGGTTTTCTGGAATTGTCTGAAGAATACTTATTGCTTCTCTGAATGCTTTTCTGTTTGCTTTATACCAATTTCATCAACCAATGCTTATTCTTGGTGTCCACCTTACCATTTTGTGCAAAGTGGTTTATCCAGTGGTGATCTCTTTGGGGTTGAGGGAATTGGCATTGAAAGGAACACTAAGGTTTTTTTTTTTTTGATGTTGGAAGTTTTATTTACTTCCACTGCGACGTTGGTTACATGAGTATGTGTATCAATAGTTATTGAAATGGACTTTTAAAATCTGTACCATTTACTGATGTTAATAATTCCTCAATCTGATTAATTAAACAGCACTGACCAAGTAGTTATGTCATGGTATTGGCAGCAAGCACATGAGATACTCAACTGGGTAATTTGAACAGAGTTTAATAAAAGGTTAATTAATGAGTCAAAAGGGTGTAGCACCTCAGGGCTGGAACCTGAGTTCTCACTTTCATTCCTATAATTAAGAGGCAAGAGATGGGAGCAGTTTCCAGAATGTGATCTGCCAAAGGTGATGGAATAATGTGCCAAATGAAGGAAGACGTATACTTTGACATAAGTTAGGAATTTTGGTCCAGGAATATGCCCTGTACATCTCAGGGAGGGAATTAGGGAAATAATTACCCTAATTCCAGACATATCCTTCCCTTCCTCTGATATCTGTCTTGGACAAACTCAACCAGAAGCCTTAGAACCAGGGAGCCATTAGATTTAGTCCATCCAATTCAACCTACAGAGCACAGAACAGGTAGAGAAAGAATAGAAGGGCAAGTAGAAGATACCAGTATCATGTTGTTTTATTCTCCCTGAATTACTTCACTTCAAGTGTGGATATGTAACCTCTCTTGTAATTCTTTAAAATGTCAATAATGTAATTAAGGCAAGAATATGGTATTAAAAAATTTTACTTAAAGATTGAACATAATAGGGGTTTATAATGAGAAAGATACAAATTTAAAACTTCAGAATAGCTTTTCATGACCTTGTACAAACAAGAAACTCCCTCTGCTTCCTTCATCCTTTGCCCTGCCTCTGTTATGTTTAATGTCCTCTTCATCCTAAGAGTAGTTTCTGTGACTTCCTCCTCCAAATCTTAAATCTGACCCTAAACGGTCAAAGAAAGGGGATCTTCCTCTTCCTTTCCTGCTTCCTTTCTTATCTAGGATTGTCAGTAGTGGGAATTTTGATTTCCTTTGGGGAAATCACTATCCTCATTATAGGTAATGAATTGGGCATGGTACAGGTTCTTCCAATCACCTTTGGTCAGAGTGGTAGTGTCCCAAGGTCCAAAAGTTCTGACTGTGAGAAGTCAGAGTAGATTTGGGAGAATGGGAGAGCAAGGCCAGGCCAGAGTCTGGATGAACAGAATACAAACTGCAGCTGTTGCCTTGAGATTTGCAGATAGGTACTCAGAGTCCCAAGTTTGAAGACCTTTGATCAAATTAAGCAAATGACTTAATTACTCTGAGCTTTAATTTCTATTTTATTTCTTGTTTTGTTTTTTAAAAAAGGAATGAGGATGTGAAAATATGTATTAACACATTTTGCAAATCTATGTGTTCTAAATGAACAAGGATGCTTCCTGTCCAGTAGTTGTCAAACTTTTTCTCTTGTTACTACCTTCACATGTACGCTATACACTGTATGTCATTTGACAATTTTCAAGGGAAAAAGCAAGGTTTGGGAAGGCGGGGGAAGTATATATCTGAAGATACATGGTGAGCAGGGATTTTGATAGAACATCTCCCACTGGATCATATCTTATTGAGAATTTTTAGATGAAAGGTTACAAACAATGAGGGGAAGAAACAGAAGATACATTTCGTTAGTTTTCACAAAATTGTCAAGTTTTAAAATTAGGTATAAAATTTTAAAATCAGATGTCTGCTTTCTCCTGAAATATAGAATTTCTGGCAAAACCAAGCCTACATTCTTGAATGCCAAACTTCTACGGCAGCTGAAAAAGTGACTGTCCCTTTCAATGCAGTAATAACCTCCAGCTGGTGTCACCTACTGTGTTACTTGCTCCACTTGACAATTGGGTTTGCCACCTCTAATCTGGATTTCAAGGAATCATTGATACTGGAGTTTAGAAGAGCCCTCAAGATGTCACTGAGCCCTGGATTTCCTTATAGTCAAGTCAGGCTTTGGATTCCCGACTTATATCCCATTAAAACCTCTGATGTAAATGATCGGCCCAACGTTTCCCAGGTTGGGGTGAGAAGAAACCTGGCGATGGAAGAGACTGACCAGAACTGAGATCAACTCCCTCCCGGTGGAGGCCTTTTCTTAGCAGGGTGAGCTTCTTCTCAAGTAGCATGTCACGGTATCACCGTTTCTGCAGCCAGTCATTGGGGTCATTGTGGGGAAAGTCAAACCTTGGAGGAGCGAGGCTTCTAATGCCAGAACATACGCCAGTTCTGTGACTGACCTTAAACCCAGTTACTCCAAGCTGAGGAACAAACAGTGAGTTGCTGGGCAGGCCTGGAAGGGCTGTGAGTTTCTAGCGGGTGATGTCCTTGACCCCCCCCCATCTCCGGCAAGAATCCCAGGCTGAAGACACTCTGTGGGTTTCTTGTGTGGAATGGGGAAGGAAGATGAGGATGAGGAAGGAGGGGAGAAAAACAGGGACACAGAGTATAAATGTTTTCTTTTTCTCCCCAGAAATTGACTCTTTGTGTTCCTGTGTCTCATGTGTGCAGTGAGGTTTTCATTTTCTTTTTCATTTTTCCCAGTTTGGGGACCGATGTGTTGCTGTATTGCTGAGTGTTTGTTTTGGCTGCTAGAGGAAGTATTGACAAAGGAAGTGGGAGAACAAACAATTTTGTTAGCAGCAGCCTGAGAGGAACAATAAAGGGGAACTGCAGACAGCTTGTGGGGTTCAGAGTCCCTGAGACTGTTTAATGCTGACATCCCTGGAGCTTGTGGCTGCTGCAGGGTGGGGTTGTGGGGCTGAGACAGCTTGAGGGGGCTGTGCAGAGAGCTCAGAGGAGCTGTGCTTTGCAATTCGCATTGCCATTCTTTGGGAGATGCCTTCTCTGGGCCTCCTCATTAACCTTGTCCCAACAGTCCTCCCACTGTACCTAATACTAGGTCTGCAGGCATTTTCATGAAGAGGTAGTCTATACCAGGAATTTTGTGGAATGCAAAGTTTCTAATTAACCACTGTTTCTCAGGATAAGGTTGTTTTTCCCCCATGTGGTTCTGTCAAAAGGGCAGATGGAAGTTAGGTAGGTTGGATGGACAGGAAACTTGTGAATATGCAAATCAATAAATGTGTGAAATATCTCTCTAAAATGGCATCAGTTTAAGTTTATTTCTAAATGGGTATGAGCACGTGTGTCTAGCTAACTACTAGGTTTTGTTCTCTAGATTCCAGCTGAAAATCTCACCTTGAAGAGCAGCTACACTTTATGCTGAAAGGTATCTGGGGCTGGTGCCTATTGTACTTCAAGAAGAATCACTTTAGTATTGTCTCTTGATGTCTCTTGATTGTTTTATCCTCTGCCTCTCCCTCTGCAGCCCCACTTCCCCATCTTCTTGGGGTATAATTGAAAAAAAAAAAAACAACTCTGTATTTAAGGTGTGAAATTTAATATTTTGATAATATGTATACTCTCTTGAATTTTTATTACTCTGAAACACAAAAATATCTTTGGGGGAAGTTGCTATTTTTCTTAAAGTATACTAGTGTCTATTAATATTTGAGTTAATGAGAAAGAAAAAGAGTTCTCTACCAACCAAGTTCTGGAAAAACTAGCTTTTGTCGGGCTGTTGGGAGCAGTACTTGCCATCTGTGTGCCTTGTTTTTACCTGTCTGTGTATGTTCTACAGAATGATCTTATTTAGTGTGGATTTTCAGAGATGGTCCCAATTTTAAATATTTGTAGTCCTTAAATCATATAAATGCCAGAGAAATACCAGTATATCAACATTTTAATATCTAAATATGTTTTAGATTACTTTTTAAAAAATTACACTCTTTTGGACCTTTTCAAAACAGCATTATTGAGCTGTAATTCATATTCCAAAATATTCACCCATTTAAAGTGTTTCGTATATTCAGAGTTGTACAACCATTACTGTAATTTTAATTTAGAACATTCCATTATTTAATAAAAAAATCCATTCTCACTCATTCCCTATTCTTCCCTCCCTCCAACCTCTGCCTAACTACTAATCTACTTTCTGTCTCTATAGATTTTCCTCTCTGTACTTTCCCTGTAAATGAAACAATGCAATATGTGGTCTCTTGTGACTGGCTTCTTTAAGCATGTTTTTGTGTTCTTCCATGTTGTAGCTTTTCTAAGTCTTTAATTTCTTTTTATTTCTGAATAATGTTACTTTGTATAGTTATACTACATTTTACTGGTCTATTCATCAGTTGAAGATTTTTCTGCTTTTTTGGCTATCATAAATGATACAGATGCTATGAACACTCATGTATAAGTTTGTATGTAGATGCATGTCTTTATTTCTCTTGGGAATATACCTTAAAGTGAGCTTTCTGAGTCACACAGTAATTCCATTTGCTTGCTGGGGAATAAGACTGTGATTTCTAGAAAATGCTGGAACCTGCAGCCTGATGACTTCTTCAAGTGGTACGCAGCTTTTCTTGTGAGGACACCAAATCACAGAATTTGTGGCAGACAGACCCTAAGCTGACTCCGAGCTATTTCTGCCTCCTGCTGCTCACCTCTGTGTATAGTCTCCTTAGGGTTGTGTGGGAACTGTGACTTTCTTCTAACAGAATGTGACAATGGTGATAGGAATATGACTTCAGTGATTATGTTATGTGAATCTCCATTTTAGTAGTCTGAAGACTCTCCTGGAAGGCTCCATGAAGCAAGCTGCTGTGCTTGAGAAACTCACATGGGAAGGAACTGCATATAGCCCTTAGTCCCTTAGAGCAGAAGTCAGCAGCAGTCTGGGGCCTGATTCATACCACTGCAAGGAGATGAATTCTGTCAACAATTGGACTGGACTAGGAAGTGCATCTTCCCCAGTTGAACTTTTGATTGAGAATGCAGCCCAGCTAATACCTTGATTGTAGTCTTACGAGATTTTGATCATAAGATCTATCCAAGTCATGCCTACATCCCTGGCTCGTAGAAACTAAGATGATGAATAGATGGTGTTTTATGTAGCTATATTTGTGGCAATTTGTTATGCAGCATTAGAAAACAAATTCTGAAGTCAAGCATTTGTCCTATTACATAATCTGAGCTATGTGTCACTGAATTTACTCGTCAAAGCAGATAAGTTCGTTATTTATCAAATTATTATCATGAAAGGATAAATTGCTATAGAGGTTTAGGTGTGTGTTTGGTAGCTGTAGAGTAATCTATACCTGGAGTATAATTTCTAGAATGGGAAAAGAAGAATGGCCCAAGTAGGAAACAGGTTCTACTCTGCCCGACTGACTCACTGGGACACAGACATCTCCAGAAATTCTTTTCCATAAAGAGATAATAATCAGAAACAAACAAACATATATATATATATATATATATATATATATATATATATATATTGAGTACTCCAGTGATGGGATCATAAGCATGAATTTGAGACCATGACCTTGTAGAGTTTATGGAATAGTTCTAATTGGCTTAGACCTCTCCACAGGCATAAACTTGAATTTGACACTAGCTTTCCCTTTCTTATTTGCCACACAATAACCAAACAATCCCAACCACTCATATATTTAGAATCTGCATAGGATTATGCCATCTTTCTTAGTCATCCGATTATAGATTTAACAATTCTTACACTCAGAAATTTTAACTTATAGCTCACATAAATCCTTTACTCTTCAGTTAAAGCCTGCATTCTTTCATACCTGCTCCCCAAACAGATGGGGACAGCTGATTCTGTGAATTTCTTGACCATCTTTGTCATACCATTTTGTTTTGCTACATTTAATTCCTGACTGATTTAAGTGAGAAGAGCTGGATCTTATCCTATAGCACAGAGACACATGTGGAATGCCTTTTTCACTTCCTCTGTGATCTGACTTTAATTTCAAATGCTGTATTGATGACTCAGTGCACAGTGACAAATATGAAAAGCTATACTGCTTATAATTTACAGCTACCAGACTTAGCAGATGACTTGGAAGTTTCTAGTTTTAGAAATGAAACTGTTGAAACTGATAGGAAATGAATGTTTGATACCCTGTAGAGTGGAACATTCAAGCATCGTTGAAATTTCCATCTTCCCATATCTCATACCTATTGTCTCATAAAAAAGCAAAGCACTATTCTGCTGAGGATGGGATCAACTGTGGTTTTCCTAATATTCACAGTCATGTCACAGAGTCCAGCCATAGGAACAGAGATGCAATTGAAAGAATAATTTCCAAAGTACTGCATATTATAGAACAAGTTTGCGAGGAAACAAGCAAAGATTACTTGGACATAGAAGGGAGAGCTCCTTCTGTGAATAATGTCATCACTTTTTTTTGCTTTTATTTTCTATATTGACAAAAAAGTGTGATTATACATTTATAGAACAAATAGGAATGGTGTTTATATTTACATATTTGATTATATTACCTTTTAAAATTTTTCTTACAAATATGGGGAAACTCATTCTTCCTCTGAGGGCTCATCTCAGTTCTGATGGGAGCTCCTGGGACAGGTGACTTGGCAGAACAAGGAGACCATAAGATATATGTGGTCAAAGCTGGAGCCCAGGTGTGCCCTGGTCGAGTAATGGTTAGGTCAGTCGCCTCTGAAGGAGCACAAGGCCTGGGTTTGAGTCCTGGGTGTGGAGGGGTGGGGGCAACTAAATAAAAATAGAATAAAATGCTTCCTCATCCTCTCTTCTTGCCTGACTACCTACTCACTCTCATTCCGGCCTGTACTTTTCCTTAAAAAAATTAAAGTTGTAGCCAGGGTCGATCTCATGGAGGTGCAACTGGTGTGGCCACCTAGAGTTGCACACCCAGAAAGTCCTGCGCTGCTTGGGGGCTAGTGCTCTGTGGACACTATCTTTTTTTTTTTTTTTTTTTTAAGGAAAGGCATAGATAGGAATGAAGAGGAGCAGAGCCAGACAGTCAGGAAGAGAGAGGAGGAAGAAGCATTTTTTTTTTTTTTCATTTAGTTCATTCCAGTTGCTCTTCCTTTGATAATTATTTTCCTTTATGATTGTCAAAATATTTAGACTTCTCTGCAGTGCTGGGACATTATGTCATGATGGTGATGGGGAGGCAGCATAACTTGAAATCTACAGGGCACTATGCAGATGTATGCATAGTAGACTAACTGGCAAAACCTGAAGAGACCCCAGGGGGCCTCTCAGCTTAGCAGCCCTGCATCTAGTACACACCCCTGGATGCTCTCTTAGGTACTGCACATGCACATATGTGCATTCTCTTGATGTAAACCTAACGACTTATTTCTGCTTTTAATAAACTCACTGTGTGATCCTGACCGACTGTCTCCATGAATTCTTTCTGGAGGAACCCAGTGTTCCATCAGCGTGTCTTAGCTCACTCCCCACATCATCAGTGGTGCCCTACTTCCCTATCCCATTACCATATCTCCAGTTACACAAATCCTGAGTCTCTACTTGTTATTTTATGCTTATTCCTCTTGGCAACTGGTGGAAATTTTCTGGATGACAAATATTATCTTGACTGCTATTTCTAGTGGAAGTGAACAGTGTAAGACTGGGTCCTTAGCCCTCATGAATGGGGCACATCACCCTACCAGCCCCTTAACTCTGCAATCATAATTCCAAATACTTTACAGATACTTTTTATAAAGATTTATACTTGCTAACTTCAACCCAAGCAGAAATTGTATTATTGTTATAAATTGTACAATGTTCTGTAAAGCTTGGTTTTAAATAAGTAAGTGTAAGCATTTTTCTGCTTTCTCTTCATCCTAAATGTAGGTTAAGTATAGTGTTAAGTAATTTTCATAGCATTAGCCCTGCCTATTTCAGTTCATTCTGTGCTGTTATTTGTTGCTCATGTGTTAAATACCACATTAACACCTCCTTGCTATTTCCACAAGAAACACTGATGACTTTGCTGGTTTTCAACCTACTTCACCTTTGGAGTCCTTGTGTGCATCAACTCCGTTCAGCACTGTTCCCTTCTGAACCTCCTTTTTAAATGTCTCTGTCCAAGTATCTCATAAAGGAGCACTTCATAAGGTGGTATCTACCCCTGTTCTTCTTTGACTCAAAGTTGCTCATTTTTTATTTCTTTGTGTCACTTGTAGTGATGTCATTTTATTTTGTGTTTGTTTTGTGCCAACCACAGTGCTAGATACTAAGAATACAAAGATGAATAAAACATTATTCCCTAATCAGAAGAACTTCTAAAGATGGAGAGAGTCGTGCAAATCACTATGACATGACATAAGTGCGCCAGCAAATCTAGGTGCACTGAATCAGTATGGAGGAGTCAGACAAGGTGACTCCTTGCTGTGGGATCCTGACCGATGAACAAAGCGTTAACAGATACATAGCTAATAGGCGGTACTGGCTGGAGAAATAATTTCTAGACTGAGGAACCAACATAAAAAGCAATGTGGAGGCATGAAAGAACATGGTTGGCTTGGAAAATAGTGAGAAGTTGGGTATGACTGCAAGAATAGTGTGTGTGTGTGTGTGTGTTTGTGTGTGTGTGTGTTTGTGTATGAGTGATATGATCTAAGAGATGAACTGGCAAGGGGGAAAGTATAGAAAGAAAGAGAAGGATGTTGTCAGGTGGGTATGAAATACTGTTTTTATTCTGATTCTGTAACCATGGGGAACAGTGAAAACCCTAGACAGAGCAATCATATGTTATGGAAATAGTACACATAAAGGTTATTGATGAGACTAGTGTTAGGAGAGATAGGTCAAGGGAGGCTCTATAAAAGGTCAAATAATTATGCCTATGAGAGGCAGCTGCCATGGAATCCTTCCTTAATATGTCTGGATAAGAGACTTGCAATTGGACTGGGCTTAACTAAGTCAAGGGGAGGGAAAGGCAGAATAGTTCCAGCTGAGAAACATTTCAGAGGTAGAATTGTCAAGATGTTGTAGCTGATGGAGTGTCGATGAGTGAGGGGAGGTGAAGGTCACCCCCAAATCCTCTCCTTGGGATACTTATTGGCTCATGGCATTGCTAATAAAAATAGAATACAGAAAAGGAATAGAAGTTTAAGCTGTGAGAGAGGAAAGGTAGTAGGGTGTATAGCAAACATATCCAGTGTCCAATTCACATCCTCTGGTCTCCCCCTCTGTTTGTGACAGAGATGGAAGTAGACCGTTATAGGGCATTTTCAGCTCACTTATACTAAGAGAATCTTGCTTCTTGTGAGTGGCCTATGTTTTCATTTCCTGCCCTGAGGCTCACTGAGCCAAAGCTCAAAAAATTTGTGGGAGGTAACACTCCCACTATAATTGTCAATCAAAGCAGAAATGATCCAAAGGAGAAATATACCCACTTCTTTGTGAATCTGGGTGGCCATTTCAGGAGGCATTTTGAAACTTTTCAGGAGTGCCTGGAGAATCAAGCTGTCTTGCTCATAGTGGAACTTCAAGAACACACATTTATTTTGACTTTTCTTCCCTGTCTTATTCTTTCCACTGCTACACTCCTGTTCCTTAGGATCACCTTTCACATGCACTACTTGCAAGTAAGCTCTTATTTCAGGTTCAGCTTTGAAGAAACTTAAGCTGAGATGATTGGAGAGGCAAAGTTGGATTTGACTTTTGATCATTTCCTTGAGCTCACTCAATGTCTTAGGCATGCAGACTCTTATTATATCACTGATCATATTATGCTATCCCAAATGTCTGAGACTTTGATAACTCTAGTGTTTTCTGTCCACATGATGCAAAGTCTTACCTAGGGAGAGTCAGAGTCTTTTTGAAGGATTAATATATTTAGGAAAAGGATATAATGGGATAATGGGGAAATCCCTCTGCTCTCAAACCCTCAGATGCTTCTCGTTATCCATTTCCCTAACAGTAACATGGAATTAATAATATCATCACTAGTTTATTGTGAGAGTTAGTTAAAATAATAGATAGGAAAGCCCTTTGACAAAAATGAATTGTTCAGTAACAGATGCAATGTATTGAGCTAACTAACACTTTCAATTAGAAGAATCTCAAATAGAAGCTCAGTGCTCTGGAAGGGTGGACTTCAGTGGTCAATGAATCTGATTCATCTGTTTTCCAAATAAAGACAGAGAGAGTTCAGAAGAAGTTAGAGACTTACCCCAAATTGTGACAAAGGTTGAAAGTCTAGGTCGTTTGAGAGTCTACTTCTCTGCCACTATAGCCCTTTATGCTATTACAAGAGGGAAGGAAAAGGAAGAAGGCTGTGACAGGTTTGACAAAGACTGTTAGAAAGCGAGTGGGTTTTGTGATATCCTGGTTCCCTAGCAAATCTGTTCTTGGTTTGCTGTATATTTCTCTGATGATTACTATACAGCCCTATTATAACCGGGCTCTGAAAGAAACTTGGTTAGATACCAGCAACCCTAGGACACATCAAGGTATAGTCATCATGGAATTTTATGCCAGTGGAAAAGGCAGAAACTAACAAGTAATTATAAATATCAAATGTAGGTAATCAAGCAAATGGTTACATGTGAATAATTAAGAAAAAAATTGCTCTAGATTGTGGACTTCATGGTGGCATGTGAGAAGACAGACAGGAAGAGTGAGCATGGCATGGTTCTGAAATGAGAGAAGTTGATAAAGTCCAGGGGCAGTGGGCCACTGCCAGCAGTGACACTGAAGCATTGTCTGTTTGCTTGTTTGTTTTATTTCTGCACAACAAATAGCTCTAGAATTTAGTGGCTTAAAACAACAAACATTTAGAATCTCATTGTTTCTGTAGGTAGGTATCCAGGAGTGGCTTAGATGTTGATTCTGGTTCAGGGTCTCTCATAGGGTTGTAATAGAAATTTTGGGTTGGTGTTGTAGTCATCTGAAGGATTGGCTGGGTTTGGAATATTTGCTTCCAGGAGGCAATGTGAATTGAATGTGGCTGTTGATGATTGGACTTTTCAGAATTTTCAGTTATCTGTAGCTGTGGGCTGGATATCTCGGTTCCTCACCACTTAGGTCCATAACATTGCTTAAGATATGACAACTATCATTCTTCAGGTAAGAAATCCACAGGAAGGATGGAGAGGCAGACAATGCAATGGCTTGTGATCTAGCTTCAAAAGTGACATGTCATCGCTTTAACTGTGTATTCTTGGTCTCACAGATGACTACTGATACAATGTGGGAGCAGGCGATACAGGACACCAGGAGACTGGTGTCACTGGGGGTAATCTTGGAGGTTGACTACTACAAATGGTAATGAAAAGAATGCAGGTGGAATAGGGCTTTTAAGCTATATTAAGTGCTCTTATTACACTTGATTATAAGAACAGGAAGGATTTGAAGCAGGGTCTAATGAAAGGACTGGAGATTTAGGGGCAAGACTGTTGTCCCTAAAAGCTTCAAGGGAAAATAGCAAGATGGAGGGATGATCTTATTTCTGGAGCCTGGGTGTTTATGAATTCATTCAACTAATATTTGTTGTGGAACATGGATGTTTTAGGGTATGTATCAGATGTGGAAATGTAAAGGTAACATTATCTACTTAGACCCCAACTTCCTGGGGCTTACAGTCCAAGGACAAACAGAGGTTAGTCAGTAAGCAGTTACACTACAGCACCATAGCACCTATAATAGGGTAAAGTACAAATTTCTGTGAGAGTACATAGAACAGCGTATAACTCATTTTGGACAGCCAGAAACAAGTCCTGGAGGAGGTGCATCTAAGGCAGGGGACTGAAAGATGAATAAGCAAAGGGTAATGTTCCATAAAGAACACGGGTCAGGAAACGAGAAAGAGAATGTTTTGTTTGGGAAACTGAAAGTAGTTCAATGTGTCTGGAGTCTATATTGGAGGTGGAAGTGGGTGGAGGGATGAGCAATCAGTGTGCTAACTAGGGTTGTATAAAGATGAGTCCTTTATTCTTGTGAAAGAGTTTGGGTTTTATTTGAAGGAGAAAAGAAATTATAAGGGGCCTCAACAAAGTGATAGACACTATAGAATGTTTACTCTGGCTGTAACATGTAGAACGATATGAACAAATCTGGAGACTCAGAGAGGAAGTTAGAGGTCATGTTAAGAATACAGGTGTGAATTGATGGTGGTCCAAACTGGGGAAGTGATAATTGGGGTCAAGAGATATTTAAGAGGTGAAATGGCTATAAGCTACTGACTATTTAGTTGGAAAGTGCAGAAAGGGAAATCTAGGGTTGAATATAGGATTGTAGCTTCATATATGAGTTCTGAACTGTGACCAAATTTGGCAAGAAAAAGGCAGGGAAGGATATGGTGATTAGAACTGAAGTACAAGTTTTTGGACTGGGTGTCCCTGATCCAGTTTCTGGGATTCAGTTACAGGATTAGAAAGATATCATTGGTAAGGCTGAGTTTGCTCTAAGTCTTCGGAAAGTTATGTCACTGCTCCTAGGGAGAGGGGAGTATACAAATATAAAGTAGCTTCTTATCATGGAGCTTGGAGGGCAGGAAATGAAACTGTGAGTTATAAATATTTTCTCTAATTCAAGCACAAACCAGTCATCAACTCTTGCACATCCAGAAGGTAATAGTGTGAATCCTATGAGGATTTGTATGTAGCTAAGGAAAAGTCAATTATAACTGAGATATTTTACTAAAAAATTCTACAATAGCAAATTTTCTTCCAATAAGAAGCTACATCCTTTTTACTGATGTAAAAGCCTTGTTTCTAAAAGTACATCATTTGTTCTATACTTTTCAGGCTTCTCAGTTCTGAATGAGTTGAATTAGTGATGAAATCCATTTTACAATAATGACTTCTTGAATTACACTTCTAGGACTAGTGACCTATCATCAGACAACCACTGTATGTTTGTGTAGACACTGCACAATAGAGATTCTAACTGAAACCTAACGACATGATTGGGGGTCAAGAGTTTAAAGCATGTCAAACACAGGGAGCCAAATAACTTTCCATTTGCCTTCCTCTTCTCTCTACTTTGTCCCAGATCATTACTACTCCCACTGGTCCTTTTATACACCGAAGGTAGTCTGATTCATCTGCTTCTCTTCCTCCTTTCCTCCTACAGAACCTGCTAAAATTATTTTCTATTGAGTTATAACAGTATTCCTCCAGAATTTAAAGCTCCACCTTTAGGTTCCATTGTATATAGGCTCAAAAATAATTCTTCATTTTGCATGATTTTTCTGACTTTCTTGTTTATGTCAAGGAAGTTTTCTGTGGTTCATTCTATCACTTTGCAGAAAATGTTTTAGAGTCCTGTAGAACTTGCTATTTTGTATCAAATGAGCTAGATACCTTTTCCAGGCAGAAAAAGCAGTTTTCTTGAGCTGCTGCTTGTCCTGATTCTTGACTCTCACCTCCTTCCATTCATGTTCTATGGCCTCTATCTCTCCTTGATAATTAATGCTTGACTACTGTTTTGGAGGAAATCTCTTATGTAACCACAATCATCTTCATTGTTTTGTTTTTTTATTTTTTCAATAAGTGGCGCTTCAAAGAGACCCTGTGCCGTGGACTAACTTCCAGATTGTTTGTGTTTGAGACACTTCATAGATAAATTAATCTATGAGCAAAAGCTAATTTTTACAGGTAGATGTACTTCTGAGATTTAATGAATATAATACATAGAAAAACCTCTGAAAATATACACAGAGAAATACACTCAAAGACAGAAAAGTCCAAATGGAATTTTAAAAAATATTCAAGTTATCCACAGAGATGTAAGAAAAAGGAAACAGAGAAATGAAAAACAGGAAGTACAAACAGAAAACAAAAAATGACATGGCAAATTTAAGACTTAATATATCAATAATTGTATTAAATGTAGTTGTCTAAATTCACCAGTTAAATGACAGCTATTAATAGAATAGAATGAAAAACATGACCTAATTAGATGTTGCTCATAAGAAAGTTAGTTGAAATATATCAGTACAGGCATGTTGAAAGTAAAAGGATAGAACAAGAGATAGTATGTGAATATTAATCAAAAGAAAGCAGGAGTGGCTATATTAATATCAGATAAAGTAAACCTCAAAGCAAAACAATTTACTAGAAAAGGAGAAGGATGTTATACAATGTAAAGTCAATCAAAAAATAAGGCAAACAAAAAAACCCATAACAATCCAAAATATGTATGCACCATAAAACAGAACTGAAATCTGTGAAACAAAACCTGACAGAACTTGAAGAAGACATAGACAAATGCACACAGTAGAAGACTTCAACACCCCTCACAGTTGATAGAACTAGATAGAAAATCAGCAAAGATATATAAGAACTCAAAAAAAACAACAGGGTTTAATTGATAATTGTAGACTAAGCCTCCAACAACAGTAAAATATATACTGTTTTCATTGGCCCATGGAAAATATACCATGATAGATTATCTGCTTGGATGTAAAGGAAACTTCAGCAACTTTAGGAGCTTGAAGTCATACAGAATATGTCCTCCAAACACAATGGCATCAAACTAGATATCAATAACAGAAGAATAACAGGGAAATCTTTAGCAGCTTAGAAAATACCTCTAAATAATTCATGAGTCCAAGAAAAAGTCTCAAGGGAAATTTAAAAAGTATTGAATGGAAATAAACATGTTAAAATTTATGGAACATAGCTAAAGCAGTGCTAAAAGTGAAATTTATATCATTAAATGCTTATATTAGGAAAGTATAAGTTTCAACTTGTTCAACTTCTATTTCAAGAGACTGAGAAAAAGAGCAAAATAAAACCAAAGTAAGAAAATAATAAAAATGAAAGCAAAAATCAATGAAATTGAAAATAAAAACAATGGGGAAAGCCAATTAAGTAAAGAACCTAGAGCTTTGAAAAGATTCCTAAAATTGACAAACATCTAGCAAAGCTGATTAAGAATAAAAAGAAGGCACAAATTACCAATCTCAGAAATGAAAGATATCACAACAGACCCTGCAAACATAAACAAGATAAAATAAGGGGAACCTATGGACAACTATATACATAGATCTGACAACTTATAAAAACTAAACTTATTCCTCAAAAAGTATGAGCTATCACTGAATATGAAACAGATAATTACAATGACCTATAACTATTAAGGATATTGAGTATGTGATGAAAAATTCTCCAAATAAAAATTTCTAGACCTAGATGGTTTCACTGGAGAATATTACCAAATGTTTAAAGAAGAATTAAAACCATATATATATCATCTTTTTCAGAAAATAGAAGGGGAGAAAGCATTTCCTAATTCATTTTGTGAAGCTAGAATTGCTCTGATTCCAAAACTGGACAAGCATAATACATAAAAGATGACTACAGACCAATGTTTCTTCTGAATATAGATGCAAACATTTTTAACAATAGCTTACCAAATACAGTTCAGCAATACAGCATTTCTAAGTAGGGTTTTTCCAGAAATGTAAGATTGAAAGTTTGGAGGTTTTGATAGGCTGCAGGCATAGCTGGTTTTACTGGGCTTTGCTATCTTGCACTTTGTAGATACTGCGTTTGTACAACTGAAGGTATGTGGCCACCCTGGGTAAAGCAAGTCTACTGGCACCAATCTCCCAGTAGCATGTGCTCATTTTGTATCTCTGTGTACATTTTGGTAATTCTTTATTTCATTTTTTTCTCATTATTATTATATCATTTATGCTCATCTGAGATCAGAGCTTTCCAATGTTACTATTGTCATTGTTTGGGGGAGTCACAAATTGCTTATGAAAGATGGTGAACTTATTGGAAAATGTGTGTGCTCTGAATGCTCCACCAAACTGATGTCTGTCCCCCCCATTTCTCTCCCTCTCCTTAGGCCTCAGGCTTCCCCATTCCCCAAGACACAACAATATTTAATTTGGTCAATAATAACCCAAAATGACCTCTCAGTGTTAAAATGAAGGGAGGGATCTGATATCTCTCACTTTAAGTCTGAGGCTAGAAATGATTAATCTTAGCAAAGATGGCATGTCCAAAACTGAGATAGTGCAAACTCGAGGCCTCTTGCACCAACAGATAGCAGTTGGTGAATGCAAAGGAAAGCTCTTGAAGGGAATGAAAATCGCCTTGCCTGGGAATGCACAAATGATAAGAAGACAGAACAGCCTTATTGCTGATAAGGAAAAAATTTTAGTGCTCTAGATAGATCAAACCAGCCACAACATTCTCTTAAGTAGAAAGCTTTAGTCAATGCAAGACCCTGAATCTCTTTTAGTTCCTGAAGGCTGGGTGAGGTGAAGAACCTGCAGAGAGAAATTTGCAGCAAGCATAGGTGTGGCAGCAGTGTAAGGAAAGAGCCATCTCGGTAACATGAAAGTGGAAGGTGCAAGTGCTGATATGGAAGCTGTGGCAAGTTATCAAAAACATCTAGCTAAGATCATAGATGAAAGTGACTGCACGAAACAACTGATAGTTTTGTGTTTTTGTTTAATTGTGGTAAAATACACAAAATGTTTAATTTACCATCTTAACCATTTTTAAATTCCAGTTATCTTTTGTTTATTTTTTCATTTATCTTGTATTCCATTACAAAATATTTGTGTTGAGGTAACTTTGATTTACAAAATAATACAAACTTAGACATGCAGGTTAATCATTCATCAAACATTTGATAACACACCATGCCCACGACAAAATCACCACAAGTCCTCCACTGTTGCCCATTGGACCCCCACTACCATTTGCTCCCACCCTTAACCCCTTTTCCTTCTAGTTCTATTGTCAGTGTCCAAAGGTGTGTGTTTCTTTACAATCTACACATAAGTGAGATCATCTGGTATTTTTCTCTCTCCTTCTGATGTATGTTACAGCATAATCACATCAAATTCCATCTGTGTTGTCTCGAATGTTAGGATTTCATCTTGTAAGGGCTGTGTTGTATTCCATTATGACTATATACCCCATCTTCTTTATCCTTTAATCTTTCCATGGGCACTTAGTTTCCAATTCTTGACCACTCTAAATAGTGCAGCAATAAACATGGCAGGCATCTTACCTCAGTGAATTCATGTTTTTGAATTTTTTGGGTAAATACCCAGAAGCGGGATAACTGGATCATATGGTATTTCCATTCTCAATATTTTGAGGACTCTCCATACTGTTTACCATAAAGGTTGGACCAGTTTATATTCCCAAGACAGTGTAAAAGGGTTCCCTTTTATCCACAACCTTGCCAATATTTTTGTTTCCAGTCTTCTGGATAATAGTTATTTTACAAATGTGAGGTGATATCTTGTTGTTTTGATTTGAATTTTCTTGATAACAAGAGAGGGTTAATATCTATTCATGTACCTGTTGTTCATCTGTTTACCTTCCTTGGAGAAATGTCTATTCATATCTCCTGCCTGTTTTTTGGTTGGGTTGTTAGTTTTGTTCTTGTTTAGTTTTTGAGTTCTTTATATATATTGAAACCCTTTTCAGATACATGATGTGAAAATATCTGTTGCCATTTAACAGGAAATATTTTTGTTTTGGTGATAATTTCTCTCACAGTGCAGAAGCTTTTAAGTTTAATGTAGTCCCATTTGTTTATTTTTGTTTTTGTTTCCCTTGCAGCTAGAGTTGGCTCCCCAGAGACCTCTCAAAGGCCATGTCATGGAATGTATTTCCTCTAAGTACTTAATGGATTTAAGTCTTACATTCAAGCCCCTAAATCACATAAAATTATTTTTTGTGTATGATGTTGGCGGGTGATTTAGTTTCCTTCTTTGGCAGGTGGCTGTTTAGGTTTCCCAACACCATTTGTTAAAAAGATTTTACTTTCTCTGTTATATGCTTTTGCCTCCTTTGTCATAAATTTACTGACCATATCGGTGTGAGTATATTTCTGGTGATTCACTTCTATTCCACTGACCTGTGTATCTGTTTTTATTCTAGTACCATACAGTTTTGTTCACTATTGCTTTGTAGTATAACTCAAGATCTGGAGTGTGATACCTCCACTGTTGTTGTTTTTTCTCATACTTACTTTGACTATTTGAGGTCTTTTTCACATAAATTAAAAATTTTTTGGTTCTAGTTTCTGAAAAATGCTGAGACATCTTGATGGTGATTGCTTTAAATCTGTATATTGCTTTAGGTAAGATGTATATTTCAATGATGTTGTCTCCCCAAACATGAAAATAGAATAACTTTCCATCTCTTTGTATCTTTCTCTATTTAACAGTCATAATTTTCATTGTAAAGGTAGTTCACCGACTTTATTAAATGTATTTCAAGGTATTTCCTTCTTTATATTTTACTGTAAATGGGATCATTTTCCTGATTTCATTCTCTTCTGTCGCATTATTTAGATATAAAATACAACAGATATTTGTATAGTAATTTTGTAGTCTGCTACTTTAATTCTAATACATTTTTGTTGGTGTCTTTAGGGTTTTCTGTGTATATTATCATGTCATCTGCAAATAGTGATAGTTTTTCTTCTTTTCCAATTTAAATTTGTCTTATTTCTTCTTGTCTAATTGCTCTGGCTAGGACCTCAAGTAGGATGTTAAATAGCAGTAGTAAGAATGTACCACCTTGTCTTTTTCTAGCCTTTTAGTTATTCACCATTGACTCTGGTGTTGGCTGCAGATTTATCATATTGGGCTTTCTTATGTTAAGGATGTTGCTTCTATCTCTACATAAAGTAGTGTATAGGTTTTCTTAATCATAAATGGTGCTGAATCGTGTCAAATGCCTTCTTTGTATCTCTTGATGCAACCATATGATTTTTCCTTGCTTTTTTTCATGTACTGTATTACATTAGTAGATTTGAATATGTTGAATCAACCTTGCATCTCCAGGATAAATCCCAGTTGTTCATGCTGCATGTTAATTCTCATGTACTGTTGGATTCAGTTTGTTAATATTATATTGAGGATTTTACATTATGTTAATCATAGATATTGGTCTATAATTTTCTTTATTGTGACATTCTTGTCTGCCATTGGTATCAGTGTAATGTTGGCCTTATACAAAGTATTCGGAAGTGACGCTTCTTCAATTTGGGGGAACAGTTTGAAAACAATAGGTATTCACTGTTTTCTGAACTTTTGATAAATCTCACTGGTCCAGGGCTTTTTTTGTGGGGAGGCTTGATTACTTCTTCAGTTTCCTTGTTTGTGATGAATCTATTCAAGTTTTCCTTGTAGCCTGAGTAAGTCTTAGTAGTCTATATATGATTCTAAGAATTTGTCTGTGTTTTCTAGGTTGTCCAGTTTATTGGCATTTAGCTGTTCTTATTCTCTTATGATGCTTTGTATTTCTGAAGTATCTGTGGTAACTTCTTTCCTATCATTTCTGACTTTAGGATTAGTGTTTTCTTTCTTTTTTTCTTAGTGAGCATAGAAAAAGTTTGTCAATTTCGTTTATTTTTTATAGTCAGGTTTTGATTTCATTGATCTTCTGAATTATCTTTTTTATTTCATTTATTTATGCCTAAATTTTATAATTTTCTTTCTCCTACTGACTTTGGCTTCCATTGTTCTTTTTTTTCTAGGTGGTTTAGGTGTAAGGTTATATTGTTTATTTGTGATTTTTTGCTTCTAGAGGTGGGTCTGAATTTCCATAAAATTCCCTCAGTACTGCTTTTGTTACATCCCAAAAACTTTTGTAGCTCATGTTTTCATTCTCATTTGTCTCTAAGTACTTTTTACTTTCTCCTTGGATTTCCTCTTTTACTCAAAAGTCATTCAGAAGCATACTGTTTAGATGCCATACATTTTTCAATTTTCAAGGTTTTTTTTTTGTGTGTGTGGTTGATTTCTAGTTTTATTTTACCGTGATCTGAGTAGACACTTGGTGCTTCAATCTTCATAAATCTGTTGAGCTTTGTTTTGTTCCCAACATATGGTTTATTCTTGAGAATGTTCCATGAGAATTTGAGAAAATTGTGAATTCTGCAATTGTTGTTTGAAGTGTTCAGTAAATGTCTGTTAAACCCATTTGTTCTAATCTGTAATTTAATTTGTCATTTACCTGTTAATTTTCTGCCTCGTTGATTTGTCCATTGTTAAGTATTGAAGCCTCCTATTATTGTGTTGCTATGAATGTCTCTCTTTAGTTCTGTTAATAATTGCTTTATGTATTTTGATGCTTTTTCATTTGATGCGTACCTATTAACATGAGTTATGTCTTCTTGATGAATTCCCCCTGGAAGTCTCTTTCATGGCTGTTCATGACTTTTTTATGTTATCATTTGATTACAGAATTGTTTTTCAAACTTTGATTTAGAGACTGTCTCTAGAACTTAGGTGAATTTCCTGTAAACAGCATATTGGGTTATGTTATCTAATCCATTCAGCCACTCTTGTTTTTTTTTAAGAACTGATGCAGGCAGGAATAAAGGTGAATAGATAGGTAAGCAGGAAGAGAAAGAAGGAAGAAGCATAAAAAATAATTAGTTGTATATCTTAGTTATTCCCTGTGGACCCAGGACTCAAATCTGGGCCCTTGAGATGTATGTGAACTGTGCTCAGCTGGGGATGGCAAGCCTAATCACTCTTCTACCAGGTTATGCCACACTCTGTTTTTTCATTGGTGATAAATCCATTAGCATTTAGGGAGACTGCTTATTGCCATTTTGTTATTTTCTTGGTGTTGCAGATTATGTTTTTGTTTCTCCCTTATTCTCTTCCTATGTGCTTTGAAACATTTTTTATTTAATTTTCATTTTTCTTTGTGTTTTCTATGGACTTATGCTTTCAACATAATATTTTTATGCTTATGGTCTGCTTTAATTTGAAAGCAAAAAGCTTATTCAACAGTTCACATTTTTACTCTTCTCTCCACATTTTTTATTTGTGATGTTTTGTTACTTCTTTTTTTTCCCCATTTTATATTCCTTAGATATTTCTTATAAGGCTGGTTTAGTGGTGATTAATTTCTTTAACTTTTGTCTGTAAAGCTCTTTATCATTTCTTCAATTCTAATTGTTAATCTAGTAGGGTAGATGATTCTTGACTTTTCTTTCAGCACCTCGGATTTATCACGCTGTCCCTTCTTGTCCGAGATAACATTGAGATGGAAAATATATGGGCACTATATATTGGACAATTGCAGGTCGAAAGTACTGTGGAGACTACTCTAGGTACATTCTGTTACTTATTTGCTCTTAGGAGAATTTATATACATATTAATATTTCTATGCTGCTGTAGGAAGATACGGTCACACTAATATTAGTTCCAAGTTATACACAGGCTTTATTACTCTCAAGTTCCTGATGCCTGGGTTCAGCTTAAAAGGGGCCCCATGACGATCTTCTCTCCAACGCAGCTGCAGCGATGAGTTTTGACTGTTGAAGAGCTGAGCATCCGACGGGATGCCGGCGAGCAGTTGCTTCCAGCCAATCACCGCACAGAACGTCATGGGGTCTACGTTGGAGTCTAGGCGACTGACATGTTTGAAGTGGGAGCACCTTTTATAGCTTGAATCTACAGGCTATCAATTGGGTACATTCTGGGTTATGTTATCACATCTTAACGTTCATTTTACATATCACACTTTAACATACATTGGTGTGTTGGGACATTGCTGACGTCTCATCTGTCACTCAACATAGGTTTACTATCTTTACTAAACACAAGCAAGGTTCCAAGCAAGTGTAAACATTTTTTTCTGAGTTTGTAATAGTAACATAGTATTGCATCAGAATATTTCAAACAACTTCAAAGTAATATAACACTTCTGGTCTGTAAAGTTTCTGCTGAGAAACCCACTGACCATCTTGTGGGTACTCCCGTATATTAACTCACTTTCCTATAACTGCTTTTAAGATTCTCTCATCTTGAATTTTTGTAATTTTGATGACAATGCGTATGAGTATATGTCTTTTGGGGTTTATTTTGTTTGGAAGTCTTTGAGTTCCCTGGGCTTAGTGACCTGTTTATTTTTTTCAGGTTAGGAAAATGTCCAGCTATTATTTTTATCAAAGAAGCTTTCTGTTCCTTTCTTTCTTCTCTTTTTGGGACACCTTATGATGCAAATGCTATTTCTCTGGATATTTCCCATAAGTTTTGTATGCTATCTTCCATTCATTTAATTCTTTTTTCTCTTCCATGGTCTGTTTGGATGCATTCTACAACCCTAACTTCTAAGCCACTGATTTGATTGGAAGCTTCTTCCAGCTTACTGTTGAGCCCCTCTATTTTGTTCTTATATTGTATTCTTTAGTTACAGGACTTCTGTTTGAAATTATCTCATATTTTTTGTCATTGTTGCAGTTCTTTTTTTCTTCTTCCGTTGTTCTTATTTCAGTGAGTATCATTTATACTGTTGCTTTAAAATCTTCAGGTAATTTATGCAAATCTGTTACTTTCAGATTTCCCCTGGCCTGGTTTTTTTTCTTTCTTTCTTTTTTTTTGTTTATCATTTCACATGTATTTCTTCATCTTTTCATTTTTTTTTTTTTTCTGACACTTTATTTTTATGAGTTAGGCTTTCCTAATGTAAAGGCCTTGCCTTAGGGTATCTAGTTGCAGAGGTTAGGCCTGGGGTGTTGGTTCAGAATGCCTAACTTTCTTTTGTGTGATCTAAGCACTTCTAACAATTGTTGAAGTATTGGGAAGAACACCATGTTGAGGCTTGAGACTGCAGTCTATAGTGCTGGAAGTGTGGCAGTAAATGTGGAGGTTTTCCCCAGAGTCACAGTCATGAATAACAAGGCACTAGGAGAGAAACCTAAGCATTTTAGGCCTAGCCCACAAGCAGGCTACAGTCCCAACAGAGGCCACTGGAGAGAGAGAGCAAGCAAGAACTGGTGGTAGCAAAGCACATTCCTGTGAAAATCCCTCAGTCCTCCAGAGAAGTGGGCTGTCCCAGCAAGGGGTGGTGAACAAGCCCTGGGGGCCTGAGGGTGGAAACTCTGAGAATTACCAAGCAGATAGCAAAGCTGTTAAATAATAGCCCCAGGCTGGTGAAAACTGCTGTTTCAATAGAGCCTCTTCAGTTATCTCTGAGAAAGCTGGAGAATGAAATGTTCTTTGCTGAAATTCCTCAGCTATCTGTAATGGAGTCAAAGACCTGGATATCTGTCACCAGGAGCCCAGAGATCCACAATTATGGACACAGAAAGTAGGCAACACAGGTATGCTAATGGTGGAGAGAGTGGGCATTTCACCCTGGGGCCTTCCTGTACCACAGCATGCAGAGGATCTGTTGCAGAATTGCATTTCCCAAGGAGGCCAACCCTCTTATTACCCCACACCAAAGTTACCGGTTTCCTAAGTGTGGGGGCATCTGCTGAGAGGCCAAGCCCTTTTGCTCTGGGAAAAATATCCATATAACTGGACTCTCCCTACAGACCCCAGGATCTCTGAACAGGGGGGCATAAATGCCAAGGTAGATCGACTCCTACTGTTTATGAAAATGTGTATTCTTTCTTTTGTGGAGATGCTGGTTCCTATTTCTTTTCAGGAGCCATAGTTGTTAAATGGTATAGTTTTATTGTGTCTGTGGGGAGGAGTTGAGCTTGAGGTCTTAACTGTCTGCCATCTTGAAACTGGACCTCAATAACAGATTTTTAATGTTGATGAAACAACCTTATATTGAAAGAAAAGTCCATCCAAGACTCATAGCCGAAGAGAGCTCAACGCCTGACTACAAAGCTTCAAAAGACAGATCGATTCTCTTGTTAGGGGCCAATGCAACTGATGACTTTAAGTGAAGTCAGTGCTCGTTAACTTTCTGAAAATCCTCAGACCCTTCAGAATTATGCTATATCTGCCCTGCCTGTGCTCTATAAATGAAACAACAAAGCCTGGATGATAGCACATCTGTTTACAACATGGTTTACTGAATATTAAGTCAACTGTTGAGACCTACTACTTAAAGAGATTCCTTTCAAAATATTACTACGCATTGACAATGCACTTGGTCACCCAAGAGTTCTCATGGGATGTACAAGTATATTAATGTTTTCACATCTGCTAATATAATCCATTCTTTAGTCCATGGGTCAGGGAATAATTTTAACTTTTAGATCTTATTATTTAAGAAATACATTTTGTAACACTTTAGCTGCCATATAGAGTGATTCCTCTGATGGATCTGGGCAAAGTCAATTGAAAACTTTCTGGAAAAGAATCACCATTCTAGATGTCATTAAAGCACTTGTGATTCATGGGAGGAGATCAAATATCAATATTATTGTTTAGATGAAGTTGATTTCAAATCTCATGGGTGACTTTGAGGATTTCAGGTCTTCAGTAACTGCAGGTTATTCACGGAAATACCAAGAGAGCTACAATTAGAAGGGGAGCCTGATAATATGTCTGAACTGCTAAAACCTCATGATAAAATGATAACAGATCAATAGTTGTTTTTATGAATGAACAAAAATTATAATTTCTTGAGACAGACTCCCCTCATGGGGAATATGCTGTGAATATTATTGAAATGACAGTAAAGGATTTAGACTATTATATGAATCAAAGCTGATGAAGCAGCAGCAGTGTTTGACTTCAGTTTTGAAAGATGTCCAGCAGTGGGTAAAGTGCCATATAACAATATCACATATTACAGGGAAATCTTTTTCTGAAAGGGTCAATTGATACAGCAAACTCCATTGCTATCTTTTTTTAAGAAATTGCCACAGCTTTCCCAACCGTCAGCAGCCACCACCCTGATCAGTCAGCAGTCATCAATACTGAAGCAAGACTCTCCACCCACAAAAAGATTATGATTGCTAAAGGCTCAAGTGATAGTTAGCATTTTTTAATACTAGAATATTTTATTATTAAGGCATGTACATGTATTTTGACATAACACTATTGCACACTTAATGGACTACAGTATAAACATAACTTTTACGTGCACTGAAAAACAAAAAGTTATGGTTCTTTAATGCTTTACTGTGATATATGCTTTATTGCAATATTTGCTTTATTGTGATGGTCTGCAACTGAACCTGCATTATCTCTGAGGTGTTCCTGTATGAGATTAAGGATAGTGAGAATAAAGAGTAAGGAGAAATGTGGGCATCAACTTCATCTAGAACCCAGAATGGTGACAAAACTAGAAAGATAATAAGTAGGAGGCAGTATCTGTACTGAGACCATATCTGTAATAAATATGAACAGTAAATAGTCTTTAATAACGATGACAAGGGAAAAGTGAGAACTATAGACAGATGGTTTAATCCTCAATGGAGGTACTAAGCAAAGGTGGAGGAGTTATAATCTGAAAGTAACAATGTAGAACAAGAGAAATATGTGTGTCCTTCTCCTCATCATACGGACAGTGACAGTGACAACCTAGGATGGCAAAGTAGAAACAAGCATGTAGAGGGAATGTTTTGAAAAAGATGGGATAGTTTACAAAGAATGGAAATCCTGGAGAAAGACTGATGGATTTGTCCATTATGGAGGGATGATGGATTTGGGGTAAGTTATGTAGAACTGAACAGGGATAAGAAAAGAAGAAACCAGAGAGGCTTGCATTTTGCAGAGTGGCGTAGGATGACAGTCAGTGACAGGCATGGTTGAATTAACTGACCTCAAGATGCTGCCTGGATTTCTGCCATCCAATGGCTTTTAGACTGGCAGAGGCATTAGGCTCTGGTGGTGGCTAAGACAGGCTGACATTTGCTGTTTATGCTCCATTGAATGGTCTGTAGCTTTTAGAAAGCAGTTGTTTTCTGTTTTAGCAAAGTTCAGTCTAAAGGACTGAAAGTACATTTAGGCCAACACAAAACTGGAAAGAATTTCCAGCATCTGCTCAACTTGGGCTGAGGTAGAGAAGGTTGACATGCTTAAGTTCAGGCAGGCTTGTCCCTAACAGCCCTGAAGCAAAAGGACAAAAGGAGGCCTCCAGCCTATGGCTTACCTCTTTGTCTTTTCAGCCTTGGCTTTGCTCTCCTCTGGGAGGAGTCCTGGAGAATCCCCGGCCCACACTTCCAAGCTTTGTTCACTAAATCCTGACAGCTGCTTCTTGGCTGCCATTCAGGCCAAGGGGCGAGGACACTGTTGGTCCAGTCTTTGCTCAGGAGAATTGTCCTGGGAAGAAGTCCAAGCAGGCCTTGGAAATGAGTTCCTTGTTTTCAGTCAGGGAATTCTCAGGTTCTGGACCCC
Source organism: Solenodon paradoxus (assembly GCA_004363575.1). Lineage (NCBI taxonomy): Eukaryota > Metazoa > Chordata > Mammalia > Eulipotyphla > Solenodontidae > Solenodon > Solenodon paradoxus. Next base: position 574,577 of record RJWH01000699.1, read on the forward strand.
TAGATTGTTGCCTAGGTTGGAGGAGTATAAGCACCAGGCTGTCATGGCTCTATGAACTCCTTGCCCTGTGGAAATGGACACAGCCCACTGGTAGTCAGAGAGGGGCCACCTAAGTGACTGCTACCATGCGGGGCCTGAGGAGAAGTGGATCCTGAATCTAATGGTGGTAGTGGCTTCAAGTCAAGATGGAATGATTTTCTTGGTTGTTTGACTTGAGTGAAGTTCAATATCTGGTGAGAAATACCATCTCTTCATCTTTCTCCTCTTTAGATTCATTCTCTAGAGGTAGTAATTGTTAGTGGATAGTATAATCGTCCAGGTATTTGCACATATTGTTCAGTAGTTATTTTTCCTTTTAAAAACTAAGCATATCATGGATATGTTTACCAGTTGGACTATATAGATATAGGCCATATTTTAAATAGCAGCATAATTTTTTTGGAATGGCATTACCATTGTCTATTTAAGTAGTATTAAGGTTGTTTCTATTTTTTCCTTTTTTAACTATTTCACTGTTGAAATTTACTCATCACACATTTAACATATATACTGAGAAACTCACTGTGCCAGGAATTGGTTTGGCACTGGGGATGCAGAAATGAACAACAGCAAAAAATGGAAGTTGTACGTTAGTGAGCTGAGTCAGGCTATAAGAAATAATTAAATTATAAAGAATGTCAGCTGAGTTTAATTGTTACAGGAAAAATAAGGCGAGGAAGGGAACTAGTAGTGTTGCAATTTTAAATAAGATGGTTAAAGTAAATCTTGAGAATGTGATGTCTGAGCAAAGGATGGACAGAGCTGAGGGGTTAGAGGCAGCAGGAATGTACGAAGAATGTGTTTTGAGCAGAGGAAACAACAATGATTCTCTTTATGCTCTTGGGTATATTTTTATGAGATACATGTTATAAGTGGATCAGAGGACAGGTTAATTTTAAATGCAACTATTGGAACTCATTTACACTACTGTCAACTATACCTTAGAGTGATTCTTGTCTAAACCTTTGCCCAAACTTTCAAAGGCAGTTAGTTTGGTTAGAAAATATTTGGTAAGATTCCTGAGGTGGAGGATAAATCTCCAGATGCATGTGCTTCAGATAAAATAGATGACCTTATTTGTCTTCCAAGGAAATTCTATTCACATATTCGAATATTGATTTTTCAGTCACTTTTATATATTTTGGAAACCAACACTTCATTATATATGTTACAAGTATTTCCATGCATATAATGGCACGTCCCCCAGGGACGCTGGAGCCACAGGTGGAAGGAAGTATCCTGAGTTCCTGTATTACATAATGGAGAGCTGCCTGTGACCTACAGCACTTCCTCTAAACTAAAATAAACTTCTTGTTCTTTAAGCAATTAGAACTTTGGTGTTTATTCGTTAACAGCAACTTAACTTACCTTAACTAATGCTTTGAATTTTCTAGGCAGATAATCACATCAGTTGACAAATGTTTAGTTTTATAAGACACTGCCAACTGTATTCTCAGTTGGCTATACCATGTTTGTATTCTTAACAATAACAAACGAGGGTATTTTCCACTCTATATTCTCACCAGCATTCAGTGTAGTCACTGTTTTGGGTTTTGACCATTTAATAGATGTATAGTGGTATCTTGCTTCCTAATGCTATTTTGATACGCTGTCCTCAAATTTAAAACTGTCACTGCCTTGAGAATTTTTTAAAACTTTTTTTAGCGATAAATTCTTAAGTGTAGGTTCCCTATATGTGCAGTTTCCCCATTTCTCAGGTATATGTCAACACACCTGTCCTCCACCAAATCACCAAGTGTTCTTCACCATTATCCACTGGGCTCCACCACCACTTTCCTGACCCACTTCCATCCCATTTCCTATTGGTAACCTCAGTTCTATTGCAAGTGTCCAAGGGTTGGTTTTGTTTTGTCTGTTTCTTCGTTTTGTCTGTTATACCTATGAGTGATGTCATCTGGTATCCTTCTTCTTTTGACATTTCATTTAACACAATACCCTCCAGGCCCACCCATATTGATTCAAATGACAGGATTTCATCTCTTCTCAGGACTGTGTAGTATTCCATTGTGTATAAATACCACATCTTCTTTATCCATTCATCTGACATTGAGCACTTAGTGTCCAGCTCCTAGCTATTGTGAATAGAGCTGAAAAAATGTGGGGGTGCGTAAATCTCTGTAAATTATTGTTTCTATGTCTTTTGGGTAAATAGATGGTGGGATCGTATGGGATTTCAATCTTCAATATTTTGAGGAATCACCATATTGTTTTCCATAGTGGTTACACCAGTTTGCACTGCTACGTACAGTGTTAAAATATTCCTTTTATTCTGTGGAGAGATGTGGAGGATGTGCCTCCCCAATACTTGTTGTTTCTAGACATCTGGATGATAGTCAGTCTCTCAGGTGTAAGGTGATATCTCATTGTGGTTTTGATTTGCATTTCCCTGATAGCCAGCATGTGTATTTAGGCTGTCTGTATATCCTCTTTGGAAAAATGTCTCTCTAATTCCTCTTCCCATTTTTTTAAATTGGATTGCCTGTTTTTCTGTTTCATAAGTTCTTCGTGTATTTTGATTATTAAGCCCTTGTCAGAAATATGGAACACAAGCATCTTCTCCCAGTTATTAGGTTGTTTTCGTGATGTTTTCCTTTGCTGTGAAGAAGCTTTTAGTTTGGTGTAGTCTCATTTGTTTAATTTTGTTTTTGTTTCCCTTGATGCTGAGTTGAGTCCCCAAAGATCTCTCTAAGGTTGATGTCATGACATGTCTTTCTTATGTTTTCTTTCAAGAATTTTATGGTCTCCAGACTTATGTCCAAGCCTCTAGTCCATGTTGAGTTAATTCTTGTGAATGGTGCTAGACAGTGGTCTAACTTCATTCGTTTGTATATGGTTGTCCAATTATCTCAATACATTTATTAAAGAGACTTTCCTTTCTCCATCATATGCTTTTAGATCCTTTGTCATAGGTTAACTGACTGTACGTGAGTGAGTCAGTTTCCGTTCTATTCCACTGATCTGTGCCTTTGTTACAATTGCAGTACTGTGCCATCTTGATCACTATTACTTTGTAGTATAGCTCAGTGTCTGGGAGTGTAACCCCTCTGGATTGTTTTTTTTCTCATAATTCCTTGACTCTTTGGGGTCTTGTTCCACACAAATTTTGAGATTTTTTTGTTCTATTTCCTGCAAATAAGATAGTGGAATTTTAATGGCCATAGCATTAAATCTGTATATCGCTCTACATAAGATGACTGTTTTCATAATTTTTTTTATGCCTAACTATGAGCAGGAATTTTTGTATCCTCCCCTATTTATTTTAATTCGTAGTTTTCATTGTACAGGTTTTTCACCTCCTTTGTTAATTATATTCCAAGATATTTGATTATTTGTACTTCTATTTTAAATAATGTGGTTTTCTTCATTTCATTTTCTTCGAGCATGCTGTTTTAGTATAAAATGCAACAGATTTTTGTGCATTGATTTTGAAGCCTGCCACTTCACTGTATTTGTTGATTAGCTCTAGTAGTTTTTAGATAGACTTTTTACGGTTTTCAACATATATATGCATATATATATATATACTCATGTCATCTACAAATAATGATAATTTTATTTCCTCTTTTTCATTTTGAATTCCTTTTATTCTTTTTCTTACCTAATTGCCCTGCCTAAGACTCCAGTATTATTTTAAATGGCTATGATAGAAGCAGACAGCCTTATCTTGCTCCTGATCTTAGAGGAAATGTTTTCAGTTTTTCACATTTACTGTGATGTTGGCTGTGTACTTTTCATATTTGACCTTTATTATGTTGAGGTATGTACCTTCTATCCCCATTATATGAAGTGTTGTTGTTTTTTTTCCCATAAAATGGGTGTTGGAGCTTGTCAAAAGCTTTCTCTGTGTCTATTGATATGATCATGTGTATTTTTTCCTTGCTCTTGTTGATATGGTATATTACATTAATAAATATATCTATGTTGAACCATCCTTGCATCCCTGGGATAAATCACACTTAATCATAATGGATGATCCTTTTGATGTATTGGTTGGATTTGGTTTGTTAATTTTTGTTGAGAATTTTTGCATCTATGTTCACTAGAGATACTAGTGTGTAATTTTCTTTCTTGGTGACATCTTTATCAACTTTTGGTATCAGTGTGATATTAGCCTCATAGAAAGTGTTTGGAAGTGTTTCTTGGTCTTTGGTATTTTGGAAGAGTTTTAGAAGAATAGATATTAATTCTTCTCTGAAGATTTGATAAAACTCATTAATTTATAAAGCCATCTGGTCCTGGGCTTTTATTTTTAGGGAGACTTTTGATTAGCTCTTTGATTTCCTTGCTTGTGATTGTTCCGTTCAGATTTTTTAGTTCTTCCAAGTTCAGTCTTGGTAGACCATGCTTTCTAAAAATCTGTCCATGCCCTTGAGATTGTCCACTTTATTGGCATAGAGCTGTTCATAGTAGTCTCTCAGGATGTTTTGGATTTCTGTGGTATCTGTTGTAATTTTTCTGCTTTCATTCTGATGTTAGTTATGAGAGTTTTCTCTCTTTTTCTTTGTGAGCTCAGTCAACGGTTTGTCAATTTCATTTAGTTTTTGAAAGAACCAACTTTTCATTTCATTGATCTTCTGAATTGTCTTTTTGCTTTCTATTTTGTTTATTCCTGCTCGAATTTTGATTATTTTCTTTCTCCTACTTATTTTTGACTTTAATTACTCTTCTTTCTATAGTTGCTTTAAATACAGGGTTATATTTTTTATTTTTTATTTTTCTTGTTTCTTGAGGAGATCTGGATTGCAATGAACTTCCCTATTGGTACTGCTTTTTCTGCATCCCATAGATTCTGGTAGCTCGTATCTTTATTCTTACTTGTCTCTAAATATTTTTAAAGTTCTTCTTTGATTTCCTCTTTTACTTGAGTCATTCAGAAGCATATTATTTATTTTCCAATTAATTTGTTAGTCTTCAGATTTTTTTGTTGCAAGTGGGTGTTGAAGTTTCCTATTATTATTGTGTTGTTGTCAGTGTCTCTCATCAGTTCTAACAATACTTGCTTAATACATTTTGATATGCCTTCATTTGGTGCATATATGTTAAAGCTTTAGGTCTTCTTGCTGACTTGCCCTCTTAATCATTATAAATTATATAATGTCCATCATTACTGTTTGTTATGCTTTTTTGTGGAACTGTTGTTTTATCCAATATATGTATGGCTGTTCTTGCCTTTTTATTTTGGTTGTCATTTGACTGGGAAATCTCAAAGTTACTTTCAGGTGTAAGGTTATATTTATTTTTGTTTAAATTAAGTCTCTGATCTTGGAAAAACAAAATCAAAATAATTATCAAAAGAGACTTAGGAACTTTTTGAGGACACGCCCTCCTCAAATGTCTTATTTTTCCTCCAGGAATAATAGTAGGTGCTCATTTGCTTTTCTCTGCTATAGTTGAGTCTTCCAACCATTGACTTGAAACCTATGCTTATTTTTTGAAAGGAAGTGAGTTTCCTGAATGAAGCAGAAGGTTGGATTAGTTTTCTTTTTATCCATTTGGCCAATCTTTGTCTTTAGATTGGTGAGTTCAATCCATTAATGCTTAGGGTGATTATTGAAATGTAACTGTTTATTGCCATGTTCCACTATGTCTTCTGGGTGTTGTTCCAGACAGTGCCTTATTTTTTGTTTTGTTTTTTCCTTCTTAGATGGATTTAGTGTAGTTATGTTTTGATTGGCTTCCCTTTTTGTTTTTTTATTTTCTTTTTTCCCCTGAAAATATATTTTGAGGTTACTCTGATATTAGCATTAAGAATTCTGTTTTTTTCCTATTTTTATTTGAAAGCACTTAGTTTTGCACTCATTCTAGTCATTCACATTTTTATTCTCCTCTCTTCCTTTGCACTTTTTATATTTTGCTGTTTTACAGTTTTCTTGGGTCTGGAGGCTTGCTTCATTCTTCAGGTTTGGTAAGTTCTCAGCTATTATCAAATACAGTTTCTGCCCCGCTTTCTGTCTTTTCTCCTTCTGGGTCCCCTATGATGCAAATATTATTCCTTTTGATATTATCTAAAAGGTCTCGAATGCTGATTTCCTTTCTTTGCATTTTTTATATTTCTTTACAGGTTTGCTTGAGTGAGTTCCTCCAACTTATCTTCTAGATAGCTGATTCTATTGGAAGCTTCATCCATCCTGTTGTTGAATCCATCTATTGAATTCTTTAGTTCAGTTATTTGATTGTTCATTTCTTTGCAACTTTGCTTCATTTCTTCTTTCTTTTTTGATGTTCTCTTTTACTTCCTCTATTGTTTTCTGGATTCCCATCAGTCTATTAATCACTGTTACTCATCTTTAGGTAGTTTGCATATATCTGCTATATTTAGATTTTCCCGTGGGTTTTTGACTGGATCTATCATTTCACATATATTTCTCTGTGCCCTTGCTCTGTTTTGCATTCTGTTTGTGTTTTGTGGGTTCAGTTTCCCTGCAGTTTTGGAGTTGTATAGGGTGATCACTTGCTGCTGGCTCACAATTGGCAATCAGACTGCAGTTCTGCCTCTGCCCACAGGGTGGTAATAGAGAGTAGTGCTGAGGTTTAGTCCCTTCAGAGAGACTATCTTCTTTCTTTCATCTTGGGATATCTGGTGGCCAGGATATCCGGGTGGATTCTGAGACTGCAGAGCAAAATGGTGGTGGGAGGGGTTGGGGGTGTGGAATTTCTCTAGCTGCCTTCCAGTTATGTTGGTGCCCTGTGTAATTTCACCATGTGGGTTCCAGTTCGGTCCCTGGCTCTTCTTCCACCCCAAGTTAAGACAGTATCCCCTGCCTCTGCATCCCACTCCCACTGGGCAGGCTCCTCTCTGCCCCTGCAGTGGTTCTTCAGTCCTGTTTGCATCCTCCTGCAGCTCTACCCCACCACAGAGGCTCGTTTGCTGACTCACAAATCTGCAGTTTAGCTGTGCACTGGGACGTTTTTGCCTACCCTTTGTCACCACAAGTGCCTATCTATCTCCACAGCTGCTGTGCATGTCCTTCCTTAGTATTTGCCTCTGGTTAATAGGTGAATTTCTAGTTGCTCTACAGGGAAGATCTGAATCTCGTCCCAACCAGGTCGAGAAGCTGTTTCAGGTACCTTCGAGTCTGGGGCAGGATTTCTAGTGGGCAGGTCCTGTGGCTCTGGGGCAATATGGTAGGAAGGAGTGGGGATGAGGGATTCCCCCAGCTGCCTTGTAGTTATGTCAGTGTTCCTGAGTAAATTACCCCAGGGGCTCCTACTAAGTCCAGTGGTGAGCAGATTCTCCTGCTCTGTGCCAAGACCCTCTTCCCTGGTTCCATGTCCTGGTCCCACTGGAAAGGCTTCTGTTACCAGAACATCTATCCAGGGAGCCAGTTCATCTCCAGGCTGCAAACCTCCACTATGGCCCTTTCTTCCCCCACCTGTTGTTGGGGATTCCAAATCTGCAAAGCAGGTCTAACCCTGACGTTTTTGCCTACCCTTTATGGTGGTGATTGCTGCTGCCATCCCTGTAGCTTCCAGACCTGCTTTTCCTCAGCATTTGTGTCTGCAAAATAGGATTACTAGTTACTCTGTGGAGACTTGGCTCCTACCAGGTTACCATCTTTACTCTCTCCAACAATTTTTAAATGCCCTAGAATTAATTATGTTTTCCACTGCTTCTACTTCATTTCCTGGGAAGCAGAATGAGAAGAGAACTTGGAACAGGGAGGGAAATACAGTAAGAAATTTTAGACTTGTGGAGCAGAACTCTGTGTGTGTGTGCATGTGTGTACTTGTGTGCACATATATGAATGATCATTTCTACCTCTGTTTATTAATCCAGAAATCCCTCTAACTCTTGGAAGTCAATTTTTTTAAAGGAAAGATACAGGCAAGAATGAAAGTGAGCACAGGAAGGCAGGCAAGAAGAGAGGAAGAAGAATTTTATTTATTTATTTTTATTTAGTTGTTTATTTGGTTGTTCCCTCCAGACACAAACTTGGACTATTGGGATATGCATGAACCCTGCCCAGTCACTACCCCACCAGGGCATGCACCGACTCAAATAAATATAGGGAGACTGATAGTCATTAATGGTCTGGGGAAAGCCTTGTGTCATTCATTAGGTTAGTAAATGTAGAAACTAAAGTTTCATCTATTACTTAATTAAAAGGAATTACAAAAAGTATGAAAGTTGATTAAACAAAGAGTTTCTTAGGAGAATTAAGAATAAGGGATCTGAAGAGAAACAGAATATCTAGTGTTTCATTATGGCGTCTTTAAAACTGAACAGGTAGGTTTTGAGAAACTTTTATGTACAAAAATATCTAAGAAACAAAAAAAACAGGTAATAGTCTAAGGATTTTAATTTTAGGAAGATAGAATGATGATCTTCAAAGACAATCCCCAGAACCTATGAATATATTGCTTTCTATGATAAGAGACTTTGTATATATTATTAAAAATCTTGAGGTGGGGAGATTACACTGGTGGATCCCATGTAATCATGAGTCCTTGTAAAGGAAAGCAAGGGGGACTCTTCAAACAGAAATGTGAAGACCAGAGCAGAGGTCAGAGAGGATGGACTATACTGTGGCTTTGAATATGGAGGAAGATGGAGTCAAATAATGTAACTTGCATATAGAAAATGAAATGGGTTTTCCCATAGAGCCTCCCTAAGCAGTACAACCCAGAAAGCCCATTTTAGACTTTTGATCTCCAGAACTGTAAGTGAATAAATTTGTGTTGTTTTAAACCATTAAGTTTGTGGTAATTTTTACAGCAGTGATGGACTGTTTTTACCCACAATACTTCGGTCACCAAAAGTGTGGGTTTTCTATACCAATCAATTCTCCAGTTCTCTGCAGACAGCAACTTGGTGTCCTACAACTTAGTTTACTTCTGTCACTAACTGGGAGTTATTATAGACTCCAAGGTTTAAGGATTCCGTTTCACAAGACTGCCCTTCTTCAGATGCCTGTCTCAAGTTCAAGTTCAAGCTCTCTATAATACTGATCAATTGACTATACATTTGGTTCCTATGAGCCCTTCAATAATTTGATTAGAATGATTCACAGAACTCAGGAAACTATTGCTAGTTTAATACAGATAATATTATCAAGGATACAAATGAACAGGTGGAGGAAGTGGATGGGGTGAAGTCTGGAAGGGTCTGTGTAGAGTGGGGATGCACTACCCTTCTAGAATGTGGATGGTTCATAAAAGCAGAAACTCTTTGAACTCTGTTGTATAGGGTTTTTAATGGAAGTCTCATCACAACAGCAGATTATTAAATCAATGGGTATTAATGATTAACTCAATTTTCTGTAACTCTCTCCTCTCTGGAGATGGGCACATGGACTGAAAGTACCAACCTGCTAATCACGTGGTTGGCACCTTTGCCAAACAGTTCCCATCCTAAAGTTATCTAGGAAGCCACCACGAGTCACTTTATTTACATTCATTCTCAGTTATGGTTGAGTGAGGTTTATTATTAAGGACAAAGTACCACTCCTCTTACTCAGGAAATCCCTCAGCAATCACCTAGGAAATTTCAAGGGTTTCAGATTTTCTAGGATTAGGATTTGGATATAAAAGCTAAATACATATTTGTTATTATATCACAGTATCACAGGCAGCAGCAGGAATCAAGTGAAAAGTGTCTTTCTTAGAGTTTGGTATCTGGCAAAATAAAATAGAAAAAGTGCTATAGTGTGAACTCTAGGATTCTTGATAAATGTTTATCAACTGTTTTTTTTTTATTTTCTATTTTCGGTTATTACATGTTTACATATAGAATGGTCAAACTCAAAGGTTCTATGATATTTAATGTAAGTGGTGTGACCAATCAAACAGCAAAATTCTAGTGAAACAAAAGGTTAGTTATGAAGGTTAACCTTGTATTCTGGGGCTGGAAAGAGTGATAAGTGACAGTGAGACACAGAATAGCTACTGAAAACAAGACTAAATTTTCTGACCTGGAAGTTGTTCTACTTGTGCCAAGTATAGGGAAATCTAGAAGAATCTTCTCACCACAACCATGGAGGCAGAAAGAAGTCATTCTTAGGCAACTACACAGCAGACATTATTTTGTCAAAGTTGGAAGAGTTACACAGAAACACATGAAAACAAATGTAAAGCTATTTAAATATAGTTGATGCTTCCTTTTCCTTTAAAGTTTGAGTTTTGAGCATTTGCAGATTGAAAGACTGGGATTTTTTTTTATTAACAGCCTTGCTTTGTACAGTAAGCAGAGCGATATGAATTAGATTAATTTAGTATCCCCAAAAAGATCGGCTGATGGTGAAGGGCCATGATAGATATAAAATAAAAAGATTCTGTGCATGTAATTATTCTGGGTCGTTAATGATCTTAGACCTAGTGAATCACTTCTAACAAAGACATGCAGCTAAGTAATGGGATTTCATGTCTGTGATTAGGCTAATCAAGATGTTAATGTCTCACTACTTGCTTGCTTGCTTTCTCTAGATCTTTTTCACTTACGCTGATGAACTCAGCTGCTGTACTGTGAGCTGTCCTGTGGAAAGGCACACGTGACAAGGAACTGAGGACCACCTCAGAGCAACATTCCATGAGACCCTCAGTCCTGTGACTTTTGAAGAACAGAATCCTGCTTAGATCTTTTTTCTTTCAAGACTTAAGAGGCAACCACAACCCACACTTTGATCACAGCCTTGTGAGAGACTTTGAGGCAGAAACTCATAGCTAAGCTGTGCCCAGATCCTGACCCATAGACACTGAAGTAATAAATGTTTGTTGTTTTAAGCCACTGACTTCTTTTTTGTGCAGCAATAGGTAATCAGTACAAATGTCTAAACGGTCATATATTAGTTTCCAGTGACTGCTTTAACAGATTGCCACAAAGTTGATGACGTGAAGCAATATTTATTCTCTCACAATTTTGGAGGTCAGAAATCCAAAATAATTATCACTGGTCTGAAATCAAGGTGTTTGCAGGGCAGCACTCCCTCTGGAGCCTCTACAGGAGAAGCGTCTTTACCTCTTCTAGCTTCTAGTGGCTGCTGACATTCCTTGGCTGGTGCCACATCACTCCAGTCTTCAAAGCCAGCATATTCAAATTTCTCTCTACTTCATCTTCACATCAGCTTTTCCTATTTGTGTCTGTACAGTCTCCCTCTTTTAAGGATACCTGTGGCTGCTTTTAAGGATACCACGTACCTGTGGATAGGTTTCACTCAGATTATCCAGCTAATCCCCCGATGTGAAAATCCTTAATCACAGTGCCAATGATGCTTGTTCTCTGTATGGTAACATTTATGGGTAACAGGTTTTTAGATCTGGAGATCTTTGTGGGTTGGCATTTTTCAACCTACTGCAAACTGCTAATGTTTAAAAACTCTTATTAAGTTCTAGATACCGTGATAAACACTGTGTATTTTTATTTACATGCATTTCATTTATGTGTGTTATCATTCCTCAGTTATATACAAAGAAACAGAGTCTCATAGAGTTTAAGTGATTTCACTCAAGTCACACAGCTAGTAAGTGGTAAAGCCAGCATTAAACCAAGCAGTCTGACTTCAGAGCTTATGTATCTATTTGCTATGTTGTATTACCTCCCAATAGTTTTATATATTTTAATTAGAAAAGGGTATATTCATTTCACTCCATATAGTGAGTTTAATTTTTTAGCAGTGGGTCTTTTGGTATCTCTATAATTCTTAAAATGAAAGAATGTTTTCAGTTATTTTCAAGGAGAGTCACTTGAGCTAGGAAGACCTAATCAAATTTGTAGAATAAAAATCCTGTTACCTAGAGAAAGATAGACCAAGTCTTTCTTACAAATGGATCCTGGACCTTTTTTTTAATTCTTCCTTTGATGTGCCACATTTACATAAACTGTCTCTGGTTTGGAAGGTTTGAAAAATAGTTGGAATAGTCAAAATGCACTCTTTCGTGCAAGCTTTTCTAGGAGAACTGATTGCTCTGAGCACTAAGAGGCCCTTCTCCATAATTAGTTTTGCTTGGATTTATTTTAGCTTTCCTGGGAAAAGTTAGTCTAGAGATGAAATCTGAATGAAGGTATGGAAGAGGTGGTTCTTGTATTGATCAAAGTCCAAAATGAGGATAAATGTAATAGATTCCAGATTAGGTTCTGCTTAGCATTTGCTACACTATTTTTTTTTTTTTTTTTAACAATTTGCTGATTTTCTAGGTATGACCTGGTAGTCTAAAAATTCAAGTCAGACAGAAACTTCAGTCCTGTGTAGATTTAAGCTTAAGGCTTATAAATCTCTTTTCCATATGTTGCTTCTTGGAGGCAGATTCCAAATTTAAGGAAGTAAAAGTGTTGGAAGTCTAAGAGCTATTTCTTGATATTTTGTTTTTATTGCCACAACATTAATACTTCCATGGCCTTCCCTCCCCCAATGTGACATGCCTGAGCAGGTGTGCAGATGGTGAAAGGACTAGGGAGATGGGACTCAGATGGCAGATGGTGATGCCCTGTCATGGTTCCAACTACACTTTGAACATTCTGTCTCTCCTCTGACATGCATCACTTCAGATGGCACTCATTTGGAGGTGAATTGTTTTGTTTTTGTTTTTTTTCCATGTTGGAGTTGACCTCATGCCTGGCATGGTATGAAACACATTGGCCTAGATTCTTCCCCAGAGGTGACTGATGCATATTGATCTTTCAGTGTATGTTTGTCATACTTTTAAAGATACAAAACCTAAAAGATCCTCTAATTTTACCAAGATTACCCAGTCATTACTATTCTATTTACCTTAAAGAAATGCTATCTCTCCAAGGACCTGGCTAAAAGAGTCCTATTGTAAAAGCAGTTGGGATGCCCCCTGGAAAAAAGCGTTTTGATGGCAAATGAGGCTAGAAAATGTTTATGCCCTCCCTCCGCCCCTCACTCCCTATCACTTCTATAGCCAAGGTGTTGACACCCACACCTTATCTATTCAACACCTTTCTGTATATAGTCATGGCAGATGTTTCTGACATGTTGGAAGCTTCCCACCTTAAGCTCTCTTTTCCTTTGCTCCAAGGGTTTTTTTCTTTTTTTCTTTTTTTTTTTTGTCAGCTTTCTGGAAGCTTCTGGACTCACAGCAGATGAACCTGGAAGTGTGGGAGTATGCATAACTTTGGGTCAATCCTCAATCATTGGATGTTAAACTTGATAAATGCCTAGACCCCTTACCCTCTGTAGAATAATTCTGAAGTCATATCATAGTTTCTCAGAGATTTTGTGACAGAATTGTGCCCCAGTTGCTTACACCAGTAAGCACACCATTAACATAGGCCATATGACTTTTCTCACTTCCCCATCTCAACTTTCCTGTTTCATTGTGTTTATAATTTTTTTTTTTTTTTTTTTTTTTTGCCTCTGAGCATAAATTACCTACACCAAGTCCTTGTATGAGACTCTGCTTTTGGAAGATCTCAACTTGGATAGTCCTTGCATATTAAGTATAAGAAGTCTTAGAGTAATTAATTTAACCCTGTTCTCTAAACTTACCATTAATGATTTTTTTTTTGTTTTTTTACTTTAAAATTCTGTCTCTAATGTTCTTTACAATGTCATTCCCAAATTACTAAGGTTCCCGGATATATCTAAGAGAGGTATTTCTTAATAGTATACCATGAAAGAGACTCCACAAATTCCCTGTCACAACCCATATTTGTTTTTTGAATATGCTTGGTGAAAATCTCAAGCTTACAAGTCTGCAAGAGACCTTAGAGTCTCGTTACCTAATTTTATCAATAGTGAAACTAAGACCTAGATTGTTAAACTGTTATCTGATTCCATTAGCTAAGATGTCATAAGAAATATGAGTATGCAAATTCTTTAATACAAGATTTAGTAAACTATGACTCCATACAACCTACAGGCTAAGAATAGTTACTATACTATCGAATAATTGAAAAAATTTTTAAAAAATTTTTTGACCTGTGAAAATTAATATGAAATCCCAATTTCTGAGTCCATAAACAAAGTTTTATTGACCCAGAGACACACCCATTTGTTTACGTATTATCTGAAACGGCTCTAGTGTTACAAAGGCAGGGCTGAGTAGTTGGTACAGAGACAATATGACCCACAGTCCTAAAATACTTACTATCTTATCCTTCATGGAATAAGTTTGCCAACCCCTGTTTTAGATTCTCAAGACACAATGAAGGGAATTGCCTAGCAAGTCGCTATGCACATGGGCATAAGTCAGTAGAGTGGAGTCAAGAAGTCAGAGATTTGGAGGAATAGCATGAGAATTCTCTTCTGTGCAGCATTGCTGACTTGCTTCACTGGATTTTGGACAAATGGTATTGCATCTTTAAATACCAATTTCCTTATTTAGAAAATGAAGGGACTGAATTGAAGACTTAAGTTCCTCTCTTGATCTAAATGTGTTTTCTTAGATTATGTCTATGTCTGTCTGGCATCTATTAATCAAAAGGTGAACTAATTATTTACAGTTCTCCTGTCCCAGTTTTCACAGGAGCACAGAAATCATATGACATATCTCCATCCAATTCTTAGTCCATACCACCAACTAACCCTTTTATCTCTTACACAAAAAGCCAATATTTCCCCTGCCCTGATCACCTAAGGCAAGCTACCAGACAACTAGGGACCACCCCAGTAGTACAGCGCCTGACAGCTTTATCCAAACTAGCCAATCCCAGTGTTATCCCTTGTTACTTAGCCTTGCCTTTTCCATAGAAAGCACTTCCCTGCTTCTGTGGCCTGATTGACTCAGGTGCTGCCCCACTTCGCCTTGTCTGGTATTCTGTACCTCTCATTTCCAGGGGAATTACGAGTAGCAAGAAACTTTTCATCCAGTCATATTGACCTCTTCACACCATTACTCTGTCACCTTTATAAATTGACTCAGACACAAATCACTTCAGCACAAATAATTCTGTGCAATTATCTGAGTTTCATGTATATAATTCTAGAATGTGATTTGTTCCTTTGTTTAGCCTAAGCCAAACCTCCTTTACAGCAGCCCACTTCCACCACTCATCCGTGAGCTGCGGGAAAGTGAGCACGGAGCTGCAATCTTGCAGCCCAGGAGACCTTGACTATTTCTAAAGTTCACATGATTTGTTAGTAAGTCTTGTGGTTTGCCACCTCATAAATCAAAAGCTGAGATTCAGGAAAACTTTCTCATCACATCATATGGTTTCTCAGTTGTCTCTCCTCCTCATGCTGCTTTGAGTCCATGGAACTCAGTGTACTTTCTGTTTAGCTTGGGATGAGCTGTGCTGTATTAATTTTTCTTTAGGTGTTTTCTTTAGCTCTGTTAGATATGACCCTGTTCTTTTCAGAAAGTTGTCTGTGTTTTAGTATCTTTCCACACTGTTGGCATCATCTTCACTTTTAAGGATTCTCTCTTTTGTGACCTTTAGTAATAAAGGTGGATTAAGACGTATAGGAATGTGGCGGTTGGGGCAGGTGAATAAAGTAGACCAGGTATGGCACTGTGAGGGTGGCGGAGGTGGTGGTGAACAAATGGACTTCTACTGTGTTTGCTTAATTTCTCGGCTTTGAGCAAATACCATCAAATGAGAATTCTCTCTAGGGATGACAAGACTTGTACTTGTTAAAGAAAAGCCTCAGAACTATCTAGACTTTCAGATAGTATTGCCAGAATTTAAAATATTTGCAGCAAAACCCAGTTTAAAAAAACCCCCTGTGTGACTGAGCAAAATGTGACTGTGAATTTGATTACACTGTGACACATCACTTTGCTATGTCTGATTTGTGATAAATAGGAAAATTCTTCCAGACTCATTCTTGCCTATACCCCAAGCTCTTCCTTGACCCCAAGACTGAGGACCAAACTCTTTTGGCTTTTGTCGATATTTAGTTGTCCCATCCGCCTTCTTCTCAGGAGCCAGCTCCTTACTATTCCAAGGGTAAATGAACCAATTTGATTAATTTATTCTAAGGGGAATTTTTCTTGGGGTCTTTTTCTCTGTTAAGATGAATATTTTATGAATAAAGTTATAGGTATAGTATTCCTAGCAGCTCTTATATAAAGTTGGGGATTTTAAGTACACAAAAGGACAAAAGTTAATATCAAAAGTGATACCGTATGCGAGACTCTCTCAAATCACAGATGTTAGCAAGGTGTCATTGTCTAGGGTCAGATATGAACACACTTTGGCCCTTTCATGCTCATGGTTGTCATTGTTCATTATCAACATCAGGTCAGTATTCAGTTACAATGTTAAAGAACTTTTGTCCTTCTTCACTGAGAAAGTTGAGAATGCTTTTTAGTGTTGACAGGTAACATGTTTTAAAAAGTTGTTTGCTTACGCACCTGTTTATTGGTTCCATTTGGTGTTTTTCTTTGTTGCCTGAACACTATTTATTTAACATACTGAATGAGAATCTCTCATGTTTGTAAAACATTTAAAAGATTTAGATTCCACAAACAGAAGAAACAGCTGGGGAGGCCCAGTTTATAGTGAATAGTAGTGTGCATATTTTGGGGTTAAGAAGCCCCAAACAGAATTTTCAGTCTTCTCTGACCATTGACTTGGAAGCCTACCACGATGAACCTGCTTTCTGTTTTCAGGAACACCAGTGGAACGCCTGATGCTTCCATCTTTTGTGACTGCCGGCAGCACTTACAAGAACCCAACGTAAAGCCTTCCCAGGCCACCCAGCAACCTCTCAGCAATAATAAGATTCTGTGCCAGGACTGCACACATCCATCAGCCCCGACTGAGTTACTCTTTCTGCTTCAGGATCTTTCAGATTGAATCAGTAGTTGAAAAGAATCATGACTTGGTCCCTTTTATATCTCCTGGAAAGGATGGTAAGGACAAGGAGTAGGATGAGCTCATTGTTTTAGATACTTACTTGCAGAATCAATGTGGAGTCTCCTTACGTAAATGCGGTCTTGACCACAGTGTACAGCTGTATCATTAATGAGAGGAAAGTGGAAATGGTTTCATTTCTGTTTGGGCAATTTTTTGGAGTCTAGCACCACCAAGTGGATAAAATAGATAAAGAAATTCCTTCCACTTGCGTAACAGGTTAGCACTGTTCCTCCTGAGTCGTGATTTTAGTATCTTCTTGCCTGTTATATCTCTTCTGAGTCATCCCAGAGCAGCACAGTGGTAAAAATACTTTATGCGGCAATATCTCTCAAGGATCTTGTGCTTAATAAAATGACTGAATCACATGCAGGAAGATGGCAGTGGAAGATTCACAGAGCAGCTTTGTATTAGGCAGAGTGTCAATTAGAGACCTCGTCTGCGATGAGGCACTAGGCGCTCAAGTAGAGGTAACCCGTTTGGACTTTGTGAGAAATGCCAGGACCTATTACTGAAAAAACTTGCTGACATGTATTGCTCAAGGAATGCAAGCTGAATCAGAGGAAGAGGAGAAATAAAACTACTTGTAGAGCGCAAAAGAATTTTACCAAACCATTGGTTCGTCTCCTGCAGGGTAGGAAAGTGAGGTGGAGTTTTATATTTTTTCTGACTCTTTGGGAGAATGAAGAGAATAATGTAGAGAAACTATTGACTGTGGCTTTAAGTCATTAGAACAAGTCGGGGAGTGAGAGGCAAAGATGGGAGGAAGACCTTCATAATGGCCTTTCCTCTGTAGTGAGCACAAAGATTTTTAAATGCATTGTATTTTAGAAAATAATCTAAAGTTGAATAGCATTCCTGAACCTCTGAAAGTCCCTTATCCATTCCAATTTGAACTTCAGTGTCTCCTAATGTTGCTCAGCATTTTTTCTTGCTTCATCTCTCTGTTATGAAAAATTTTTGCTTATTATTATAAAGAGCCTTTCAGCTCTAGCACTTACCACTCCCCGACATTCACACTTTGCGTAACTCAGGATTTATTAATGTACTCTGCTAAAAAAAAGTTCATGTATTCCAAGTGCCACCTTTCTTCTCTCTCCTTCCCCCATTAGTCCCTATATGAGCAGCGAGAGAAATATGGAAGTTTATTTCCCCAGAGGTAAGGATGATGCCTTTATCTTAGAAGACATGAGGGTACAGTTTATTTTGGTTTTAAATAACAATTAGAACAAACTCTCCATTATGTGGTGTTGTACATAAAGAGCTGGGAAATGTTTAATAGAAACTCATTGAAAAAAAGATTCAAGCAAACTGCTCAAGGAGCTTTTTGTTCCTAGCAGAAATATTTTTTCCAACAGTGAATTGTACTGATTCTGTCATCAACTGGTTGTGTGATCTTGGAGAAAGCAACTTACTGGGCCTGAATGAAAAATCTCTAAATTTCCTGCTAATCATAAAAGTTTATAATTTGTCTGAGGTTTCTCCTGGTATATATATGGCAGGCAAGGCTGGAATTATCCCCTTCAGGGAAAGCGAATGTCCCACCATTCTGGACACTGTCCCAACCTCTCCCAGGCCAGCTCTGGCCAGCATCTGCTGTCATAAACAATAAAGGTTTTACAGGTCAATCTTTGGAACCAGATAAATTTTAACTCTGAATTTTAATTTATGTGCTCTCAGAATTGCCTTCTTTATTTGTAAACTAGGCATAATACTATTTACCTAAGACTATTGTGTTTGATATAATAAAATAAGTGAAACCCTTAGTAAAGTGCCTGGCACATAGTAAATGCTCAATAAATGGAACTTTTATCATGAATATCATGTCTGTTATAAAGGGACTGGGTGAGTGACATGACAAACTCATGGAGATCTGGGTCCCCTGGGATAGCTTAGTGAATGAGGAGAATGAACTCAGGTTATTATATTCTAACTCTTAAACTTTGATTTTAGTGAAATGTAATCTGAAAGAACTGAATGGTTCTTGGCAGCATTTTTTTTAAAGCTTATGGTAGAAGGTATGGCAGGGAAGTATATTGAAGAGTCGGGAGGACAAAGAATTTTGAAAGAATAAAAGAGGTAGGCCCTAATGGAGCAGCAGTTAGATCAATCACCTCCAAAGGTGCAGGTCACATACTCCTTGGTTTCGAGTCCCAGGTCTGGGGGAAAACAACCATCGAGTACAACTAAATAAAAAAAAAAAATGTTTCTTACTCCTTTCTTTCTGCCTTCCTACTCACCTTCATTCCTGCTTGTACCTTTCCTTAAAAAACCAAAAGGACTCATGACCAAGGGGTAGTTTGATTCAATTTCTGAAGTTTAATGAACATCATTCATCTTTTTCTCTGTCACAATCACTGTTAAGTTTATGTATTTATAAAAATTATAGGAAGTTTTACGGAGTGAGCTATATTTTGTGGATTTATCAAAATATGGAGCCCAGCTTCAAGCGAGGGAAGTGTCTAAGGATAAGGACAGAGGACAGATGATTCAGGACACAGACTTAAGATTTTAGGCAGATTATAATTATAGCAATTCAGCTCGTGGGATAAGGTATATATTATCTATGATCTTAATGTTCATACCTGGCTCTGGCCTATACACCTGTGAAAAATAGGATAGATTTGCCATTATCCTGCCATAACCTTCTTCCTACTACTTTCCAGATTAGCAGTTAAGGAGCTCCTGCTTTCACCATGGAACAGTGCCCTCTACTGTTCCTGAGAGAACCATGCATATCAAATCTTGAAAATGCTCTCTGTTCCAAAAGCCAAAGCAAGCCACTCGGGTGTCTGTAAAGATCAAGACACTGGGAGGCCCGCTGGTGATAGCTAAGCTAATCTCGACAGTAAATATCCAATAAGAGAAGCAAGACAGCCCAGTCAATAGAAGCTTACTGCTCTACACGTGTTCCTCAGCAGGCTCTGATGCCATACTGTGTGTTAATGCTCTCTTCCTCCTTCTCACTACAGACACTGATAAGTTTTTCTTTTTAGCAAAGAATATTTTAGTAATTTTAACCATTTAACTTTGCCTTTAACAGATCTCTGTTTCTCAGTAATATAAAACTGAAAGTTTAAACTGCTTTAAGGAAGCACAGTTAATAGCTGTGATGAAATACAGGCATATAATGCAAGTTAAATTGTCAAAAATTTACGCCAGCAAGGGATCAACATGTTTTTCTTCTTTTTTGTTCTTTCCTTCCCTGCTTTTCTCCTCCCATCTTCCTCTCTTCTTCCTTTTTCTCCTTCTTTTAAAGAAAACCACCTAAAACAACACAGAAACTCCTTCTCCAGTAGTCATGTTATATGGTGGAAATTGAATGAGTAAATGAATGAATATATGAATGTTTGACTCACTGGCTCACTGACTTCTCTAGGAAGAGAGTTGTTTTCTTTTTTCTAGTTTCCTTTACTCTGGATATCTGTGCTTGGAATTTTGGAATTCAACTTACATTGTGGGTATGAGTCCCAACGATAGTCAGCATTTACCTTTAAACAGCAAAAGTGGAGATTCTACGGATTTTAAACTGGCCTTACAGATTTACATCCTTTATAAATATTTTTAAACTCTTTTCTCAGCATTATTCCATTTATCTACAGCAGAGAAAAATATAGAGATGAATGAAATATTCATGAAAGGAAATTTTTTAAAAGTTTTCTGAAAATAAATGACTCACAAACCACAATATGTCAAAGTGCTTTTTCTGTCATGATTCTGAGTTTTGAATTTATGGGTTTAGAGGGTATGCATTTCTTGGTATCTTGTGTGGTTGTATTCTGGTAAGAGAGAACTGGGCACATCTTTTCTTTTCCTTCTGCCATGAAGGAAGTCCAGTTCAATGCAATATTGGCCATCCTGCAGGAGGAAATGGCTGTATTCCATGGGCTCCCAGAATTCCTATCTGGTATGTGCAGGGATACAGGTGTGCAAAATGAAGATCTGTATTGACTTGATAGAGCATATTTCCATTCAGGGTGGCTGGTGAATAACTCGGAGTCACTGTGTTGTTGGACTAAAGTGTTTGTACCTTACTCCAGTAATTGCCTAGAGAAAAGATTTGATACCCTCTGAAGCCTTGGGTTAAGAATTTACCTATTCTAGGTAATTTATAGATTATGAAAGTTGTTCATTTTATTTTGTCTCATCTGTCTGGTTATTTCTATTTACAATATCCCTTTAAGGTAGAAGATGCTTTTAGTCTTTCAGTAAAGAATGTTTTGCTCACATGTGGTCAGCTTATTTAGTGTTTGGCATGTAGTTATCATACTATCATAACCCATGGGTCTGATGTAACCTATTGGACATGGGAATGTAGAATTGCTCCTCTTTCTTTGGTAAGACTCATCATGTATGCAAATGATATATCTGTTTCTCCTCCTTTTCTTCCCAAGGACAGATGGTATGTCTTCTTCATCTTTATATCCCTAGCACCATACTACTTCAAAGTTAATAATGTTCTTTTCCCTTATCTTCTCAAATCATGAGCAATATGAACTCATTATTCTGATAAGTATTTTGAAATATAGATATGTAGAGATGTTGCCTAAAAAGGTCAGTTGATACAAGCTTAGGAAACCCATATTTGACCATAGAAAAGAATGGCAGCTCAAATACTGCTTTTAATAAATGCATGTTTCTCTTCTCTAGGGAAAGAAGTTTAAGAAAAGTCTAGAAAGTGCCTGTAAGGGAAGTTGTGGAACTTAGATCTTCCCTTGAAGTGTATCATTGGGTCCTTGTGTTTGAGGGTTGAATTTGCAGAAGGAAAGACTCCTGACCTCCAGAAGGGCGAGTCTCCTGAGAGAAGGCCAACTTCTCAGACAGAATCACTTTCTGGAGAGGCAATGGTGAGGGTGGCAAAAACTGGAATCAATCTTGAGCTTCAAGGAACTTGACCCTGAAGCAGAGGGTTGAGTATGTGGAGAGAAGGAGAGGTTCATCTTGAGGTCTGGAACTGGAACCATAAACATGGGCCTCCTTTGACTCAACATAACACTATAGAATGATACCCACCTGCTTCAACAAATAGTGAAAATAGGATCTTGGGCTGCATAAACCTATAGATCTTGGTTTACTGAAACAGTTTTGTCTGATTTATCTCAACCTGGCATAATTATTAATGGTGCCCTTTTCTGTTATCAGATGTGTCTCAAATTCCATCAATTTATATGGGTCCCGTTTTCAATAGTGTGGCCTCACAAAGCAATGACAGTGGACCAAGGAGTTTTAAAGTTTATTCCCTGATGCTGAGCAAGTCAGAATGACACCTCCCTTCTCTTGGACTTCAGAACTCTCAAGGTTCAGGACAATTTAGGAGAGAAGAGCTTTTACAAGAGTTGAAATATATGCAGTTAATAAGGCATATGGATGCTTCAGCAACTAATTATATAAAGTAGCAGTTTGACCCTATATATGTTACCCAAAATTTGTGGAACAATTATGTCAGCCATGTGCCATTTGTTTTACATTCCTTTCTTGCTTTCACACTAGAGAAGACCTGATTCTTTACATGGTTCTTATACTGTGTTCTTTGCAATAGTTTTCTAGTATCTCAGTCAATGATCTTGAGAAGTTATCATTTTTACTGGTAGGAAGATATATGAAATGAGATGCAACTTTGAGAGTTTAATTGCTGGAGTTTGATGTTTATGTGTCACGCTAAATCTAGCAATTTAAGAGGTCATCTGCTTTTGTCTGCCCAATGTCCCTTTCCCCTTCTCTGAGTACTGAGTCTCCTATTCTGTGGGAAACACCATATAGTTTATATGGGGCTGACTTTTTTCTTTAATCTCTTTCTTGTCCCTTTCCTATCCCTTACAAGAAATTTAATATATCATTCAAGGATTCATGCTTGACCAATTAGAGGACTCCTGTCTCCTGATGTTGGAATGTCTTTGAGCAGTTGAGCCCAGTTAAATCTGTTTCTCTGCTGAAGCTTTTGGAAAGGACTCATTCTGCTAAATTTGCTTATCTGGAAGCATGGCACTTAGGCTTTTATCAACATCTTGTCACTAAAAGGGGAATGCCTAGAGAACCAGGACGAGGGGTTATGAAACTGATGACATTGCTTCAGACTACTGGATCCAGTTAAGCCTGAAATCCCAGATTGAGTTCCTTGCAGCAATACATTTCCCTGTTTTTTCTATACATTTATAAGTTAGCTTAAGCTAAGGTCATTTGCAACCAGAGTTCGAATGTAAGTAGTAACTAATCTTCTGCATTGCAGGGATCTAGTTCTAGATTTTTAAGATTCATGAGAAGAATTGATTAACTTTCACTTTGCTAAGCATCTGTGATATTATTTCATAAACAGTCTATTTATTTTTAGCTATTTGGTGCTATTTAGCTTATCCATCTAGCTGCAGAAATCTATTGGGCTCTTTACTGGGCATGGTCAATCTTGGAAAAGGAACATGGGAAAAGAAGGTAATTGAGTAGGCAAACCCCAAGGGGAAAACTGAATAAAACCTCTTCCCTCCACAACTTCCACCACCTCCTATTCTGTAAACTCAGACACCACTTGCGTTCTTTTGTTCAAGGGTATTTCTTGGGCATCAGTGAGGTAAGATATCTTCTGTCTCAAGCGTCAGAGATGGAAAGAAGAAGCATCTTAGCTTCCACAAGATGTCCCTGCTCAGTATCTTGGGCAATATGTTGACAAGGAGATCTGGATTTATGAAACTTATATGGAAAATCAAGTAGCCCAGCAGTCTGATGAAAAGTAGGATGATGAAAAAGAGATACCGAAAAACCCTGAAAAGAGAAAGACACAAGACACTGTTAACCAGAGGTTAGAAAACTTGGAACAACAACAAATCATACCCAAATGGCTATCTGGCTTGCTCTTGATGTTCACATGTCTCCCACAAAGTGACTTTTCCCCATCCCCTTATAAAGGCGGCCTCTTCCTATATGCTGCCCTAGTGACTTTGCCCTCTCTCCCATAACTTTATTTTTCTTTTAGCATTTATCACTATCTGAAATCATCTTGTTCCTTTAATTTTTGTTTTGGAAAATTGTTTTCCACAGCAGTTACACTAATGTATACCCACTAGGAAGATACAGGTTTCTTTAGATTCATATTATCTCCAACAATCGAATGGGCATGAAGTAATATTTCATCATTTTCTTGATTAGCATTTCCCTGATTAACAATGATGTAGAATATCTACATGTTTCCTCTAGCCTGTTTATCTCTTATATTGCATGGGTTTTTCTTATTGATTTGTAGTAGTTCTTCATATGTTCTTATTATCAATCATTTTCCATTGTGTGTCTTTTGAATATTTTTCTCTCAGCTTTAAATTTTACTTGCTCTAAGGTGTTAAAGAACAAGTTAATAAAGTCTAGTTTATCAACGCCTTTTTAAAATTAGAATCAATGCTTTTTGTCTTGTTTAAAAATTTATTTCCTACCCTAAGACTTAAAAAATACTGATTTTATATGAAAAATTTATGATAGTTTTGAAATATGTCCACAAATTCTTTGATATTTCTCCCTTCAAGAGATTTCCCTCCATTGGCGCGGGAGCTGGACTTAATAACTTGCCGCCGGGAGGTAGAATATCATGAAGTAGTAACGTGACTTCCTAGCCTCCATCCTAAATGCACTGCAGTTTCCTCCTTACTCTCAGGAGGAGCCAACTGTCCTGTTGTGAGGACACCTGAGCATCCCTATGGAGAGGTCCAAGTGATGAGAAACTGAGACCTCCTGCCAAAAAAATAGCAAAAGCTTGTCAGATGTGTGAGTAATAGATCCTTTAGTCCAAAATCACATGTTCAAATGACTGTAACTTGAGTGCTCATCTTTACTACAGCCTCGTAATACACCCTGAGTGATGACTAACCAGTGAAGTGGCATTCAGATTCCTGACCTGCAGAAACTGAGAAGATATTTGTTGCTTGAAATATTAAGTCTGGGGATAATTTACTATGCAGATAACCAGTCATTTAATTATTTAACACATCTGGGTTTGCTTTTTGTATATACCTTATAATATATATATATAGTAGTGATATAATCTCATTTTTTCCTTATCTGAATAACCATGTTACCCACTGTATTTATGGAACAATATTTTTTCCTGACATACAACCTCTGTCACATATCAAAGTTTTATATGTGTACTGTTTCTGAGCTCTTTATTCTAACCAATTCTGTTGGTTGACTTTCCTATTCCTATGCCAGTACCACACCACCATAATTACTATAGTATTATGTTCTGCTATGTGGAAGGACATGTTTCCCACTCCTTGCTCTTCTTTAAATATTTCCAGCTTATTCTTGACTCTTTACTTTTCCATATACAGTGTATTTTAGAATCACTTTTTCAACTTTAAGAAGTTTGGAACTGAAAAAACTATTAATCATTTGGAGACAAATGACAAATTGATATGAAAGTTTTCTGTCTATTATCATGGTATTTCTCTTCTATTATTCATGTTATCTTTATTATTTCCTAATAAATTTCTATACATTTCCTTTTGATTTCTTATTAACTGCTGAAGAATTTTGGTCTTGTGATTTCAATGTGATTTGCATAAGCAAATATTCAATGTTTCCTTTCCTATCTTACCTTTAATTAAGCTACACGAGGTCTTCCTGCTCCAGGACAAATTCACTACCAACACTGATTTACCAGTCAAAAATAACTCCTCCTCCACCAGTTTTCTCTCTAGAGTTGATGTTAGTGACAAGATCCAAGACCCATTCTAGTACAACATCTTGTCCTAAATTAGAGTCAGATGTCCTTTGAAAAATCTCTTTTGATCATTCTTCTTGAAGCTGAACGCAATATTTCTGAGAAGTTATGAGATGACATCTCTGGAAAAACATTGCCAGGGAAAATCCTAGGAATACCTCAGTTTTCTTCTTTCTTAAGACAATATACTAATATGCCAGTGCCCCATAAGATGCTAGAGCAGATCAAGAGGAAAGACACTTATAGTTTGATGTGATGAGTTAAGTTTACTGGATATCTTTTTGTCAGGTTTCCTTCAGGACACTATTTTTAAGGCAGATGATTTTTATTAGGAGTCCATATAGGCAATTCCATGCCGGGGACTAGTGACAAAGTATAAGTGAATGCAGCCTAGGAGATCTGGGGAAAATATTGCTAGTTTTCAGGAACTTGTATTTAGGGCTATTGAAATATGTAATACTTCACTTATCTGGCATGAAGGGGTATCCCTATTAAGCAAATTTTCCAGACAAATGTAGCTGACCTTTAAGCACCAATAATTTTATGTTAACCATTTTGATGAAACTCTGAATCATATTTCATACCACTTTGGAAATATGTTTCTCTATGCCTTCTTAAACGGATTATACTGAACATAATTTGACCTTTTCTTGAAAATGTGGGGGCTTCATGAATAATGATTGTATTTTGATACCACAGTGATTCCCTCAGGACTAATGTCCACTCAGTTGTTTGATCTTGAGTTCTTATTCCATTTAAAAAGTATTTTGGAGCAATTATGTGCTGGATACTTGTAGGTGCATGTCTCTCCACACTCATTTTTCTCTCCCATTTATCTGCTCTCAGGCAGGAAATTCTTGCATTTAGAGGTTATCTCCCTATTTATTTTATGATTTTTTTTTTTTTTATGGCAGACAGGTATTGCGGTGACATTGCAGTAAAGCATGTAAGGAGGCATATGTCACGCAATAGCTTGGAAAACCAATCTTTCTAATCTACTAATGCTGCTGGGTCACCAGATATCTCCAAATAATTAAAATTTTAAAGTGAATAAGGAGTAAGTATGAAATTCGCCACGTTTCTTTTAGGTAATAAGATTCAGTTTCTGATTACTTCTAGGTGATCAGGTTCCAATATAGAAAAAAACATTGAGATTAGTAATTGCCTTTGGACAGTCTGAACATTACAACTGAGAAATGTAGTTATTAATGACACTATTTGTTAACTCTGTGTGTGTGTGTAAGTTCTTGTTTAGACTTTATCATCTTCCAAGATGGCTAAGAAGTAGAGCTCATAGTTTTATGATTTTATTTACCTTTTACAGAACAGGGTTGCCTTCTTCAGAAGAGTATTCTAGAAGAAAAAAGGACATTGATACATGAACAATTTCTGGAAGCCTTTAACACTGTCAAATAATATACAGTGAGCCATTAGTTAAAGGTTACATTTAGATAACATATTATAAATTTGTTTATATGCGTAAGCACATGATATTTCCAAAGCTAATGATTTAAAATTATAGATGTACATAAATTTACATTATTTTTTATTTTCTGATGTGACTAAACTAAGGTATAGAAAGGCAAGCTATGTTATGTTGCCCAAGACCATTGAGCTGGTAAGAGCTGGTTAGGTCTGGAAGTCAGGTACTCTGATTCACATTCTGGATTCTCTCAGGTACACCCTTAGCTTTTACTTAGCTAGCAACACTTAAATAAATATATAGAAATGAAAACATCATAAACATTCTTTAATAGATAACTTATGAAAGCTATACAAATATAAAGATTGGAATATATTCTGACTTTCTGTGACATCTCCCTTCTAAAATAATTTCTCAGTTATTTCCTTTGCCTTTAACCTCCTTGATATATAAAAAAGGAAGAGAAATTATGATCACATTTTAAAATTGTGGATATGAGACTCACAGAATTGGAATTGGAAAGAAGCTTTCTGGATTTCAATTTTGGTTCTAGAGCTTGAGTGAGATTCATTGACAAACCGATTAGTCAGTGGCTCAGCTGACACCTCCATGAAGATTTCTCAAGCATCGTAGGTCATTGAGCCATCATGAGACTCTGATAATATTGACGAAGAACTTTTTTTTAAACTGGACAAAGGAAAATTTTTTCCTTGATTTTTAAAAATTAACTATTATTATCTTGTGTTTACATTCTTATATTCATTTTAGGATATTAAATTTGTACCTAAGACTGTGTGTGTGTGTGTGTGTGTGTGTGTGCATCACACCACAACCCACCAGAGTTCTTATGCCCTTTACCACCACCTTGTTCCCTCTCTCCACCTCACCCTTGGTAGTTACAGCCTTGTGTTCTGGGAAACTATAAACTATATGTTTCTTTATATTCCACATATGACCAAAACTATCCTGTACATTTCTTTTTCTTTCTGACTTATTTCACTTAACATTATCCCCTCCAGTTCCACAAAGGAATGCTTTGATGGTTCATTAGGAATAGATGGTAGGGGCATCTCGGGGAGCATTCCACGATTGGTTCTAGAGAGTTAGAGTCCAGTTACTTTAAGTTTTGTTTGTTGAGTGGAATATATAAGCTTGGATCCAGAATAACTTTTTCAGGATAATGGGAACCATGGTCACTGTGGGCATGATCTAACATATAGCCAAACATTCGAATGACTATAAAGACATTGATCAATTGTTGATATTTGCTTTTAAGGAAGAAATGATTACTTTTTTCTGTAATTATGAAGGCCATTTATTTCAAAGGCATACAAGACTCCTGGTGAATGTCAACCTTGGGTCTGAAGCCAATATAAATTACACAATTACAGTACAACAATATTGTATCTTTTAGCCCTATATTCTTGCTGCCACAAGTTGTCAAGCAGGTGTACTGGTCTGGCTCTCAACATCCAATTCTACTTCCTTCGGACCTTTGCATGTGGGTTGGTGATATCATGCTATTAAATATGAACCAACACTGAAGCTATATGATAAAGAAACAATGGCTTCCTATATTTTAACTCCTGGGGTAAGTCTGATTAGATGGTGACAGAAACTCCGATGTCCTTGCTGTGAAAGATTCAAGATAATACTGGAATCAGGAAAAGATTCCTGAGACTGTGGGAGATATAGGGTGGCATGTACGTCATTCATTGAGTTTTTCTCCATAGATCATACCCTTAGTTAATATTCCTTATTGCTTCCATTCTGAAAACTCTTAAGTCTTATGCTAGTTCTTTGAGAACATGTAATTTGCAAGGTTGGGAAGAGAGGGAAGACAAGTGTTGCTTAGCATAGCCTCTGTTTGTTTAAGGTACAAATGCTTTGGAATTATATATGGTACAATGGTTGGAAGATCCAGTGGAAGACTGGTATGTGTTTGGTGGCATATAGGATTTTTGAAACTCTTTTAAAAGATGATGACAACCAAGAGAAACTGAAGATGGCATGGAGAGCTTACCTCATTATTTTGGCTGTTACACTCTTTTTTTGTGGAGTCCATGCTCAAGACTTTTGATCTAGGGTGAAAAGATAAGAATTGAATAATATACCCAAATATTCATACTACATTATGGTTACTTAAAAAGTTTTATATTCTAGAGCTATGCTGTCCACAATGGTAGCCATCATCTACATATAGCTATTTAACTTAATGTAATCAAAATGAAATAGTTCCTTGGTCACACTCAGTGTACTACCTATTGGATAGCACAGGAACTTTTATAGAAAACCCAGTTCTAGAATCTTAGCTCAGAAGTCAAGTCAGGGGGATCTTGGGAAATTTGAAGATACCTTTAGGAGTGAGGACCTCTAAGTTCTGGTACCCTCACCTCCCAGGTCAAAAGGTATACTTGGCCTATTTTTAGTGGTTGTTTGCAATTTGGGTCTCTTTCTCATCATTCTTCTGATTCCAAAATAATAATAAATAAAAATACTTATTGGTATAGTTGAGATTTAACTCCTAAAGAGTGTCAAGACATGAAAGTAAAGAGTTTGGTTTTGATTTCTCAACATTCAGGCTCTTGACAAACTTGGAGTATTTTTGGGAACTAACCCCTTTTTTATTATTTTTAATTTTTAAATTAAATTATTTTTAATGCCAAGAAAAGAACATAATTAATCACATCAAATACTTATTTCAGATGAAATTCAGGAGAGTACAATATATTGGATTTTCCAAAACAATTAAACTTTAAAATGAATATAGTAGAATAGATAAAAATATAAGCTTGAGTCACAATTCCTTAATTTAGAAAAGTTAAAAATTGGAATTATCAAGAAGAATAAGGTAACTAAAAAGAAAAGCTCAGTGTGATGAAAGTGAAATTTTAATATTTTGGAAGTGTTATTTTTCTAAACAAAACAATATCAACAATAATAAAACTAAACAGGAAAAAATATTGAACACTCAGGATTTGGGCATACAAGATAAAAGGAGATGTGTTTTGTCATCTTCTAAGGAAGATGGTGAGAGATCTGTATTTTAGAGTTGTGTGATTTAGCAGGGGTTATCACTAACAGAGGGGAAGGAGAACGTGGTGGCTCACTCAGTTCCAATAGGAATCAGTCAGAGAAATGTTTGCTCTGACCCAGGCTGAGAGGGAGTTACCACTAAAACCAGGATGTTCCTTTGGTTTGCCAAAGCTCACACTTCTCTCTCAAGGAATCGAGTCTCTAGTTCTTCTTCTATTTTCTTCAGTGTTTCCTGGTACTTCTTCAAAGAGAAAACTACAATTACCAATTAGAAGCATGCTTTTTCTAATCTTAATAAGCACTTATTATTACCTTGTAATCCCACTGCCACTTTTTCTCCTTTCCCAGACCCACTTGCCTCACCATTATTAATCTCTTACACACTTCATCACTGGCCAGATGTCTGGGGTAATTGGGATTATAAATAGGAAAACAGGGCATTCTGAATTTAAGAGCACAGAGCTTAAGAGACCAGGGAAGTCACAAGATAATATTGTTGGTGGAGTGCTGAGTTCCTAAAATCTTTGTAGTGCCATTTTGTAGTGCTGAAATTGTTACAGAATTCTTTGAAAAGCCTAACTTATTTCATCCTGTACCTTAACAAATACTTTGTTCTCCCTTTACTGAGAAGTTATACCTTTATGCAGAGGGCCTGATCTTCACAGAGCTGGGTCACAAATGCATAGTTTTCCATTACCTGGGAAGTCAAAGTACAGTCTTAAATTTCTTCCTGTAACTTGCTTTAATAACAAGAGTATGCATGTTTTCTCCTACTTCTCAGGCCCTAGATGTAGTTTTCTAATTGCTACAAATATGCGTTTGCTGTACGTAAAAACTCACATCTTTTCTTCAGATAAAAATGGCATATTTTAAAACCCAAAGGGAAATTATTTGAGGGCAGTTGAGAGAAAAGATATTAATTTGTTGACGATATAGATAATAGATGGCATTCTATAAAAATGTTAGACCTAGGGGAATCATTTTCTTTTTCTTCATCTCCCAGCATGTTGATATTATATTTGAAACTTTATTATAACTCAGTTATTTGAGACATAGATTGAAGTTCAAGTTTCCTTTTCTCTGGGAGAAGTAACAATGAAGTTACTGTCTTTACCTTGACCAGTTCCTTCTCCTGTCCTGCACAGGAAGCTTCTAGTTGTTGTAATTTAACCTACAGAAGGAGGAGGAGGCCGGTAACTCAGGAAGTCAAAAACCATGCAGGGTTCCATTCTGAAATGCAGACTCAAAGATTATCTCACAGGTGGTTGAAGTACATTAGGCATAATTTTATATGTCTTTTTAATGGAGGAATTGAGCCGTACAACTTCCTTTGCAGATGCTTAGTGAACCTACTCTTCTACTGTCTTGACTCTAGTTTTTGTCAGTGCTCCCCCTTTACCCCTAAATTTCATTTTCAGTTTCTTTTTAATTAGTTATTTCTCTTAGAAAAAAAAAAAGCTATCTTGAAAAATGTCCCTTTCCCTTTCATCTAGTCAGTGCTCATTCTTTTTTACCCTCCATTCCTTCTGTTTCTCCTTCCTTAAATATTGGAGGAAAGCCTATTTCAAAACTGTTTTTTAAATAAAAATCATATAGTATGAATATTTGAGTATAATTTATTCAGTTCCCCAATTTTTTTTAACCCTAGATCAAAAGTCTTGATCTAGAAAAGAAATTAATGTAAGAAAAAAATGTAATAGCCAAAATAATGAGGTAAGCGCTGCATTCCAGCTTCACTATGGCCATTTTGCTGGAGTGACTGGGGGTGGGAGGAGGACTGAGTATACAGTGGTAAACAGGATTGATAGACTCTTTCACTCACAGAGCTGACATTCTAACTGGGGGAATGTCACATAAGTCAACATGATAATGATAAGCATCAAGGAGGAAATAAAAACAGAATAATGTGATAAGAATTACTGATGGCATGAGAGCTATTATGGTGGTTGGCAATAGTCTGATTAGATAATATTTAAGCTGAAATCTAAACGATAAATATTAGTCAAGTGGAGATCTTGAAGAAATATATCCATGCAAGGCTTATGCACAGGCCAAGGGGAATAGGTATATTCAGGATGTATTATGGAAGTAGAGCACTTATCTGTATCTTTCCTTTTTTCCCTTTTCATCTCTGTTTTTCCCACTTTCATCTGAGTCCCATTATTTTACATCTGGACTCTTCTAAGAACTCTTTTCCCCACTAGTCAGTTAGATCTGGGGCCAGACAGTCAAATGTGCTAAGAGTAAAAGTTAAATGTACTAAGGGTTATTCAGTGTTTTAAATCACAAGGAGTTGAAGCAGGCCCAATGCCCCCACCCCCAGCTGATCACTAGCATGTAAGAGGAGTAGAAGCAAAAGGAGATGCTGTATGTTTCATAGTTATAGATAGCACCTGAGAATTCTACAAAACAGGTGAAGGGAAGAGTCAAAGGTTATTAATACTCTTAAACGCTTTAGGGTCAGGCTGATTGCTGCTAGGAAAATAATGGCCATTGTTTGGACAAATGCCTGGGATTCTCTATCTATAGTCTATCAGTTTATCTCACCTGACTATAACCAACATAGCCAGATTCAATGTGTCACCATTAGATTTTCGTGTGTATCTTGCGAGGAAAACCTGTTCTGGGCAGTGGAAGGGATCTTGAAAGACACTTAGTCTCCAACTGCTGAAATTATGTGGATAGTCAAGAAGCTTCATAACTGTTTCTAGTTTTAGCTCCACTTTCTTTCCATATACACCCAGGCTCAAGATTTGTGCTTTCTACATATGTTTCTTGAATTAGCATAGGTAAGTGAGCTAACTTGCTGTCTTTGGACTTCTATGTGAGTGTGTGTGTGTGTGTGTGTGTGTGTGTATGTGTGTGTGTGTGTGTGTGTGTGTGTGTGTGTGTGTGTGTGGTCACTCTATGAGCAGAGGACGGGGAGTAATTCTCTATTCTTTACTTTTTATTTATACTTTTAGTATGTCCATATCTTAAAATATTTCACAAAACAGGAATGTATGGCCCTAAGAAGTTTAAGAGAAATTAGATAATACAAAGATATTCTACAAAAATTATTCAATAAGAATGTTATC
Source organism: Solenodon paradoxus (assembly GCA_004363575.1). Lineage (NCBI taxonomy): Eukaryota > Metazoa > Chordata > Mammalia > Eulipotyphla > Solenodontidae > Solenodon > Solenodon paradoxus. Next base: position 607,630 of record RJWH01000699.1, read on the forward strand.
TACTCTCTGAAGAAAAAATAAATCTCCAACTCTTTTTGCTTCTTAGACCAGATGTATTATAATTGACCTTAGATCTGGAATCTCATTTAGAGAAATGCTGATTACTCTATGAGGGTCTTAGCAGGTACAGGTCATTAAATATTTGAGTTACTAACTGAATGGATTTTTTTTTATGGACTGGAATCAGTGAAAGGACGTGTAAATTTCTTAGTACAACAAGTAGATGTAGAGAACATAGGTTCACCTCTGTGAATTCATATATATGCTTAGCCCATACTTTTAAATAATCACTTTTAAATTATGGTTTTAGCCATCCACAAGGAGAAATCATATTTTAGATATACAATTTCATTAAATTGTTAAGTGGAGATTTGGGGGAGTAGTCATTGATTACATTGTCCAATTTCATAAATTCTAGCACCAGGATATAAGCTAGGAGCTTCAAATGCATCTAATTATATATGTACATTTGATTTTTGTTCTTGATGGAAGAGAAGACAAACTACCTTCAGAGAAAATTCTTTACTTACTAAGGGCAGAAGAGAATTTAGCATTCAGTAGCCCAGGCTTAAAGCTAACATGGGCTAAAACTACAAGGAATTTATCCCAATGCGGACAGTCTTTTCCACTTGAAGCCTTATTTCCTGGTCACATAGTCCAAACCCATTCAATATTGATTTTTTATTTACCTTTGACTCTTCTGGAGTTCCTTTTAGATTGCTTTGTTCACATTTGCTTGTTTTTTGTGGTTTCCTTGTAAGCTATAGTTTCAAATAAAAAGATCTATTTCAATAAAAATATATAAAATATAGAAGACAAAGACATTCTCTGGTATCTGAGGACCAGCAAATTGGTCATGATAAAAGGTACCAGGAGATGTTCTCTTGGGGGGATATTTGGTGCCCTAGAAAACATCTTTATTCTATCTTCATCTTCTTTTCATTCATCTTAGCTACCAACACTAGAGTCTGTTCAAGGTAGGAGTACTTCCCTGCTCTCCTAATCCATGCTGGGTTATGCAGGGCTATAGACACAGCTCAGAAAGTAGTGGAATAAATGGGAAGTCCACTGTTTTCTGAGTAGGAATTTTGGTAGAGGAAATGCCTAGACAAGGAAAAGGGAATCTTTGAGAAGTAATTATTTTTAATACTTAATAAGTAAAGTAAAATTAACTGCTCATCACAAAGGTCTTAGTCAAGCACTCCAACAAAGTGACTATTGGAATCCATTTTCTTGTGATAGGATGAAGAACCCACAGGATCATTGACAACTTCTCCCTACTCTCTTCCCCTGACACTTGTAAGGAAAATCCATGGAATTTAAGTCATGAGGCTGTCTAAGGATAGTGGAGCAAAGAGCAGTACTCACCACTCACAGGTGTCTCAGACATGTTGGTTCCTCTATAATCACTCACCTCTCTTGACACTTAGATGACTGCTATAGGGACACCAGGGAACTCCCACTTACCTTTCTTTGAAGTTCTTCTATACTGTGGACCAGAGTCTCATTCTTCCTTTCCTATTGAGATGAAGAAACAGTGTATAGTATGCATCTGCACATTTATTCAATAGTTAGCTCTCCATTTCAAATCAGTGATAATTTTCTTAAAGTAACTCTACTTTGCTGCATACTGTAAGTTAAAGGATTGGTAGTTTTGTCTCAATATATACACATTAACTTACCAGGGATGGAAATAGCTACTTTAAGGACTCTGTCTTCTACACATCCCCTTCCTTACATGGACCCACTCTACCATGGCACTTCTGAGATGACTAGTCTTTGTATACTAAGAGGGAAGATGAACTTATTTGACAGTTGGTGAGGGACAGGATGAGGAATAAAACCTATCAAATGACTTTTCTTAGCTTCTTGCTTACAAGTCTTTCTGTTTCATCTTCCAGCTCTTGCAAGGCTCTTTCCCTTTCCACCATGATACAGTTCTCCTGCCACTCCTCATCTTCTGCCAGATCTTTGGTGTGAGTGATCTCACATTCCAGCCTGGATGGCACAAGTACACCATTAGAAATTGGTAGTTTCAGGATGGATAATACACATTGAATAGTCTTAATTGTACTTCAATGAAAATAGACAGGAATCTTAAGTTGGAAGCCCTTCTTTCCTGGATCCTAAAAATCAGAATCATTTTAAAGGCAGGAAAATTAAGAGTCACCTGTTTCTCAAGTCAAAAATGCCAATATTCTTTCAACTTAGGTAAACATCACTCAGTCTTTTAGGAATTTGTTTGAAACTTGCTATATTTTCAAGGTTTGACTCACAGAGAAATGCAAAGACTGAAGATACATTTTGCTACACAAGATACAGATTTCTAGAGCAAACTGGAAAATCCATTTTGTTGAATATACTCTACCTCTTTCTTTGGATTGGGTACTTCCTTCATGGAAACCCTGGCATTTACCTCTGAATCTTGTCTTCTTTCTCATGGATTTTTAGAAGAAGTTCCTGATTTGCTTCATCTATTCTCTGCATATCCCTTTCAAGGTCCATGTTCAGACTGTTAATATTCTTCTTTGACTGGGCCAGTCTTAAGATTTCCACTTTCTCTGACCTATAGACTCAGCCCCACAAATGAACAAGAACCAGTTATCTTAAGATCAGTAATAATTAGAACAGGGTATATCTGGCATAACATGTAATTTATTAACCTGGGTCTTTCTGTACACACATTTTTTTTAATTCTTAGGAAACTATATGTATTAATCATTGTCTACAATTTGTTTCAATAATACTCAGCTTGAGCAGCAAGTGAAGTCTTTCCCAGGCTTTCTTTTACAAAGTACTCAATACTATTGTGCATCTCCACTCTGGTTCAAGGAGAAATTTACTTCCTTAAATAATCTCCTGTACTTCAGTGGTTTCTCTTGGCATTTTTTTCTCAGACACATTGCTCATAAACTGCTCATGCAATACATTTTTTTCTAGGCACCTGGCATATTACTTATGGTCGGACCTGGTTTTATACAGAGCTACAAGAGTTTTCTACTTGTGTGGTAAGGGTTTCAGTCATACCTCCCTTTTTAACATCTCAAAACTCCTCCAATGCCTACAACAAATGTTTGAGAATCTCTCATGGGAGTCACTCCATTGAGCACACAGAGATGTGTTCTAGACATTCACTTTCAAGAGTCAAAGACCTTCTTTGAAGTAAATCTGAATGAAATAATGGTAATTCTAGAATAGTCTAGAAAGGGTACTTGGCACATGGAATGCTCTCAATAGCTTTTCCTTTCCTTGTATGTCTATTTGTTAGTCTGTCTTTGAAAATGATTAGCTGTGAATAAGATAGTGAGGCAGAAGGACATCTGTTTGGAATAAGAATCAGGGATGATTTTGGAAAAGAAAGTCCTATCTTGCAAAGGTTGTCTTGGATGGAGGATTTATAATAGATACCACTTCAGGAGGGCATGGAGTGTTTGGGGTGGAATGCAGGGGGCTGAATAGGAGTAGAAAGAAAAGATAAGGGAAGGCATTAATAACAGACCTGCTTCATAACTTTGTCGCTGGATGTAGCTTTGCATAATTATGATTTACTTACTCATAATCTAGCTTATCTTCTTTGTGTTCTTCCATTGCAGATTACCTAAAATACCAGTAGAGAGAAATCTAATGAACTGGAGAAATGGGGCCTTTTATGAAAATACAGAATAACTATCCCAGAGTCCTAAAAGTAGGAGCAAAATTAAATGATTTCTCTTCTTCCAACCCTCACATTTTGGCCATGACAAAATCCAGCCCTCTGATTCTTCTGCCCATGATCTGAATATACCTCAGTAAGGATACAGACACAATACTGGAAAATTCAATATAGATGTATTCATAGATGGCTCACCAATACAAAAACTTTTAGAAATTTGTACAAGGTATTAAGAGTCAATAAAGGTTATCAATTGTTCTTAAGTTCCTTTATGATCTAGGCTCAGCTGCTTTCCTTATGGGATCCATGGGCATGGGTACAGGTGCATAATTGCCCTGAAATGGGAAGTCTCTGCTCTCTAGCTTGGCCTCTGCAAGCATCTTCAGATCATAAGCTCTTTGGTATTAAATAGGGCTCAGAACAGCCAAGAAGTAAATGATTTGGTTTGTTCTGTTCCTCATTCCCCTTTCCTACATTTCTTCTACAGACTCTACCTCCCTTTGATGTGTATGGTCTTCCTGATTCTGCCCTGTCAGTTAGCTTCTGAAGAGTCTAATATTTCTCCACTGGAAACGCCCAATAGAATCTCAGAACCCTCCAGGGGGGTCATGATTCTGCTATTGACACATAATGGGTGGGGCATCATGTCACAGTGGGTGGGTGGCAACAGTTTCTCATCTTCCATGCAGAGTTCAACCTAGTTTGATTGGGGTGGTTTCATGGTCAAGTCTTCCTTTTGGCTTCAGGCAGTTCAATTGGATCTGATTTCTAGGCATTAGGAAGAGGTAGTCCCTGTCTGTTCTCTGGCAGACTGAGTTCCCTGCCTGTCCAATTGTGACCAATTTGGGAATTCTGTTTCCCATAGCCAGCAGTCTAATCCCATCATGCAGCCAATTAGTGACTCAATTGTTTGACAAATATGAAAGCATTGAAAAAGGGCCTATGTATGCCAGGCACTATTCTATGGGACTAGCTGAACACAGTGAACAAAGCCTCTAAAAGCAAAGCATCTGCCCTTCAGGAGTTTACTTTCTAGGGTGTGTATATGTTCTAAAGGGACGGAGGGGTAGCATGAGCTGCAAAAGAAGTAATTTTATTTGGTATGATATGGTATATAATAGGAGAATGTTATGAAGAAACATGCATGGGTGAAGAGGATAAGAGGAGAGGAAATGCAGTGTGTATACTGTGTAGGGAGAGACGCTGTTGTAGTTTTAGACAGGGTGGTGCAGAGAGCAGCCCCACATTTCCAGATTCAGAAATACGTGCATGTGTGAAGAGACTTAGTGAAGGGGAGACCTGCAGCTGTGCTGAAGTGGACACAGAATCCATGAACCTCATAATCCCAAGCAATAAAAAGTCCATGGTCCTCAGCAGTCTGGACTGTGATGGCAACTGAAAGGCCAGCAGATCCTGGAGCACCAAGAGGAGGTGTGAAGACTGAAATCTCCTTTGATGCTTTAAGGCTACATAACTTTTCCCTGCACTTGCACTATCCTGGGCAAGAGAGCTCTGGGGAGGAAAAAAATCTCCCTAAAAGATTGAGAAATTACCCAAAAGAGATGTTTAAAATAAAAAAAAAGGTTGCTGATGTCTTGAATTGGTCCCACTGAGTCTTCTCTGCTAATTTAAGGAATAGGAGCTGAGGCAGGAGGTGAAGGGGTGGAGAGGAGATCAGCTGTAGAGCATGAAGAATAGAGTTCTGGCTACCTGAGCATGTACATTTTGGCCAGATACTGCACAGTTTGTAACTTTTTGTGTGTGCAAGTCACGAAAACCTGGGAAGTTTCAGATCTTGGCTTAATCAGGACCACATTGAGTTGATTTGTGGGCCAGAGTGACTTCTTAACATACTGTAGTTTCTAACAAACTATTTGTAAAATTAATGGCCTCTGATGACCCCCATTACCATCTCCCTTCTTCCTGAAAGAAGGCATTTCATTGCTTTATGAAGCTGTACACAGAAGAGTAATTAAGTAACAATTCAGGCCAATGGCCTCTCCCAGGAATTAATGGTAGGGAGAGTTCATTAACCCCAACTGGTTATAGCTTCTCCAGGAAATGCCCTGGACCAAGGTTATAGTAGCTATTAATGGATTGGATAGGGGCTTTAACTGGGATAAAAAATAAAGCTCTGTCTCTTTCTTAGACAACTTTTCTCCTTGAGGGCCTACCAAAGGCAAACCCTTAAGGGCAGCAAAGCCTCAGGCTTGGGGTCTTGTGTGGAATGAGGACAACAGATTGCTGTTAGTGAGAATTGCTAAATCAAGGTAAAAACAGGGCCTTTGAGGCAAATTAAGAGCCGTGATAGCAGCCTTTTTGCTCTTTAGGAGGTAGTTTGATTAACACTCAGTGCAGCTTCGAGCAGCTGTTTTCACCGGGTTAACTTTTCTGTGCCCTGCCGTGTGCATAAGTGTCACTTAAGATATGCCTTATTTTCCTCTGCTGTTGTGAGAATGTCGTAGCCTTTGTATAGAGAAAACATCTGCTCTCTTTTAGGCTGGGCATTCGTCCCCTTGCTGTGAGGGGACTGACCGGGTGCATGAGCCTGGAAAAGAGCTTCCTGAGTTCCAGCCATTCCTGCTGCCTAGGATGGACATCTTTTTCTTCTGCTGACCTTACTGTCCTTACTTCACTTTGGCAAATTCTCCTTGGATGTTTCATAACTGAGCCCGTTCTGAGACTCATGGCAAGGCTGGAGAAGGACCTCATTTTACATCATTGTTCTTTGAATGCAGAATCAAGTGCACTATTTTCTTTAGGTCCTTATGATATTTCTTTACAATCATCAAGTTCATAAAATCTCTTTGAATTTCTTTTCAGGATACTTCTCAAGCACGGAAACTTGAAATTACATTGAAATGTGGAGAGAGGGAGGGGGAGAGAGAGAGAGGAGAAGGGAGGGAGGGAGAGAAGGAGAGAGAGGAGAAGGGAGGGAGGGAGAGATAGAGGAGAAGGAGGAGGAGGAGGGAAGAGGGGGAAGAGAGAGAGAGAATTTGCCAGTACCATGGTCAATATCATTTATTTGATGCAGCCTTTTTGTTATTTCTTGCTATTTAGCAATATGCAAGTCAAAAGTAGTTTTTAATAATTTAATTTAATACCCAGTAAACTAAGGTGATTTGTACAGGCACAAAGTTCATGTATTTTATTTGGAAAACATGTTTAAAATTAAATGTTTCAAATTTAGTGCACCATCACTACTGAACAGCAATAAAGAACTAAAAACCGAAAGTTTGTCTAGGATCTTTCTCACCTCATAGCAAGAAACTTTTCCAAATTTTCTTCTATTCTTTTTTACCTATTAACAAACCATCTTTTATAGTTATCATAGAATATACTGTAATGTTTTGCATTTTCCATTAATATTTTCCAAATTACTATCTACTTATCTAGAGTTAATTCTGCTGAGTTGACAACATTAGTAATTTGCCCACACACTCTTCTTACCATACTATTTATCTATTTACACATCTGTCTCCTCTTGGGCCAGGAGAATGCTGGTATTCGTTTGCTGGGGCTGCCATAACAAAACATCATAGACTGGGAAGCTTAAACAACAGAAATTACTTTTTCCACAATTCTGAGACCTGAAGTCCTAGATGGAGGTGTTCACAGGTTTGGGTTCTCCTGAGGCCCCTTCCCTCGGTTTGCACTTGGCTGTGTTCTGTGTCTTCTCTAGGTTATGCTCCCGTGTGTGTCTATGTCTTTTCTCTTCTTATAAAGACACTGGTCACATTCTGAGGTGCTAGCCATTTGGACTTCAACATATCAATTTAGGGTATGTGAGCTCTGAATTTTGAGTTGTTTTACAGCTCAGTCAACATACAGTGCCCAATAAATGTACCACGTGACCAAAGTTTTGAATGTTCAGGTCCCCCCACTCTCTGCTCAAATAAAAAAGCACTTCAAGGGGTCTATTTGTGTGGTTCTTTTTAGCTACAAGTAAAATATTTTTAAATGTCCTTATATTTTTACATTTTGGAATGTTTATTAGCATATCAGTTAATTGCTTTTTATTTTACAGATGAGGAAAATAAGCAAGGGAGACTACAGGTTTTGATGGACTTGAAAAAGCTCATAGCTGTAACTGTACCTCTCAATATTTTCTGATTCATGTATCTGTAAGCCTGGGAAAGCACAAATGGAAAAAGAAATTTTCTCACTTGTAACTGGAGCTCGTATTTATGGAGAAATTTTTCAGTGTGCTCCACACATTAATAACACCTTTTCTTTGTTTTCAATGAGTTTATTTCCTCTGAAGTAACTAACGATTGATCTCTGCTTTAATCATCCTTTGCTTTACTTAGATTTGCTTCTCTAGTTTTAATTTTAAGTATTTGCAATTCAAAAGTGATCATTAAAAGGAGGATTTCTACAAAGGTAACTAGAGCCTCAGCAATAAGACTTTTTCATAAGAGATTTTACTGAAATTTGGTGGGTTCTGTATTCCTTTCTCAATTCTTCTGTGTTCTTTATGCTGTATACTAGAAACATCCTTAAAATTTGCTAATTAGTTTCACTGGCTAAGTATAGAAAAGCCTTTCACACATTGAGATTTTTGGGACTTTTTTGTTTAACCAGAGTAACATTTTGCTAGAATCTTCAAACTACAAATGACTTTTGGTTAAGTTAACTTTGGCTATATAGTGCATTATTTTAATTTTTTTAGCAAACATTTTTCTGAGCACCCCGCAGGTACTGATTTAGGTAACAGGATGATTCAAAGATGACTCAAGTACTGAGTTTCAGAACTACAACATGATAGTGTTACTGCGGGAGTAGTTAGAAAGTGGTTTAGGAATATGGGGCAAGGAGTGAGGATCATAAAACTTGATGTTTTGGGAAAGCTTTAAAGGGGACCTACCTTTTGGATTGAGTTGTATCCTCAAGGAGGAGAGTAACTTTACAGATAATGGGAAAAGATATTCTAAGAGGAGGGAGCAACAAGTTCAAAGACACAGTAGACATAGTGAGTGGTAAAAATTCACTGTGATTTCTACTAGAGTAGTAAGTCCCAAATGCTGGTGAACAGATGGATTTAGGTGGCACACTACGGTAAAATTCTTAATAAAAATATAATTTTAATAGCAACAGCTAAATATTTAGTAAAATTGCAAGTACTACATTATTACCTTGAATGAAAAATGCAGCTTTGAATAAGAACAAATGGGAGTTGGTTTAGAGGAAAATATTAAGTAGACAATTATTCCTGGAGAATGTGAATGCAGCAAACACTGTGAAGATGGTATCTGAGAAAGTCTGGGGATTGGTGCTCTCATATCACCGATGGTGTGGTGGGAAGGCATGGCCCGGTCAGCTGAGGTGCACTGCGTGCTATGTTCACAACTTGGGGATTCAGCTCAAAGCACCCCAAGAGGCATCAGATACTTCTAGGTAGATGAGTGACATGGTTGTTCTATCCAAGAAAAGTAATTCTGGGCTGGTGAAAGTTGGATGGGAGGAAGAAGCCCCCAATGCTTTTTCATAGTGTGTATTACCATCAAACATCTCAGGGGAGACACATTACCTTATGTTTCCATTTGGAATGGAAGCTCAAGTTTTTATCATGTGTTTATTTTTCTACTGGAAATAACATATTGGATCCCCTCTCCCCTTATATTAGTTATTCTCTGTTCGTTTTGTAAAGCAATATTGAATCTTCTAGGTACACAGTATCTACTAAACTTGACTTATGTAACCACTGCCTTGGACAACTACGATCAATAGATTGTTTGGTCTCCCATTGTTCTTTAATATTATTTTTATTGGGTATACTTCTTCCTCAAAATAGAAATTTGGCAAAGTCAGGACATTTTCTGGCTGCTTTAAGTCACAAGGCAATGCCTCAAAGTGGCAATTGAAAGACCTTGAATCATTTAGCAGTTAAAACTCTGATCTTGGTGCAGAGTTGAGGTTTCCGTACTCTGGCAACTGAAGCCAACTGTGGATGGAAAGGCTACAACTGGGAATGATCTTGATTTACCTCTTTGCCCACGGATCACAACTGCTTTCTTCCCACCAAGCTGGTTAACACTTGTAAACACCTACTGCAGGGAGAAGAAGGGGAATTTTAAAGTCCTTGCTTGACTGATACTGGTTGTGTACTGGTCCTCTATTTGCCAGGGCCTGAGTGATGTTTAAACCTGGTTTTTTCTTTTGAAGATGCTCTTGAGGAATTTTTTTGAGGTTGCCCAACTATTATCACAGCCTAACTAGAACCTCTAGCCCTGTCTTGGGCCCAGCACTTGTGTGTCTAATCCAGCTGTTCACTCACTTTATCTCTCAATTATTGAGATTTTTTTTTATTCTGCCAGCTTCTTTGCTGGTCTCCTGCTTTTTTTGGTAGCCAGGACTGGCTGTATCATTTGCAGAACTCAGTGCAAAATTAAAATGCAGGAGTGCACCCTAGTGGAGTAGCATTTGGGTCCACTGCCTCCAGCCTGCGTAGTCCACAGACACCCCAAGGACTTGGGTTTGTGTCCTGGGGCCAGAGGGAACAATGAAGATGCACAACTATGTAAAATAAATAAGAATGCCTCTTTTCTCCTTTCTCATCCTCAGTGTCTGCCTACTTGCCTTCATTCCTGTCTGCATCTTTCCTTTAAAAAAAGTGTCTAAAAAAATTAAAATGCAGGATCTCTTGCTCAAAAAATTTTAGGAATTTCAAAGCAGTGACAATGCAACATGAAACTAAGCACATGTTTCTTCTGAATGCAGGGCCCTGTGTGACTGTGCAAGTCCCATGTCCATGAAGTTGGCCTTATAGGTAGATCTCAGAATCAGACAAATTCTGTGCAGGCAGGACACACAGTGTCTAAACAGGCTCTGGAATACAGCAGTTCCCATCTGTTTATTCTGGTGTGAAAGCAGCTGGTTAACCTGTATCATGTCCTTAGATTCAGACAGTGGTCACTAGTATTCCCTTAGGCTTAAATAGCATAGCAACGTCTCCTAGAGGACCCCTACACCCTTCCCTTGTTTCCTATTGCTGCTCTAACAAATGGCTTAAGCACAAATTTATTATGGGACAGTTCTAGAGGTCAGAAGTCTGACGTGGATGTCAGTGGGTAAACTTAAGTTGGCAGAACTGCATTTCTTTTGGAGACTCTAGAAAACCATGTTTTCTTGCATTTTCTAAATCCAGAGACCACCTCATTCTAGACTCATCACCTCTTCCTTCTTCAAAGCCAGTAGTGAAGATTCTTCAAATCTCTCTCGGACCCTCTGACTTTTGCTTCTATCATCACATTGTCTTCTCTTACCCTGACCCTCTTGCTTTTATATAAGGAACCTTATAATTACATCTGGCCCATTTCAATAACCCAGGATAATTTCCCCCTTTCAAGATCCTTAATTATAAATACAAAGACCCCTTGCCATGTAAAGTAACATATTCACTTGAGGACTAGGACATGGACACATTTAGAATCATTACTTGGCCAGCCTCACTTACCTTAAAGGAAGGGAGAAGCAGCTCTCTCTTCCTTCCCTGTGGGACTCCCATCTTTCCAAGGGTAGCGCTCCCACTCCTCCCTTATGCGTAGACAGACTTATAGCACAGATCTCTGAAGAAAACTTCCAATCTTGACTCGAATTATAAAAGTAGGTGTGGCAGTTAAGAGTCATAGAAGTTTTCCAGATAAACCAATTATCCTCAAGTTCTTATCTCGAAATCAGTTTCAAATCCAGTTTGTCTTGGGCTTTTCCGATCTCACAATTAAAATATTCCCATAGCAATTAGCATGTAAGCTTTCGTGCTTACAGAAAGTGTTATTATAGCAGTCAAGTAGGTAAACAGTAACACATCATTTCGTTTTCTCTGAGTTAAAAGACTCACTTCTGGTGTGCCCTGGTGGAGTGGTGATTGAGTCTGCTGCCTCTGGTTGAGCACAGGCCATATACATCTTAAGGACCAGGTTTGCATCCTGGGGTCTGGGAAACAAACAAGGTGTATAACTAAATAAAAATAAATAAAAATACTTCTTCCTCTTCTCTCTTCTTGTCTGCTTGCCTACCTAACTTTGTTCTTGCTTATACCTGTCCTTAAA